>CM062266.1:6719454-7285412 GCA_031216635.1 Dissostichus eleginoides
TTGTAGTTTTTTCAAAGAAACTCGAGCAGTCACATGATCAGAAAGGCTATGAACAGACTACTGGTTAACCAAAACAGATTTAAAAGATTAAAGAAAGCCAACCATAGGACTATTACCTAAACATTAAGCTGTAAATCATGTGCTTAAGATATTTCATGTGAAATGACATTCACAAAAATGCAACAGTATGTCATGAGTATATACTATTAGCAGCTTTCCTAATAATGTGGAATGTTTTAAGAGTAAGTTAAAAAGTAGTGTTAGTTTATCACGATATGGCCATGGAGAGAAGAGTTTCATTTGTAATAATAAGGAGACTGTGTCTCTTTGTTGTTGTTTTTTTCTGGTAACATTGTTTCCCTTTTACTTGAGTCCAATTAATTAATAATCCTTTCAAATCCATTTTAAATTAACAAAATATGTATTTCCAAGCAGCAGATGACTGAACAATCACAGAAAAGTTTTGAAATCAAAGACAAATTGCCTTTCAGGGACCTTAGTGACACTTCAGCAAGTAGGATTGTTTAAGGATTCCAAATAATTCTCTGTATTTGGTTGTATATGTTCCACTAAATACACATTTTATTGGTTTCTACTCTTACTCCTGAGGTCAAATTGTTCTGTTGTCTTACACAAACACGTTAGTTAGTAAAAGGCATCTTATTGATATTTATATTTCTTTATTTGCATTGAATTTGATATTGAGGGAATCCAAAAGTATAGGAAGAGATCAGGTAACATCACTTCTATATTGTGTGGTGTCCAGGTATTTATGTTAAGTTAATTAATTTAGTTCAAGTCTTGTCCTGTGCCTTGACTCGTGACTTCCTGTTTTATTTTGTAGTAACCTCCCGCTCTCGTTTCAGATAACTTCCTGCCTTGGTGTGTTTCCCTTCCTGCCTTTGTGTGTTTCCCTTTTATTTTTGTATTCATTAATTTTAACAGGGACAGTGCACATTAATCAACATTTCTGTAAATGTGCCAGTAAGCCAAGAGTCTATTTTTCATCTGTAGTCCCTGGACAGATTTTGTAAGTCACCCTAAAGACAAGTCTCCCAATGTCCCTCTCTTTTCTCGATAACTTGAACCAGAAATCGATTGACTCACGCCAGGCTGAAAGACATCCCAATTTGTTAAATGCAATGAGGGGAAGCGAGGGGTAGTGGGTTCTCAAGCCCTCCAACAGAGAGTCTGCATCACCTGACTTCACCTGCTGCACGACCTGACCTGACGACAACGCTGTGTGTCCGTCATGAAACACGCTGTTTACAAAGAGTTCCGTGGAAACATTTACAGATAAACTTCAGAACAAGATAAACATTTATTATCAACATATAGATGTTAAGAACTTCATGGTTACTGTTGGGGAAATATTTTCCTGGGCCCATAACTTCAACCCAGTTTATCAGTGTGTACTGACCTCACTGAGCACAGGCCTGCACCTCGGGCTGCTGTGCTCTTAGTGTTTTGTCTCCCTGTTCCTGCCTGTTGGCGTCAGCTGATAGAGGTGTTATGGTTTTATCTTGTTATGCACAATGTTGATTATTCTCTCAGAACTAGCTAAATACAGGGGTCTGGGGTAGAGATCGTCAGAATTGGTTTGGCAACTGCTGTGTCACCTCTTGTGAATTCTCCGGCCGAAGCTTCAAATAAACCATCGGTGTTTGCCATCAAAGTTCCTGCTCTCCGTGTCTCTCTGAGTCCTGTCTCCATTGCTTCAGAAGTTTCCATCAAATTGACCTCGTATTATGTTTTAACTTAGGATCATATACCTGTGTCTTGTCTAGAAAACTGTAAAAGTTTTCATTTAATTATAAACAGCTGTGGATAGTTACAGGGACTGTTAACCGAGCAGCTTAATAAACATCAGATTAAAAAACAAAAAGAGGTTTACAAAAATGAAATGCCACTGAAGTTTTATTTGAGTTATTATTTATGATTTTTGTCCTAGGGATGCTGATTTCAAACCATTGTTACTGCATTTCCTGTTTCAGCTGGAGCGAGGGGAGTTTGTCCCAAAGCTTGCTGCTGTATTTACACCCTGAGGCTGCAGTCAAATTGTCCAAAAATCAGCTCCTATCGTCTATTCCTATCCCATTCCTTGACCTCTGTGTGAAACATCATAGGGTTAAGGGATAGTGGATAGGATAATTCAAAAGGATTTAGGAGAAGAGACTGCTGCTGTGGGGAAACTACAGTTTTTTACAGCGGACTACATGGATGTATAATAATAACGACGGACGCATCTATATACTTTGCACCGTACTCTTATGGTGTTGTTTTATGCTTTGTGAACGTGGACAACAGAGAAACAAATATTTTTCATGACCAAGGTTGGAATTTAAATAAAAAAGGAAAGTGAAACTTATGCTTGTCACCCTCCGGTCCTCACGTATTAATCCACATGAATCTCAATACGTGTGATTGTATGAAAAGATCTTAAAATAAATACAAATGTATTTATTATAAACGTTAGTCCTTAACATCTATCACTGTGTATATCACCATTAAAACATCTTTTAAAAGTTTAAGAAACCCCACACAGCTCAATAAACACTATGAAATGTTGACTTTATTTGATCATTTCAGTAAAAAAGTAACGTTCATATTTCTCCTTTTGATTATTATAGTGTTGAACGTTCAAAACAAAGCACTTTGGCAAGTTACTGTCGGAGTGGCAGTGTTCTATTGGCCTGAAATCCCAAAATGTGCATGTTTTAATTATTTATTCAAGGTTGGTTTTAATCAACATATATATCTTCCAGTGGAGAACCATGTCTATCACAACTGGACCTTCTGTAGACACACACCCCCGCCGCCGCCCCCCCCCTCCGGCGTTATAATGTCCGTCTTTTCACTGAATTGTCGTCTTGAAAAGGGTACTCACAACAATTCCGCAACAACTTCCTCTTCACCTGTTGCACTTGCCATTTCAACGTTAAAAACAATAAAACGGCATGAATTGCTTCGTCGCATTCATCTAGATCAGGGGTCTCCAACCTTTCTCCATCTGAGAGCTACTTTGAACAAATGGCCAAGAGCTACTTGCATCGCATCGCTTACATTTATTCACATAGCACTCATCAGTTGAATTAAGCTACTTTTGTACACGTGTAAAATTGCGATACCTAAAGCTTATCAAAAATCTTAACTTCACATCAAGGTCCAATTTCATGACATTCATGTCAGAAAAAGCTGCTTCACAAAGGTCTGTAGAGCCAAATAAAGCAGACATTTTCAGTACTGCTTGGTGAATGTTCTTATAGTTTTCTGGATCTACAAGGCTCCAGAAATGTTGTGAGTTTTGCTGAGACTTAAGCTGAACATGATTTTGGAGATTTATAACCTCCATCTCCACAGGATTGACACTGAACAGTGCAGCCATCTTTTTCTTCTTCTTCGTCTTGACATTAAATTATAAACCATAATAAATAAATTGTATAGGTCTAGCCTCCCTATATCTGTGTGTGAAATTGTTCCATCCTCAAAAACAAAAAACGAATGCTTCTGTAGTCTAGCTGCAGCTTCTAGCAATGGTCTTCTGTTAAAAAAAGGACACTGAATGTCCTGATTGTGGCATCACAAACATGACTTGAGTCTGAACACAGCAGACAACAGGAGTATTTACAACAGCATTATACAAACAAAAATAGTGCATGTGGGTGCACACTTACATTCTCTGTCTTACTGTTGCATAAATCCCATGAATGTATGAGATTAAGTTAGCTTCATCATATCTCAATCAGTGATTAAGTGAATAATAACGTTTCTATCAGGTTACTATCAGCCTGTCACTCTTATTAGTAGTTATTTTTCAGGAGGGGGCGGGGTTTGGAGGAACAGAGGAGACGGTGATCGCGGAAGCTTTCCTCCTGCCTTCACAAACTTTACACACGTATTTATCAACTGAAAATAGCAAGAGGACATTCATACTCTGCAATCCAAGACTTGATTAAATCCACCAAAAACCTGAAATGACGATAACGAGAGTTTTTCAAAAACACAAATCCCTGCTGGGTGTCTCTGAGCCGCAGCGACGCGGACTGATTCAGAGCGGGTCATTCTGCTGTTGGTTCTGGACTGGTGTTGCTGGTGTTGGTGGATAAAGCAGACTGCTCCATGTGTGGTGTTGCTGTGCCGCTGTCACATCTGTTCCTTGATCTCTGCGTCACGGACCAATTTTATATTCGTGTGACAGAAACAATTCTAAAATAAAAAAACGTTATTGTCCAGCCGCGGCCGAAAAATCAAGAAGCAACGTTACTACGCTATAATCGATAATCGAGCGGCGAGCTACTGAAAAGCTGCCCGCGAGCTACCTGTAGCTCGCGATCGACTTGTTGGAGACCCCTGATCTAGATCCTCTGTCTCGAGCCAGTTAACTACCGGGCCTTCGAGAGTACCCTGGAACCGAGGGAAACTCTGAAAGAATACGCCCATTGGCTACAAATAAATATATGATTGGTTGATCAAACTGTCAGTCCAAATGTACGCTCTCATTCAGTGCAACGGCCAGGGCATTCGATCAAGGATATAGAATACCTTGGTTGAAGGATATTCTACCCTGAGACCCAGAACAAGATCTGATTGGTTGCTTTCTTTTCTAACACAAAACCACTGAAATGTGTAGTACATGGTCCGAGAAGGACAAACAAATCAACGTAATACTGTAATATTACAGATCAACAACACAGATACGATTCTCATTTATTCATTTTATATACATTTTATTACATTTTATTTATATAATTAAATCGATTTTTTGTTTGTTTTATCTGAGTGTTCCAGGGTATTCTCTGAATACCTTGAAGGCCCTGACGGTTCGCCACTATCTTCTATACATTTTATTGACTTCTAAGGTGTGTTTTTATAAGGATCATTGCATGGTTTTTCACTTGTGCTGTGTGGTTTTTAACGGAGTGATTATTGCATGATTTTACCTGTGAATCTTGTTTGTTTATTTCTTGGGATTGGCATTATTGAAACCGGCTGCGTCTGACTGGACAAACCCCCCCATGGCGCATGATTGGCCGATAGTGAACGGTATTTTGTTTTTAAGCAATCAGACACAGCTGAGCAGGAGGAAAAAAAAAGGAAGAGGTTCAAGGAAAAGGACGAACGAGAAAACGAAGGAAGAGAAAGGAAAGCGGAAAGCAGAAACCAGGAAGCAGAGCAGAGGAAAGACAGCGGAGACGCTTGGAGCAATCGGACTGGGGGAGACCACTGAACTCGATACAACGCTCGAAAACAGCTAAGTAAAGGGAAGTCACCCGGCAAACCCAGCTGTTTGTCTGTGCAGTGTTATTGTTGTTGAGTGTCTGTGTCCGCGCCACTGAGGACTCTCTCTCTCTCTTCCCCCCCGCCGCATCAGTGTTGCAGAGTGGAGTGACGAGAGGCGGAGCCTAGGAAAACGTAAAGGAGATGACAGCTCATCTGCAATCAAAAAGAAAATGAGGACCTACCTAGAGAGCTATCTTAACTTAGGTTTCATGGAGGGAACGGACAAAACCCGCCTAGAGTGTGTGATGCAGAGAGAAGCTAGCCAACGACAGCATGAAACCCAGCAAAATGATGAGACACCAACAGACCATGCACCCAGAAACGGTCGGGCGTGATCGGGACTTTTTCATAAAGAAACAATAGCTTGCAAAAGCAAACAAGCCAATGGATATCAGAACAGCGTTTGTTAGGGCTGCCAGCAATGTACAGAAGGCCACCGAGGCCTCTTTTGAATGTGCACTTTTAATAGCAAAGGCAAAGAAACCGCACAACATTGGCGAGCAGCTCATTAAGCCAGCTTTCATTAAAATGGTTGAGAAACTGTGCGGCCCGCAGGTGGCGGAGAAGCTAAAAACTGTACCACTGTCAAACAATACGGTGAAAGACAGAATTGACAAGATGGCAAGTAACTGCGAGCTGCAGCTGCTCGAAAAGCTTGGAAAGGGGCCATTTGCCATACAACTACAACTAGCAGACGAGGCTGTGCTCATCGTTTATGTGCAATATATCGATGCTGAAGATTTGAAGCAGGACATTCTTATGTCAGTCAACCTTACCACTACCACCCGGGGTGAGGACATTTTTACTGCAGTGGATTCTTACCTCTCATCCCACAATCTTTCCTATGAGAATTTAGTTGCATGTTGTACAGACGGAGCTGCCTCAATGATGGGGAAAAACAAGGGATTTAACAGTCGCTTGAAAGAAAAGGCCCCACACTGCACAATATTTCACTGTATGATACATCGCCAGGCGCTGGCCAGCAAGAACCTGTCAGAAGACCTCAGCGAAACACTCTCAACTGTTGTTAAAATAGTCAATTTCATCAAAGGTCGCCCCACCAACAAGCATCTATTCGCAGACTTGTGCGAAGATGAAGCGCACCAAACCCTCCTCCTGCACACCGAGGTGCGCTGGCTCTCACGCGGCCGAGTGCTGGCACGCTTTGTAGAACTGAAAGACAAAATAGAAGAGTAACCGCGCACTGTCAGAGCAAGTGACTGAGTCATTCTGGATTAAAACAGCATACCTGGCCGACATCTTCAGTCTCTACAATGAAACGAACAAGGCGTGGACTCCAACATAATCCAATGTAAAGAGGCGCTCGATGCGTTTGTGCGCAAACTGGAGTACAGGGTCGGAAAAATGGAGAGGGGGGAGCTGCAAGAGTTTCCACTACTGCTGAAACAATCCCGAAACAATCCTGAAACTGTGCCTGTGTCTGTACGTCGCAAGTTCATCCGCCATATGAACGCACTGCAAAAGGAAATGAAATCACGGTTCGCTGACATAGACAAGTACGTCTCCAAGGAATTGTGGGTTTTAGATCCCTTTATTGCCAAAGTTGAGGATGTGGAATACCTGGATTGCGAAGATGAGCTCACCGACATCCAAGCTGACTCTCTGTCAAAGAAATACTTCCAGGAAAAAGGATTCAAAAAGTTTTGGATTGTCAAAGGACCAAGCCTCGCTCCAAAGCTCACACTGCATGCCACGCCCACGACCAGGATTATACTCTCATTCAGTACGACATATCTCTCAGAAACAGCCTTCAGCGCACTTGTTGCCACCAAAACAAAAGCACGCAACACACTGGACGTTCACGACGACTTTAGACTAACTGTCACTCACATTACACCAGACATTCCATCCCTGGCTGCGGGCATGCAAGCCCAAGGTTCACATTAATGAACCTACTTCAACCTTGTCTTCTCTGTGCTACCTGTTCCATGGCAGATAAGCATTTGATTTACCTGCTTAATATGCCAGTTTTTTATTTTTGTTTTATACAGGCCTATGCCACCATATTACCATTCTTTTTATTAGGCATAGTCTATTATTATTATTATTATTATAAGTGTCCTGTTCTTCTAAATTTGAAATGAATATGATGCATACAATTGCAAGTTAGTATTTAATAAAGGCATAAAAAGACAGAAATGTATCATTTTTTCTTTAATAGGAATGTTTCTTCTGCGCGTAAGGTGTCGGTTTCAGTTGGATTATTTGTCACAGTTGCTCCGATCAGATCGGTATCCTCCATTTTGTAGATTATTTACGACTTTTGAATCCACATAAACACATCGGCAAAATTCGGCTTACTTTGAGCATTTGTTTTAAACAGTTACAACCCTTTGCGAATTGTTTCCACTTGTGCCGTCCTTTAATTTATTCATACAGCGGGCATCCAAATGAATTAATCCCGAGTCCAATACCCATCAAAGTCACTCCAATAGTGCTCCTTAATTACGCTTTCATCCCCTTTAACGAAATACTTCACATTCATCCAGTTTGTGACAGTAGTTGTAGCATTTTGAGACTTTGAAACTCTAATTAACGCTGTTGCCTTGTCTGTTGTGTGTGTGTGTGTGGGGGGGGCAACCGACAAGGCAACAGCGGTAATTGAAGTTTCAAAGTCTGGGGGGGGGGGGGCGCAAATTCCAACAGGAGTAATTTGGGGGGGCTCTGGGTGAAAAAGGTTGGGAACCCCTGATCTAGACTCTAGATGATAAGAGAAGATCCGAGAGAAGATCTGAGATAAGAGCCGTTCGAATTCTCTAGATTCTAGAGAATTCGGACGGCTCTTATCATGGCTGCCACTGAGGTACTTCCGGGTCATTTCACTCCGTTAGGAAGGTTCCTAAGCTAAACTGACTATTCGACTGCAGCCTGAGTGTCACTACAGACGGAGTGGGTAGGGTGTGGTTTGGAATTGGGCCTTTGAGTGCAGGCTGGCGTATCAATGCTCCTCCCCAGCTCCACAGCCGTCTGCAGGTTGCAGCTGTTTTGGAGCGGTAAAGGAGGATCCAAGGCATAAAATGTTTCATGTCCTTGAATTTGAGTAAAATGTATACAGTCATATCGTCAAGTAAAAGTACAAAGTCATATATTTTGATTACAATGATTGATTTAATAATGTGTTCATCTAGTTTGTAAAGGTGGAACTCATTTTAATTACTTAATTTGTTGCTGGAAAGCATGTGATTTTAATCCAGGTGTAACTAAAGTCTTATTTAAGTGTTGATCCTATTTTTCATCATTAATCTATATCTGTAAAATAACTAAATGTACTACATAAATGTAGTGGAGTAAATGTACACGATTGACCTCTAAATTGTAGTGGAGTAGAATTACAAAGCAGCATAACATCGAAAATTGTAGTTAGGTACAGTTCTTGAGTAAATGTACTTAGTTACTTGATACCATTGCTCTTGAGTAAAGGCATTTGTTACGAAAATCTGTTAGTCTCTTTACAGGGTCAGTGTCAGAATAATGTAATTCTGCGGCTGCTGTTAGCCATCCACTGTGCCTGTGTAACAGTGGCCCTCACAAATATGAATCAGAGATAATATCCTCAACTTCAGAGCTCGCTCACAGACCCAGATAAGACTGTCTGCACCTCTGATGGGGACTTTAATGAAACACTGTCTCAGAAGGTATTTGCATTGTTTGCATCACCGAACACGTCCACATGGAAAACAAACGGGGCTGACTTAAGTGTATCAAATTAAAGACTGAGGGATTTTGCGCTTGTGTTTGTATGTTAAGCCTCAGAGGAATTATAAATTAATCAGCTGGTGTTCTGTGCAGTCCATAAATCTGACAAGTAAGTCCAATGAGCTCTAGATTTAACTGTGCGAGTTTCATTTGAGTACGACCATTTAGATAAGCCGGCGGGAATGCTGCTGGCTACTGTATGCTAATGTTGGGCGGCGGTCACAATCTCAGATGAACAAAGAGAATGTTTGCAAAATGAATGGTTCTACATAAACTTTTTTTTTGATCCAGACAGAATGTTAGAGATAGTTTGTTTTTGACTCTGAAAAGGTCAAATAATATTGTCACTTTGTGCCGATCTCTCTGATTATAAAAAGACGACAATTGAGCCTCCCAGACGACCTGAGGGCGACAAAGAGGGTTCTCTTTTATTTAAAAAAAAATGTATTGCTTTACTCAGTTCTGTCTTTATAGTCTTCTATTAGTTTCAAGTAATATTATCTATCCAGGATGTTATGTGTAACTATTATTACCTAGGAGGTCGTTTTTAAAGCAATTTGTGTTACCTTTGGTGTTTTAAAAGTTCTATTTGAATAAAGTTCAATATGATTTCATACAATTGCCATGGCAATGGCTTGTGTGGAAGATGATCTTGAGACAATCATGTTTCCCTTTTCCTGGACATCTACAAGTGGTTGACCAATCAATGTCAATCAATGTCAATCATCAATCAATGTTTATTTATATAGCCAATATCACAAATGTTACATTTGTCTCAGTGGACTTCACAGTTTGTACAGAATATCAGTATGACAATACGACACCCTCTGTCCTTAGACCCTCACATCGTACAAGGAAAAACTTCCAGAGAAAAACCCACAGTTTAAAGGGGAAAATGGGAGAAACCTCAGGGAGAGCAACAGAGGAGGGATCCCTCTCCCAGGACGGACAGACGTGCAATAGATGCCGTGTGTAAATCGAAGAGATAATACATTTTACAGCGTAGGTAGACCAAATGTTTGGAAATGCATGTGTCTATGATAAGTAGATGAATCCACGAGGAAGTCAACAATCCTGTGGGAGCCATCAGGGAAGTAGTATGATGAGAGTCAGGAAGGACCGCAGAGACAGGTTCAGCCACGACTCGAAGTCCAGGACTTAAATCCAGAACTCAGGATAGAGGATCCAGGACACAGGACCACAGCAACAGGATCAGCCTCGACTCAGGATCCCGGCGTAGATATAGACACAAAAAAGAAATTTGGGGGAAGCTGGGTTAATCGGAACATGAGAGTACACAGGTACAGACAGACAGAAGGAAGAAGTAAGGTGTCCCCCGACAGTCCAAGCCTATAGCAGCTAAACTAACGTGTCTACGTACATGCACTCCCTTAGGATAGGTTGAGAGAAAAGGGTAGCAAGTAAGAAGTAAGGAACAGAGGTGGAGAGGCACAACGTGTCTACGTACATGCACTCCCTCAGGATAGGTTGAGAGAAAAGGGTAGCAAGTAAGAAGTAAGGAACAGAGGTGGAGAGGCACAACGTGTCTACGTACATGCACTCCCTTAGGATAGGTTGAGAAGAAGTAAGGAACAGAGGTGGAGAGGCACAACGTATCTACGTACATGCACTCCCTTAGGATAGATTGAGGGAAAAGAGTAGTAGGTAAGAAGTAAGAAACAGATGGAGAGGCACACGCAGGGAGAAAGGTCCCTACTGGAACCTTAATTGGAATTGGTGAGAGGTAAGGAGGTACGCTGTGACTAGGTCGAAACACTCCCCGGCCGGAATAGGCCTCTTTGCAACCTATTACCCTCTAATAAAACCTTGAGAGGTCAGAGAGGGGAAAGGTTTGGATAAAGAGAAAATAGAATAAATAGATTACAGAAGTAGAGAGTATGAGAAGTAGAGAGAGAATAGATTTAGAAGAATGAGAAGTAGTAATAACCTTAGTTTTAAATATAAGATCTAAGTTTTTAGGATTTAAGACCAATCACAACAGAGCTGGCCAGCTAACCAATCAGAGCAGACTGGGCTCTGGTTTCAGACAGAGGGTGAAAATAGGTGCAGCAGTACAGGCAGTATGAGAACAATTAAGAGCTTTTTGAACATTAAAGCATGGAAACATGTCACAGTAGAGGCACAAAATACAAATATGAACCTGAAAATTAAGCATAATAAGTCCTCCTTAGGAGGAGTTTGTTTATTGTAATTCAAAATGTTTGGCCTCAAATAATCCCGTGAGTCGCACTAAAGCACGTGAACAGAGCAGTATATTCTTGTTGTCACAATTTTAGTTTTGTCTGTCTTGTCATGGTTTTATTTTGAAACTCTGTTCTCCCTGTGTCTTGTCTTCCTTCCTGTGTTTTCCCTCCTGTGTCTGATTGTCTGATTGTGTTCACCTGTTGCCCTTGTGTTTCTGCCTCCCCTGCCAGCTGTGTCTTGTCCTGTGATTACCCTTCTGTGTATTTAGTCTTGTCTTCCCCTGTGCTCCATGTCGGTTCATTGTCTTTCCTTTCACGTCACGCTCCATGTTTGTCCCTGAAGTTTTTGGTCCTGGATTCCTTACTCGTGCTCCCCTGATTTGGTAATGTTAAGTTTGTTCCTTGTTTTCTTTTGTCATCGTCTTTGGTGAGATAAAGCTCACTTTTTGTTACCCTTTGAAACACGCTTCTTCCCTTTTTAAACTGCATTTGGGTTCTACCCTTTCCCGAATCCTGACACTTGTTTCTGCACAGATGCACAGCCATGTAAATCAGCCAGTGGTAATGCATGTTGCGGTGTTTCCTCCTCATTCTTAGTCATGAGCAACTGTTCCTGTAGGCTATATTTTATTGTCAGTCCTTTTTTATGCTAAGGCCAACAGACAAATACGCCCTTTGCAGTCAAAACAAAAGATCCTTTCGAATTGTCTGGTGCATACCAAAAGGAAAACATGTACAGAAAAACCTCTGCTATGAATCAAGGATGATTAGCAGAATGCAAAAGCACAGCGGTACAGTGTGCTTATGCTGCATTTCCATATCAAACGCTGTGATCAATTCCTTAGCCTTGTCTGAATGCTAAATGTGTTGTGCGTCTGTGCAGGGGCTTCAATATTTTAATCCAATACAAATTTCTGATGGTATTCAGTGCATGCAATAATGTATTCAACACGTGTATGCCGGAGTGTTTGTGCTTGTATGTTTTCCAAAAAGAAAACGTGTAAAAGCTTTTTCTATGACTCTTTCATTTGCAGCAACTATTGTGTCACCGATCTGTGAAAAACCAATATGTAGAGATGTGTAAACACACTCAAGAGAATGAACTGATGTGTGCTGTGGGAATTATTGACTCAGTAGCAGTTGCCTTTCAACGTAACAAGGTTAGGAGGCCACTCCCTCCTCTTCAGCTGCAGAGAGAGAGACGCTCCCCCGCTGGGACTCCCCATTAATCAAATCAAGCATTTCCAATAGCAATTAATATTAGAGCATGCAAAATGCCCAGGAGAGCAGAACGACTTTCCCTCGATGGACACCCAGGCTCCAGCTCCATCGCCCCTCCCTGTGCCCCGTTTCCTCAGGGGACAGCGAGGCTGGGGTCCTCAACTGGAGGCTATTTCCTGCTTTCACCATAAACAAAGACCACTACTCATTACTCTGCACCCTGAATGGCTCTATAGACATATTTTGTGTGATTAACTTTAGCTTTTGTATAATATAAGGGCCCGTGTCCTGCTATAATTTATTTTTCTCAAACAAGCTGATATAAAAACGAAGTATCTTTGTATATCTCCTTGGGGAGTTTTAGCTCATTGTTTTGTTTTTTCTGGTTTGCAGAATCACTGTTTTGGTTCGTGCTAACTGCTTGCATCAACCTTGCTCGTTTTCTTAGGAAAAAAATAAATCTCCTATTTACAGACTGAACTGCACATCTTCCGACAGCAGACTGAGAAAGTTAGCGGCCAGCTGGTACAACATTAAGCATTTAAAGAGCCAGATAAAAACAGGGTCATTATTGGACTTACATTCACCAGGGGCCAGAAACACGATTCCAAATGACTGCTAATGTTGCTCCATGTCTGCTGCATTTCTAAATTGGCAACTGTTTGCTGAAGTAATAAATATCTAACAATCAGCTCCTAGTTTTGCTTTCACCTACAAGTTGGGAATTTGGTAGGCATGGTGAGACGCACAAAAAGGCCTCTTAGAGTTTGAGGATCATCTCCTCAAGCCACAAACTCCCTCACACATCGACACTACAGAAGAGCAGTGCAATAACTTTGTCTTCAGGACAAAAGTTGCCACCCCTTGCCCTGTGTCTGTCCCAACCCACTCTCTTCAGTCTGCGTACAAATGACACAACTTTACACATTGAAAATGCGTGCAATAGATACGCAGAAGTCCGATTTTGCGTGCACATGATACGCTTACCATTCCCATTGAGATCTGAGGCCGAGTTTTGCGTGCATATTATACGCCACGTTTCTTGCCTGCACCACTTGTTTTTGTCTGGTCAGGTCTTGGTAGACCGGAAGCTGTGTGGTTCATAAAAACATGTTCTTACCTAAGGTTCTTACTCAATACCAAGCCACGATTATTGTTTTTATTTTAAATCGGATAATGTCGGACTTTTTCGCCGTCTGTGAAGAAAAGAAATGGGGCTCGGAGCTTCAGAATAATGAAATCTGTATTTTTTTTTTTTTTTTTTAAATCTTTTTTTCCTTCTAATTTGTTATTCTTTTCTAAATAACACACTGTTATTTACTCAACAATAACACACAATTATCCTTGTTTTTATTTATTCGTTTAATTCTATAATCTTGGGCTTTTAACATGCTTTTTAGCCGTAAATAAAGTCACCGGAAACAGACGTAGGCCTATAAGGGACATTTAGAGAATCATTGCGATACACACGACAACCACAACCCACTGAACTGATTACCCAAGATCCTTAGCCTCAATGCACTTATATATGGATATGGTGTTAATGCGATATGATATCCGAAAAACATTTCAGAGTTTAGGATGGCCGAAGACACTACACTACCCATAATCCTCAGCTATCGTTTGGGACTACAGTCCCATTGCTTGACAAACCCCGTGATTCATCTTCAAGCTCTGGGATTGGATGTTGGAGTGGCAGTGCGCCAAGGTTACGCCGAGCGTCAAACAGCTCTTTGAAATGGAACGAAACCACGGTAGACTATCGAAAGCTGGACTCGAACGCCCCCCAGAACTACACATGCTGGCTATTGTGTTTCGCACATGGGTTTCGCAACATGTTCTATAGCGGTCTCTACTGGGAATTGTAGTTTTAAAAGACGTTTTCGTTTTTCCCACAATTAGAAGTTGCCAGTATTAAACTGTGTACATCCCTGGAGGTTTAGGCAATAGGAAACACATTGGTGTGTACAAATTTAAAACATATAATTAATAAATGGGTGAAAATCGCTTGTGTCCATAATGGGCAGCATTAATATATACCCACATGACAGCTCATTGTTACTTTGTAATTCTACTCCACTACAATTCAGAGGTTAACCTGGTATTTTTACTCCACTACATTTATTTTAGTTACTTTGCAGATTCTGATTAATGATGTGAAATATAAACAACCCTTAAAGCAAACTTTAGTTACACCTGAACTATGTTGAAGTTATGCAATGAATGAAAAACTTGGGTCACAGCTTCCTCAACAGTGCATTACAAGACATCTATTAATATGTGTGTATACCTCCACCATTAAACTGTCAAATTCTGCACATTTCTTATACTATCTACATACATAAAGAGTATAATTAATGTGTATATTATCAGTTAAAATAAGTGCTTCAACATAGGCAGGAAAGCAATATATTAGACGTTAAGTACTTTGTCAGGCTTAATATTTGTGTAGATATCCCAAAAGCTTTTTACTTATTTAAAAGAAGACCTTAACCTAAAGTATTCTTTAATGTTTAAATAAAGGTTAATTAGTTTGTCTGTTTTGCACATCCTCATATTAATATCTTTGTACATCCGGCACTAAACTGTTATTGTAGAGATCACTGACAGTATCTTCTTGATTTTTTTTATATTCTATACTTCTATCATTGACCTTCTACTTTCCCCCTATGAAAGTATGTACTCTTAATATGTTTTCAAATAACATTATTCAACAAAAATAACATTATTCAACAAAAATAATTCAATAACGGGCTTTAACCACTAGGCGGTGCACAGAAGGTATACACGGCATACTAAGGACACTTATGTATGTATAACATCTGAAGATGTGTAGTTTTATTCATGTTTTCACATCATTTTACAGGATATTGCTATACCATTTCTCATGTTTTACTTCTACACATTAATATCTGATTTGTAAAACATCACAGACAGAAAGGTATATCTGTCATTTAATGGTAAGCTATTGAAATTCTGATTCCATAGATGTGTCTCCCATCACCCAAAACCCCTGACTACTCTCAACTCAGTATTTACATTCTTATATTCAAAGAAAAATCAGTAATATCTTTAAAAACTACAAGTCCTTTTCTATCAGCTGTGCACCGTTATGGTGTAAATACAGACTATCTACCGATTGGATCAAATATAAAAGTCAGCCGAATTAGTGTTGATACTGCAAGGAGACGTATTGTGTGAAGAGAAATGTAAGATGTTGTATAATTGGTGATATATTTATGATCCACGTCACATATTCAGTTTCGGCGGCATTTCTTCCAGTTTGTCTAGAAGTCTTCTAATCAGGGCTCTATAAATAAAGAACTACGGCAGATGTGTAATATTCAATGCAGCCGAACCGTGTATTACAATGCCGTTATGTGATGACTTTCAAAGAGAAAAAGCAAGCACACTAGGAATAAAGTATTATTTTCTTTTTTTAAATGTTTTTCGGATTTCATATCGCATTAACACCATATCCCAACGTGCATTGCGGCTAAACAATCCAATCACCGAGCTTCTAGCTGAGGATCTTGGGTAATCAGCTCAGTGGGTTTGTGGTGTGTATCGCAATGATGCTCGAAATGTCCCTTATAGGCCTACGTCTGTTTCCGGTTTTAAATCTGAAATTCAGTTCCTGAGGAACGGCTAAAAAGCCAGAGATTATAGAATCAAACGAATAAATAAAAACAAGGATAATTGTGTGTTATTGTTGTGTTACACGCAACCTCCGCTCCACAACCAACCATCGGCTTCGCCCCCCGAGGACCAAACTCCGCACAATGGGGGATCGGGCTTTCTGTGCAGCTGCTCCTCACCTGTGGAATTCCCTCCCAGACCACCTGAGGACTCCACAGACCACTGACGCCTTCAAGAAAGGCTTAAAAACCTTTCTTTTTAAAAAAGCTTTTGATTAAACTTTTGTTTATTTTTGTTTGTTTTTATTATGCCTCCTGTAGCACCTTGGGATTGCTGTTAGCAATGAAAGGTGCTATTATTATTATTATTATTATTATATCGTAAACCCAACAGGAAGTCGGCCATTTTTTATTTTATGTTCAACTTTAGGCAATTTTTTGCACTTTTCATGCCCAATATTTGGTCACTACCATGATGATGACCATATTGAAACTTGTGTGTCTGCGTTGAACGATTTCAGGTTCAGGTTATTTATTTGTACCCGTAGGTAGACTTTGTTTGCAGAGAAAAAGACAAGGGATCCATCCTGACACTAAAAACAAACACAAACAACAGACACATCTCTAATAAAAGGACTAGTAAAAAGTACAAGTATACCCTGCTCAACCAAATCTCAAAAATATTTCAAAAACATTATAAGAAGGAAAACACTAGTACAAACATGGACATTCAAAATTCATAATTAAATAAAAATAGGCATCTGTGTGACACTCCTATGATGTGTTAATTTGTGCAATAGCTGCTGGGATAAAACTGTTTGTATACCGCTTCATTCTACTCTTTGGGAGACTAACCTCCGGCCCGAAGGAAAAAGCTTGAATTCTGAGTGCAGAGGGTGGGAGTCATCATCTAATATGGAGCTGGATAACCGCTGTAACTGCTTGAGGTACAGTGTCTCCAGGTTTAGCTGTGGCTCACCAATCAGTCTGCTGGACCACTTTACGATCTGACTCAAAGAGTTTCTGCTCTTTAAAGTCAGGTTACCAAACCATGACATTAGTGAAAAAGACAGAATTGACTCGATAAAACATGATTATCATGGTTTTGTCAATGTTAAAATAGGACAGTTTCCTAAGACAGTACAAACGCTGGTGCCCCCTTTTGCACACAGCTTCACAGTTTGGATCAGAGCTCAATTTTTGAGTCAATAATTGTCCCGAGATATTTGTATGATTGCACAAATTCTACTTTCTGATTCTGGATTGTTAAGACTTCATGTATGTGGGGATGTATTCTAAAATCAATGATCATGTCCTTGGTTTTGCTTATGTTCAGTTGTAGATAGGACTCCTCACACCACCTGACAAAGTCGTCAATGACAGGGCCGTGGCTGGTCTCATTGTCCCGGAGCCTACTAACAATTACAGAGTCATCTGCATACTTTAAAATAGTCCTATTTTCCCACCTACTTTGACACATATAGTGTAAAGTATAAATATAGTGGCGAAAGGACACATCCTTGTGGGGAGCCAGTGGAGGAGCTGACTTGATCAGATAAGGTCCCATTCACCCTCACTCTTTGTGTCCCATTGGTTAAAAAATACAGAATCCAGCCCATAAGATTATTGCTTATTTCAAATTGTTCTAAAAGTCTGCCAATTAAAATATGAGGTTGAATTGTGGAAAAATCAACAAATAAAAGTCTAGCATGAGATCCATTTGCCTCCAAGTGTTTAAAAAGTAAGTTAAATAAGGTCACCGTGGCATCCTCTACTCCTCTGTGTGGCCTGTAAGCAAACTGCATGGGATCGAGTGCATGCTCAGTCTTCCTTAAGATTTCGGCTCTGACTAGTTTTTCCAATGTCTTCATTAGAATTGATGTAAGTGCAACGGGTCTAAAATCATTAAGAGTTTTGGGGCCTCTGGATTTGGGAACAGGGACTACCACAGCATCCTTCCGAACCTTTGGCACATGCT
Source organism: Dissostichus eleginoides (assembly GCA_031216635.1). Lineage (NCBI taxonomy): Eukaryota > Metazoa > Chordata > Actinopteri > Perciformes > Nototheniidae > Dissostichus > Dissostichus eleginoides. The sequence goes on from CM062266.1 coordinate 6,737,493, forward strand.
GTGTCTCTAAAGACAAATAAAAAATGTAGTGGAACACAGGGCTAAGTTATTTTGTGCAAAGTTTAAGTAAACGAACGCAGATGTTGTCAGGTCCATGACTCTTATTTATTTTTACTAAATGGAAGGCCTTTTCCACTTCCCTCTGGTCTATATTAAAATGCTTATTGTCTTCAAGTTTAAGCTTCAGTTCAGATATATTATTACTGAAATCAAATGTGTCAATCGATTTGCAACTCAACATCTGAATTAAAGCCATTCAGAGTCACATGGCAGCTATTCTTTTTTCCCGTAGGCCTGTTATGGTTTTCATGCTACTCCAGACTGAGCCAAGGTTGTTTGCAGCCATTTTGTTTTGAAGTTCAGATTTAAAATTCTGTTTACCTTTCAGAATTTCTATTTTAAGTTCCCTATTAGCATTATGCAGATCAGAGGCACTTCCCTGTTTAAAAGCTTGTTTCTTTTTCTGAATGCTGGACTTAACCGCCTTGGTCACCCATGGTTTGTTATTAGGGTATATTCTGACTTGCTTATACAGAATAATCATGTCTTTACAAAAGTGTATATGAGCATGTTATATCAACAAGTTCATCCAAGTCGGCACCACAAGACTCTTTAAACAGATCCCAATCAGAGCAGTCTAACATTCCTGCAAACAGGCTACAGATTCTTCTGTCCAGATTTATGTCTTTTGTCAATGTTTTCTCTCGCTTCAAAACTGTTTTGTATATGGGCAGTAGATGCACACAGTTATTATCAGCAGAGCCCAGTGGGGTAATGGGACTGACTTATAGGCTTCCTTTACTGACCCATAACACAGGGCTAATGTTTTTCCCGCCTGGTTGGACAGGAGACATATTGATAAAAGTTAGTGAGTGTCTTTTTAAGGGTCACATGGTTAAAATCCCCAAGTATAAAGTTTGGTGCGAAATTGACTGCAGTTTTTGCACCAAGTCAAAGATAGTGCTGGCGGCAGAGGTGGCATTTGCCCTGGGAAGAATGTACACTATTGTTATAAAAACTTGGGGAAACTCACAGGGCAGGTAGAAGGGACGCAATGAAACAGATAAAAGTTCAACATCTGGGTGCAAATGCGTTCTCTGACAAGTCACAGAGCTACAGTATTGTTTGTTTACGTACAAACATACTCCGCCCCCTTGAGTTTTTCCTGTCACTTCCGCCTATCGATCCAGACGAAAGGGAGCTCCAAAACCGTCAATAAACAGGTCGTTGTCCCGTTTACCAGTGGTGAACCGTCAGGGCCTTCAAGGTATTCAGAGAATACCCTGGAACACTCAGATAAAACAAAAAAAATCGATTTAATTATATAAATAAAATGAATAAATGAGAATCATATCTGTGTTGTTGATCTGTAATATTACAGTGTTACGTTGATTTGTTTGTCCTTCTCGGACCATGCACTACACATTTCAGTGGTTTTGTGTTAGAAAAGAAAGCAACCAATCAGATCTTGTTCTGGGTCTCTGGGTAGAATATCCTTCAACCAAGGTATTCTATATCCTTGATAGAATGCCCTGGCCGTTGCACTGAATGAGAGCGGACGTTTGGACTGACAGTTTGATCAACCAATCATATATTGATTTGTAGCCAATGGGCGTATTCTTTCAGAGTTTCCCTCGTTCCAGGGTACTCTCGAAGGCCCGGTAGTTAACTGGCTCGAGACAGAGGATCTAGATGAATGCGACGAAGCAATTCATGCCGTTTTATTGTTTTTTAACGTTGAAATGGCAAGTGCAACAGGTGAAGATGAAGTTGTTGTGAATTGTTGTGAGTACCCTTTTCAAGACGACAATTCAGTGAGAAGACGGACATTATAATGCCGAGGGGGGGGGGGGCGGCTGGGGGTGTGTGTCTACAGAAGGTCCAGTTGTGATAGACACGGTTCGCCACTGCTGTTTACAGTCAGTGAGCCATGTCTCAGTGAAGGCCAAAACACAGCAGTCCCTGAAATTCTTCTGAAACCGAACATTACCCTGAAGCTCATCAACCTTGTTCCTCAGCGATTGAACGTTCCCCAGGATAATCGAGGGCAGAGGGAGCCGCTGGCTTCTCAGGCGTAATCTTACGCCGCTTCCTCCTCTGTTGCGCCACAGGTTTCATTTGGATTTCTCCGAATAATGTCCGGTAACTGTAACGTGGTATCTATCACGCGAGCCAGACTTGCCATGTTCAGTGCAGCAGCACATCTCTGGGATCATACTGTGTCCTCTCCCGATGACAGCCCCATTGACATCACATGCAAACAGTTGAAGGAATACGATCCACAGAATCACAGAATAAAGAATGTCCATTTTGACTAGCGACGCAGGGAGCATTCAATCATACAGACGCTTTATCGAATAGGTCGATGGCGCATTAAAAACCTTTAAAACAAACACAAAACAAAACAAAACGGAGGACACCAAACTTTTTCCTGCAGGTCGCAGCGTGCGCATGCGCGAATGCAACGGCCACGCAAATTTCGCCATGATCAATCAAATGATTGAACAAACCTTTCTAAACTTCACACGTTTGATGAGGGTCCTGCCCTGAACACATATATAGGCCAATTTTCAATCATAGTGCCCCCTAGTGGCCACAGGAATTTACTGCTGCCAGACTTTAGCCTACAGCTCTCAGCAGGTTAATCAGATCGCCTTCATGTTTGGTCAGCTTAATGACTCAAGACTTGTTTTCCTTGCCAGACTTGTATGGCTCCTGTTGGGGTGAAGCAGCCTTCAGTTGTTGAAGGTTCGAGCCCGCTCCGCGCTGTTCGTTTGATGAGTGGTCTGCTGTAAAAAGGAACGGCTCAGACAGAGATATGAGATTAAACAATAAGCTGATTTAATGGTAGAAACAACAGTACAATATAACGAAGTACTTATATAACGAAGTACTCCGGGCCTCAGCTCTTCCACCGTGCGATGTACGTATCAGACAGTCAGACCGAACAGAGGCCGCGAGTGTACAGAATTCACAATATTTATTCCCACAAACGGAGAGGAGTTGTGTGGGAGGAGTTGTGTCGGTTGCTCCTCCCTAGGTGTTCATCCATTGGTGGACTCACTCCTGGGCGAGCCCTAGGCAGTGAATCAGAGTGAGTCAGCCATTGACGAGGTCTAAACAGCGAATCAGAGTGAGTCAGCCATATGTGGGAAGTTTGGATCTCCTGCGCCGCCGATCAGTCCCAGGTCATCTTTTATGGCAGCCATAAAATAAACAATTCTGGGTCGCACGGGGGTGAGGTACCAATCCTTATCTTCGTTTATCCTCAGCACCTGGCCGTACCACTCCGCATCCCAATCTTTCTCTCAGAACAATCTCTGCATAGACTCAATGGTGTCAGTTTTATTACCTTTCTCCTACAACCCCCCCATGCTCCTATCCGGCCATTAAAACCCGGGGGGGCGACTGGATCCTCTACATTCCTAAGTCAACGCACACACAATTGACCACAGCAAACAAAGGAAAATAAGAACACTTGGTCTAGTTTCATAAGTATACATTTTACACAGACAAAGTTATAATTATTAAAACAGGTTATATAGGATATACAGGTTACTTTAATCCCCCTTTTGATCTCACCTCCAGAGATCAATTCACACAAAGCATTCAAAACATAACCACTGTCATTCTTTTCTACTGCGTCTGTCCCACAATGAGCTGATACAAGGCACACAACAACAACCACATGTTACTAAAATGGCAATACAAGTAGCTATTGAAATCAAAAGAGACATTATTAAACCTTTCCATTGACCAAACATGTTTGTAAACCATTCCTCCAAGGGGTTGTGTATCCCTGATTGTTCATGCATAGTTATGGATAGTGTGCGAAAGCCTTCTAAAGCCTTTGTGACGGAACCGTCCGGAGCCGTATTGTTTGGAATGAAAGTACAACACATATCACCAAACATTGAACACACACCTCCTTTCTCAGCTAACAGCATGTCAAGGGCCATTCTATTCTGTTTCAGCCATAAGGGAAGTCGGCCCCAGCTGTTCAGCGAGTCCTTCTACAGGTCCCTAGTGAGATTAGCTAAACGGAGCACATTGTAATGTACATAGTTGATCCTGTCTACATTATTCCATCACTACCTGCTTGGAAAGTGAAGGTTTGTTTAGGAGACATTTTGGTAACAACTACCTCATGTTTGGCCCGTTTGACCCTAGTTACGGACTCCTCTGGCGGGGGAATGGAGTCTGGGTGGTCAATGGAATCATTAAAACAAAAATAAAGGCAAGGGTGAACACACATTATTTCTGTTATTAATAATAGGAGATTTACTAGGACACAAGGAATTAACACCCAATCAAATAATAAGGCAATTCGCTAATGGGCCATATAACTAAGAATGGTGTTCAAGATACAAACAGTGTCCCAAGTAAAACCACGATTCCCACTAGCAGAGTACACCAACAAACAATAAGGAAGTGTAATCCACAGTCTGTCATTGTTGAGTACCTTTAATCAGTGGTCCGTGTTATTGTAATTAGGTTGAACACAATGCTAAAATCTCCTAAGGAGATTTTTAAAACTAGGGTGTAAAATAGTACCCTGTAATGGTAAATACTGTGCTCCCAGAACCTGTTAAATAGAAGGTCTGGTGAGTGGGGAGACTTCACTGCCCTTTAACTATAGGGATAACCTCTCGTTATATATAACCTACTACTCTTATTAGAAAGAGGCCCTATAGGTGGGCATAAAAATGCTGCTACTTATTGGAAAGTGCCCCTAAAGGTGGGAGTAAAAAAGTCGGGTCCTATATGGAGTCGTGTGTTTCAGAGTAGACTCGTGTCCGCCTCCTCGCCGGCCGTAATCTCCTTTCCAAGATCGCCTGTTGTTACCTCTGTGTCTTTGTCCTTGTCATCTGTTGTATGGGTCGTTGCTTCTGCTGGGCTGTCGTCGTCAGATGTGTCGTTCTCTCGTCCTGCTGCAGCGATGTCAGTTCTGATGTCGTCTAACGTCCTTGCTGGAGGTTTTCCAACGGCGCACTGGCTCCAATGATACCACGTTTCCCCCTTTCCTTCGAGGCGAACTGCATGTGATGTCCTCTGAGTCACTCTGTGCGGGCCGGTGAACCTTGGGTTGAGCCACTTCGGACGGATGACCTTCAGCCAGATGAATTCTGCGGTGTTAGCCTCGTGCTTCTCCGGTCCCCCTTTGGCGTCAGCCACCTGGGTGGAGAAATCTCATACCAAGCCCTTAAGTTGCTGGTATATGGTTTGCTATCCATCTCTTCTACTTCTTTCCCTACTGCTAATGCTCCAGGACCCGGAAACTGATGGCCGTGGGTCAGCTCAAATGGGGAGAAACCTGTCCCTCAGTTAATGTGTTCATAAACAAAGTCCGACACCGGCTATATCAACCTGTTTCAGAGGAAGGTGGAGTCCCCTGTGCCGTCTTGACTTGCCGTGTCTTCTCTGTCAGAGGCAGAGGTTTCATCCTTTTTTTTTTTAGTCCTAAAAAATTTGACGCGTTTTGCAACAAAGTCAAGTATTTCTTCATCTGTAGGTGTATGTGTTGATACAGGTGTTCTTTAATGTCATGAGGGGAACTGGGTGAGGGGGGGTTAGAGGTGGAGGGAAGCGTATAGGGAGGGGGTCGGGTCTTAAAGGGGTTGTATAAATCTGGATAGAGGAGGGGACCGCCCTCTGGGATGTCTGGGAGGGGCCCACCATATGGCTTCTCCTTCCTGACTGGCTCTATCACTTCTGTGGGAGGGGCTGGTGCAGGACTGGGTGGGGCTGCTATGGCGGGCAGATTTTTGGCGGGAGTTTTGCTCAGAGAGCAGGTTACTGCCACTCCATTCATAACTAAGGCTGCGTTATGGCCTATTCTCCTTAGCTTGTCAACTAGCTCCCTTTCTTTGTTAAGTTTAGAAGCCCTGATAAAACCTGCCTTCTGCTTGTTGAGAGTTTCTAATTTCTGAACCAACTGTCGCTCGTATGTATTGAGTGCTGTGGCTAGGAGACTTATTGCCTCGTCACCCTCTACTCTATTCTCTGCGATCATCTGATCGTGTAAGAAACGGAGATCGCTGCTCGCCTTTTTATGATCTCCGGGCTTAAGTCCGCTAAGTATCAATCTCTCTGCTTGTCCCCACTGTTCCCTTAAACTCCCCGGAACAGGGACTCCTAATTCTCTCTCTTCACGTTCAAATTCTCCTTCCATTTTGACTTCGTTCGTATCTGCTTCTCCTAAAGGTTTTAGTTTTTTATAAAAAATACCAGATATCTCTGCGTACTATAATTTACTAATTATTGTAGTTTTATTCCCACAGATATACAGTCTGATAGTTTTCGGTGCGAGGTGTATTATTGGCGGCGCGTAAGGCTCAGGTTTGGGAAGGCTAAATAACTTGTTTTACCTGACGCTGCCTGCCTCCGGCGTCTATAGAAAGAGATCAACTCAGTGAAAGCTGCGCCTGATCAGAGCTCAGCGTGCGGAGTTTAAATCTATCAAGTCATATTACAGGATAAAGGAAATACAGTTTAAACTGCCATATGAAGAGAAGACGCCGACGTGTCGCACTTATCATTCATATCACATCATCGATCATATAATATCATAATATATCATATTTCCTTGTCTAAGCCAGCTTCTCGAGCCGTATCTGACCGTGCAACACTTACATTGTCACATACTGTATGCAGAAGTATTATTTTAAGCAACACATTAGGTTGACGAAACACTCAACTCAAATGTAATTAAAGTCAGATCCACTCGTGTCTTAGATGGGCAACAGTGATAACATAAAACTGTTGTACGCTTTCAAACACTCGGTAGTTTATTTATTTTTTAACCAGTTGCTCTATATTCACCTTGCAGGTGCAACTATGTGGCTTGTATCCTTTATTATATGTTTAAGTCATGGATGTTTAAAGTTCATATTTGTCTAATATTAATTTACTTTTCATTAATGAAGTATGACGCTGCGCTGTTAGTACACTTGTCCCTTTCACGTGAACGCGCTCTCAGCTGGAGAGAGAAACCCTGGCTCGATTTACCGAGTTGATAACCAGCGTCGTAGGACCGCTTAGCCGTTACGTTAAGCCCGCGCTGATTGGTCCAAATTGACCAATCCACGGACTTCCTCACACACACACACACTCAGTGCAGGCAGCTCTGCTGATTTCTCCTCCCTGGCTGCAGGCTGATAACAGCCAGTTGGCATCAAGGCGAAATTCTCTCTGCAGACCCATTCTCACAGCGCCTATCAACCTTTTTCTTACTCAATTACACACTTAATCACACTCAAAATAAATATACCTAACGTAACCCCAGATCCGTCTAAGGATTGCCTGTGTACTTAGTCGATGAGCCCCAACCCCAGAATTCGTCTAAGAATTACTGTGTGTGTCACCTTATTTCTCAGAGTATTTCAGCTGGACTTCCTTTAAATTTAAAACCACTGAAATCTCGGACGACGATTGCAGCTGGACTTCCTTTACAATTTATAACCACTGCAATCTCGTTACACAGTTAATCACACTCAAAATAAATATCCTAACGTAACCCCAGATCCGTCTAAGGATTGCCTGTGTACTTAGTCGATGAGCCCCAACCCCAGAATTCGTCTAAGAATTACTGTGTGTGTCACCTTATTTCTCAGAGTATTTCAGCTGGACTTCCTTTAAATTTAAAACCACTGAAATCTCGGACGACATTGCAGCTGGACTTCCTTTAACAATTTATAACCACTGCAATCTCGTTACACAGTTAATATATTCCCCGTACAGTCTAGTTGACTTTTATAGTGCGATGTATATTTCAACAGATGGAGAGACTTCCAGAAGCGCTTCTACACCCCCTTTCGGCGATGTGGCTTTTGGCAAGGAGTCGAAACCCAGTCTACAGAATCTCTTTATCGTCACGTTTAGTCTTCTAGATTAACCCCACAGCAAGAGTTTGCGAGATCCGGTCATTTCAAATTGATTTTGAAAGTTGCGTTTCTCCTCTTGAAATACCCCACATATAACACAACTGCAGCTCCTCTTTGAGACTGGAAAGTGTTATTCTGTAGTACTGTTCTTTCTACCGTAAGACTAAAACACTGAAAATGCCGCTGACAACTCTAAAATTTTGTAGTATAGCCAATCACAGATTTTGATAATAACAGGTATCTGCTCACCTTTCTGTTGTGGGGCCCTGGTTTAGTTGTCAGAGGTATTCGAGGTGTTCCCTGGACCGTTCGTCCGCTGGCTGCCGGTGTGCCTTCTATGAGACCCTACTCATCACGTCGGGGTCACCAAATTGTTGGGTTTAAGCACCCTTCAGTTGTTGAAGGTTCGAGCCCGCTCCGCGCTGTTCGTTTGATGAGTGGTCTGCTGTAAAAAGGAACGGCTCAGACAGAGATATGAGATTAAACAATAAGCTGATTTAATGGTAGAAACAACAGTACAATATAACGAAGTACTTATATAACGAAGTACTTCGGGCCTCAGCTCTTCCACCGTGCGATGTACGTATCAGACAGTCAGACCGAACAGAGGCCGCGAGTGTACAGAATTCACAATATTTATTCCCACAAACGGAGAGGAGTTGTGTGGGAGGAGTTGTGTCGGTTGCTCCTCCCTAGGTGTTCATCCATTGGTGGACTCACTCCTGGGCGAGCCCTAGGCAGTGAATCAGAGTGAGTCAGCCATTGACGAGGTCTAAACAGCGAATCAGAGTGAGTCAGCCATAGTGTGGGAAGTTTGGATCTCCTGCGCCGCCGATCAGTCCCAGGTCATCTTTTATGGCAGCCATAAAATAAACAATTCTGGGTGCACGGGGGTGAGGTACCAATCCTTATCTTCGTTTATCCTCAGCACCTGGCCGTACCACTCTGCATCCCAATCTTTCTCTCAGAACAATCTCTGCATAGACTCAATGGTGTCAGTTTTATTACCTTTCTCCTACAACCCCCCCATGCTCCTATCCGGCCATTAAAAACCCGGGGGGGGCGACTGGATCCTCTACATTCCTAAGTCAACGCACACACAATTGACCACAGCAAACAAAGGAAAATAAGAACACTTGGTCTAGTTTCATAAGTATACATTTTACATAGACAAAGTTATAATTATTAAAACAGGTTATAATTATTGAAACAGGTTACTTTACTCCGAGGAGTAAATTGTGTGGATTTGAGTATATTACTTTTCTTTGGTCAAACCAGAAGGTAATAACTAACACCAGTGTGAGTGTTTTTGGGAAATGATTACCATCCTGGCCAATGTTAAAGGGGGGTTGCCAAATCCGGTAGCCATAACACCAGATCTTCAAGATTTAGAAGCCACCCTGCCATTTTATACAACATGAATCAAGAGTGAAATGCCTTTGTTTGCTTGAACTCAAGGGCAATAACTAACATGAGTGTGAATTTGGTGAGATTACGACCATCCTGGCCACAATTTCACGGGGGCTGCCAAACCCGGCAACAACTCCTTTGGTTCGTTTACCCTTTCAGCGGGGATAGGCATTGTTCCAACCACCATTCTAGCCAATTTGAGTGCAAACAGCTGTCTAGCATTTCAGAATGTGTTAATGTGCTAATGCAACTGTTGACACCAACTGTTGACACCAACTGTTGACTCCACTTTTGTCCTCATAAAGTCCGCTATCCCGTATTCCGATCTTCTAATGTTTTAGAAAATCAATATTAACAAAATCAGGTCTAAGAAGTACATGAAAAGAACTGCAAATGCACATTCAAACACATGCAAAAAGTAACAGGCTCTCAGGTTGTCCCATCACACAGATGCCACAGGCACATTGCACCACACCACCCACACACACATACAACACATAGCAGTCACACAACCCTGAGTTAAAGTACCAGACTGTCCTCCTGATGCCCTTCCTTCTCACAGTTGCTCCTCTTCAAGCAATCTAGTTACTGCAGTGCTCGTGTACTCATCATTAAGCTCAGCTTTTAATTGAACCTGACGTCAAGGGCCATTGAGTCTGACATTATCTGTGGTGGCCTAAGCAATGTATGGGGAAATGGAACACAGTACTCATTATAAGTTGAAGGAATCTACCATCATCAATCAGTAAAATATCCAGGTTAAAGCTCCTGTGTGTCCCTGTGGCTTATGAACAAAGCTTTTGAATTGTCTTATTATTTGAACTTACTGGAGAAAGTCACCATTTGGCTGCATGTTGGTATTCTTGTAGCGAATTGTATAGTTACAGCCTTGGGCATTTGGAAATGAACAGGAGCCGACACTGATCTACATACACGGTGGTACAGGTTGTCCAGAAAGAATTCAGTAGTCAGAAAATATGAATGTTTCCCACTTCTATCCCTAAAATCAGTTTGAACACAGTTGTAGTATGATTCAAATGCTGCTCAGGTGCACACAGACACATGCAGGGGAGATCAGTTATATAAAGTACAGTTAAAGAATGGTTATCTTTTTGTATCGATAATTTTTTCGAGCTAATTCATGCCTTTTTTGATTATCTCTCTTCAGTCTGATTGTACACACTGCATTCCAAAATAGTGGAACAGATGTACAAAAACTTAATCTGCAGCTTTCTCTAATTTAAGGGGTCCTTTTTTTAGCCTCTGGCTACTATCCCGGGGAAGGAAACAATATATAAATCTCTAGGAGGTGAGATTAGAACACAGGCATTACCACCAAGATTGTAATTTACCTGCTAAAATAAATTTAAAAAAAAAGTATTCTGTGCAACACAGGTGCCTTAATTGAAGAGGCATGTTGACAGGGAGAGACAGAGGGGATGACAAGCATGAGATGGCCCGAATAAGTCCCAGGGCGGATTCAAAATTGAATCATCCAGACATTTTCATGATGAATTTACACAGTGTGGACATGGTTAGGTAAAATAACTATTTCTGGTTCATTTAATCTGCTCTTGTGTTACCTTCTTATTTCTTAGCAGTAAGAAGAGTTGATGCATGATCTGAAAGTACTTTCTGTTTGGCCTTTACTTTGAGAGCACATACATTCCCCCCCCAAACTCTTACCTTGTGTAGCTGTAACTCAGCCGTGGTGCCACCCTTGTTAACACTGTAGCATTTTTATGTAATCCTCCCGCTATTTACTTCTCCCTAAAAGCCTCTTGCTCTCTCTGAGTCTCCTTCACACTAAATCCACAGTAACACCAGGCTGTGTTGGTAGCAGTGTCCCGGGGGGGCACTGCAGTATGAACACTACCTTGAGATGTCAGCAGAGCCAGCCCTGTCTTGGAATTGATCTCCTGGTAATCTCCCCGCTCCTCTGGGTGCCCGAGCATCTTTTGGCTTCAAACGATTAAAGACTCCATCAGCCGGCATCACCCCCCCCAAAAAAAAAACTGCTCCATTCTATCCCACCCTGCTGAGTATCAGTATCAGTAATGAAACTGCCCTGCGGCCTCTCCCTTCACTCTTTTGATAAGGACTATAAAGGCCTTTGGTTGATCTGAACCACGATGACTCTCTCCCGTGACTAACACACACATCATCGTTAGCATTGTTATTCAGATGATATACTGTATGTTCCCTGACCAACACAGTCTTACTCCCTGAACGTCCAGGAGCGACGCTTGGTCAGGGTCCTATGGCGTGCAGTTGTGACGCGCCGAGTCTCCTTTAGCTTCATAAACGGACGCAAAGTGCTTTCAACTGATTGCAATGTATTCCCATCGGCGGCGGTATTTGATGCTCAGGGAAGCACCGCATCGGTCCATGTCGGCGGCACTTAAAGGCAATGTGAGCGTCCATTCCCATTGGATAACGGAGGATTTTACACCCGGAAGTAAGTATTCTCTTTACTGTCGATTGATTTTACAGTGATATCTGCACTACTCATCAACTCAAACACCAGATTATCCTTGTTAATTACACAACATTGATTGGTTTAAATTGTGTACAATGCTTTTGTATTTTTCCCCTTTGATTCGGAGAAACAAATATTTTTTTGGAGTTTAGGATGGCAGAAGACACTACACTACCCATAATCCTCAGCTATCGTTTGGGACTACAACTTGTGCTTTGCTTGACAAACCCCGTGATTAGTCCTCAAGCTCTGTGATTGGATGTTGGTGTGGCAGTGCGCGAAGTTTACACAGAGCGTCAAACAGCACTTTGAAATTGAATGAATCCCATCGACGGCACACTAACCAAAACAGGAATCAAACGTGTCCGACCCCCCCCCCCCCCTTAGGTCACAGGCTCCTCCAACAGTGCAACACAATAAAACAGATACACAGAAAAATAGTGCAAGTAAATACAAAAATAAAAATAGTAAAAAGTGAAATAGTGCAATAAGAGTCTATACAAGTGATTGGAATATGATATATTTGACAAATAATTTCTAAGTAGCAGCCAGATGAATGTTATGGATGTTGTTTCAAAGTTCAGGTGTTTAATAGTCTTCTGGCCTGTGGGATGAAACTGTCCCTGAGTCTGGTGGTTTTAGTCCGGATGCTGCGGTACCGCCTGCCAGACGGCAGCAGACAGAACAGTTTGTGGCTGGGGTGATGGGGGTCTTTTATAATCCTGAGGGCTTTCTTTAAGGTTAACCTGGTATTTGTACTCCACTACATTTATTTTAGTTACTTTACAGATTTGGATTAATGATGTGAAATATAAACAACCCTTAAATCAGACTTTAGTTACACCTGAGTAAAATTCAGTGAAGGTGATTGTCAAGTGCCAACAATCAGGCGAGATATTTGATAGTGGGTGCTTGAGAAGACAAAAAATGTATCTGCAGATCCTTATAAAGTATATTCATTACTCGTTATTCTCTAATCGTTCATTAAAGACTGTATATAATGGCTATTTTGCACATCCCTTTCAAGATTTCAAGATTTTCAAAGGTTTATTGACATATCATATACAACTACGGTGTAGTTATGCAATGATGACAAACTTGGGTCACAGGTTCCTCAACAAGACATCTATCAATATGTGTGTACCTCCACCATTAAACTGTCGTATTCTGCACATTTCTTATTCCATCTACATACATCTTATAAGAGTATAATAAATATGTATAATATCGGTTAAAATAAGTACTTCAACATAGTTAACATTGCAGGAAAGTTGATTGTCAAGTCCCAAAACAAACCATGCAATATATTAAACGTTAAGTACTTTGTCAGGCTTAATATTTATCAGATACCCCCAAAGCTTTTTGCTTACATGTATTTAAAAGAAGTATTATTTAATGTTTAAATAAAGCCTAATTAGTTTGTCTGTTTTGCACATCCTCCTATTAATATCTTTGTACATCCGGCACTAAACTGTTTTATTCTAGATATCATTTACAGTATCTTCTTGATATTTTCTATTCTATATTTCTATCATTGACCTTCTACTTTCCTCCTATTTTGTATGTACTCTTAATATTCAAATGTTTTCATAAAATATAACGCATTCAAAAGTGCTTTACAAAAATGAAAGACATTAAGAAAAAGGCATTTTAAACAGTCATTAAAAAGCAACACAATCTACCTGCATTGCAATTACTCTAAACGTGTAATAACGTGCTTTAACCAGTAGGTGGTTTGGGTTAAAAAGCTGTCAAGTTTACAGTGTTAACAAAATAAAATATACTGCTGTTTCCGGGTTAGTTTACGACGGATATATTTTGTTATTGTTTTGATATTTGTAACACAAAAGCGATGGAAAAAACCCACAGCAACACAGAAAAGATGGTCTCAACATGACCCAGCGGTCTAGTAGTTAATAAAAAACAATAATATCAAAACAAATATTACTACTAACTTTATTGTGAAATTAAAACAGAACGGTAAAAGAATAGTTTCCGGTCTATTCTGAGGCCCGATCTCTGTAGATAAATAAAGCAACTTTAACCATGCCCCATAAAATGCTCGTTCACATCAAGCACGTCAATTTGCTTACACGTAACAGCACCGCGCGTTCATGACAGCATGGTAATGGGTTGTTATTATGATGGATTTTGATATTAACGAGGCGGCAGCTAGCAGCTAGCTAGTAATTATGCTACATTACACATCAGTCGTTATGTACTTTTATATTACGCTGATGTAGCAGGATCTAGTGATATCCATTTAGCTTCATTTAGCATGATACTTGTGTGGGTTGTACATGAAACCACTTGGTAAAATATACAAATATATGTATTTTGAGTTATGATCAATTGTGATTTTAATCTTTATCTAAAAAGTAAAGCTGATGATGGATTACTGTTGTGGAGTTAACAATAGCCGATTTCTCTTTGAAATGTGATGGAGTAAAAGGATAGTAACTGTGATTATTCATGTTAAGTACCCCACAAGTAACTAAAACGTATAATACTTGAAGGAAAGGTGTAAAATGTTCCCATAAATACCAATATCACACACTACAACACCCCTTGTTGTTAAATACCAACCATGTGTGTATATATATATGCCACTAAAACTGTAATATACCTGGCTGCTAAATCCTCCAAACTGTTACAGGACGTGTATTTTGTAAAATGTGTAACTTTTTTTATTATCATTTCTTGTTTTTAATCTTTAATACTTTTTTTATGCATACTTTAAAGTGGTTGTGACACGGTTTTCCCCCATCATCCAAACCATTAATTTCAGTAAATAATGTCCCCTTGAAACCGTTACTGAAGTGATTTTTGAAAATTTGTACTTTGATAACCGTTAATCTGCCCTTCAATGTGACCATATTCTGGATCTTCTCTGGGTTTGCTCTGGGATTCTTAAACTCCCGCGAAAAGGTGTGCCGCGTCACAGAGGGAACACGAACGCTTCCGGAGTCCAGTATCTGTATGCAAACAAACGATGGCGCACACAGCAGCAAGCTCCGACTGCGATTGTAGTTTAATTTTGAATGTGTCTGAGAGCTCATATGAGGATGAAGCATCTGATAGTGATAGCCTCGTAGACGATATTGACTATATGCCCTACAGATTCGAACCATATGCCTCTGAATCGGATGAAATTAACTCCGAGTCGGACAGTGGAGACGACAACCCCCCCGACTCTTTCCCTCCCTCGCGCGCACGCACGCGCGCACGCACGCGCGCGCGCACACACACACACACACACACACACACACACACACACACACACACACACACACACACACACACACACACACACACACACACACACACACACACACACACACACACACACACACACACACATCCATCCTAAAAAACACATCACGTTTAAAGGTTGTTGTTCTTACCTGAGTTTTCTCTTGTTGCTAGAAGTAGGCACTTCGGGGGCGTTTAGCTGGGGGGTTGGCGAAGTCTTTGGGGCCTTTACGGATTTGGGAAGGCGTGGGAAAGAGAGTAGGCACTGCTGACGGCTTCAGAATCCGTCTTCGCGAAAAATCAATCCCAGTTTCAGCCATTAACAAAGGCCTTTCCTCGAAATTCTCGGCCAGAAAGTGGGCGCTGCATATGTAGGTCGATGTGGGGTTCATCACAGACCAGCCAGCCCTTGTGTTCTGCACGTTTTTTCCCATGTGCGCTGACGCTTGACATCCGTTGGAAAGCTATGTATGCTGATGTTAAGTTCCTCATTTGCTGTCTTGGAACAGCCAGACACAACGCATCGTCGAACCATCTCTACGCGTGACAAATCCCTTCTGTCCCTGTCTGGCTCAATGGGAGCAGAATAAATATGGCCCTTTGTGACGCAATTCCGCCTTCGTCCCGAAAAAGGAAACTGAGTGAAGGACTTTTCCCGCGATATTCGAAATTATTGATATTTATCAATACGGTATCGCAAATTCATTTTTAAACTGATGGTTCGAGATGACTAGTAGCCCAACATTGCATTGCACAACAGTAGGTGGGATGGTGTCACAACCACTTTAAGTAACATTACACTGTAAAAACTGGGATTGGGGTCAATTAATATTAAATAAATAATACCAAGTAAATTATACACAATAGAAATGACTTTGTGTAGTTTGGAATCACATTAAGCTAAATTCAAACAATTTTGAATAATTTATTAATTGCATTTTACTTAGTTTTGCTTCAATAAAATCAGCTGTGGATTACTGAGTAGATATTAATTAATTATTTTTAGTAGCGTCAAAAATGCAAAATATTGATACATTTTACTCATTGGGAGGTTGTCAGTTCTACTGCCTTTACACTTCCGCCCAGGCATTTTGCGCCACATGGTCACGTTCATCATGAGACTGCCACACTTTACTTCGTGACTGCCAGTTTACCAAAGGTAAGACCTGCTTTATTGTTCTTAATTAACACACATTTTTTAAATTACGTTGCTGTTGCAGATTTGAACATCGTTTTGTGTTACTCTAAGTTACCAAACATGCCAACTTTACTGGATAAGTATGGCTAAACCAACTTTTCAAATGTAGCTAACGTTAGCATTAGGGATTCAGTCAGTCTGTGTTGTCTTTGTCTCACTAAAAGCATTGCAAGGAGAAAAAAGGTCGGTCCTATGTGACAATTTATTTTGATGTTCTTGATATTTAATCCTTATGATGCCCTTTTAAGGTACCAGCTAATGTTTGTGCTGACTGTTATACCAAATTCACTGAGGCACTATTTGCGTGTGCATTGCTCAGTAGCGTGTGTATAGGCTAAACCAACTTTTCAAATGTAGCTAACGTTAGCATTAGGGATTCAGTCACTAAAATGGCATAACACCGGCGCTAACAGTTAGTTCCCCGGCCACCGCTCGCGACACGTGAGAGACGAGTTGTGTACTGACCCAACGTGCAATAATTATTATTATACATCCATGGTAATAATGGATTGTGGCGGACATTTTACGAAAAGGTCTAACGCAACCACTGATTTATATATACTCAGCAACGCAATGCCACCGTTTCTCAGCGAGGCTCCGGTGTTGAAAGGTCTGGGAGTTTTAGCAACTTCTAGATTTTAATGTTTGATTTTAAAGTTATGTGTTTGTTAAATGTGACTTCATCCAATGGAATTAAAGGTAATTTGAATTTCGTTTCAGGTGCATGAAAAATCGTGGAGGATTATCAAAGGTATGTTTCACACTTGCATGCCATGATACAACATTTCAAGTAAATGTTGAAGCACAGTTTGTTT
Organism: Dissostichus eleginoides; assembly: GCA_031216635.1. Taxonomy (NCBI): domain Eukaryota; kingdom Metazoa; phylum Chordata; class Actinopteri; order Perciformes; family Nototheniidae; genus Dissostichus; species Dissostichus eleginoides. The sequence goes on from CM062266.1 coordinate 6,754,530, forward strand.
TGCAATACAAAATGTGTTTATTACCGTATTTCTATCAACGTTTGTTGGTTAAAAAGCACATTTACTAGAGCTTTGATCGTCATTGATTTTCAAAACCTGTAGGCCTAGTGCAAACCTTAATTTGAGTTTAAAACAGCAGCAAACATAGAACTACTTATACATTATTTCTCACAGATATACATTTAAGTAAGCTAATAGTACGCATGGTTTGTACATACTTTAACACAGCCTAATTTCCATTTCCATATATTGTTATAGGTTGATATTTATATGTATATAATATGTACATTTCTTTATGTAATGTAACACCAGAAAAAAAGTTTATTGTGAAAATTCTGTTAAATGTCTAAAACAAACTTTATGTTTTAAGATTTAAGCTCAAGATTTACAAAAACTAAAATGAAAAGTGTCTTGTCTTTGGCATGTCAATGTGTAATTATTAAATCCATAAGCGAGGTTCATTGTATCACCAAGTGAAATAGGCTTTTTTGTATTACCTTAGAACATGACCTATGGAATGGCAGTGTAAGATCTGCAAGACTTTGTCTGCCACAAAGGGGAATCTACTCAAGCATTACAGACTACAACACGCAACATTTGGTCGTGGGCAATCACAGCCATGTCTATATGAAAGTTGCCCTTGCACATTTAAAACGCAGGGTGCACTTCGTACACATTTGTCCAGAAACCATCCAACTGAAGAAAGTCAACAGCCAGGAATCATCCCTGGTTTCAAGTGTTTAGTATGCCATGCTTGTTGTTCTACAGAGAAGGAATACTTTCAGCATATTGGAAATCATCTGAAGAGTCACAAAACTGTCTTTTGTCTATTTGAAGGATGCAACTTTAGGACAAATGTATACAATACATTTCTGAAGCACAAAAGCAGAAGACACACGTATTGTTTGACTGATTTTAAGCAAGAAGTGTATGCTAGTCACCATAATCAGACTGTTGACCATCCTGAATTACCAGAGGCTGGTGAGGGCACTAATCTAGATTCTGATCAGGAAAGTGCATCAGACTTGGTTCTTCAAAGAATTGGCATACTACTGCTGAAGTTGGAAAGCATCTATAATGCCTCAGTGAGGTGTATTGATGCCTTGGTGGAAGATCTCCACTTCATTTCATCCTCAGCCTCTGTTGCCGCTGTTAGAAACGTAGTTGATTCAACTTTGAGGATTTATAAGTGTAATGTTGACCAGCCCATCATAACTGACTTAGCAGAACAGTTGTGCAACTTGCATCCCATTACTACAGCACTTGGACCCAGTGGGCCTCTTGGTACAGCTTTTAAGAGAAGAAGATATTATAAGGAGCATTTTAAGTTTGTTGATCCTGTTGAATATATTCTTGATTCTCAAAAGAAGAAGAGCTTTCAATATGTGCCTATTCTCAAGACCTTGCAGGAAGTCTTGAAGAATAAAGACATTGCAGCGAGAATCTTATCCAAACATTCAAATAGCACTGGATATATCAAGTCAATTTTTGATGGCAAACTTTTCCAACTAAATGACTTCTATGCTGGTGAAGAAACAAGACTCTCGATTATTCTTTATGTTGATGACTTTGAGGTGTGCAACCCCTTAGGAACTTCAAGAAAAAAACACAAAATAACAGCTGTTTATTGGGTTTTGGCAAATGTGCCATCAGACTTGCAATCTGCATTAACGTCAATACACCTAGCATTACTTGTCAAAGCCATTGATGTCAAACAGTTTGAATACAAATCAGTGTTGGAACCACTCTTGAAAGATATTGCCACTCTTGAACAGGAAGGGATTTTCGTTTCCAGTGTTGGACGTTTTGTTAAAGGGACTGTACACTGTGTGGCAGCAGATAATCTCGGTGCACATTCTCTCAGTGGACTAGTTGAAAGTTTCACAGGACCATACATCTGTAGATTTTTTCTTGGACATTCTTCAGAGTATCAGACACACGAAGTGCGGACTGGATTTTTTCCCCCTCGGACCAAGGAGGAGCATAGTTTGCATGTGCAAACTAAAAAAGAAAATCCAGATTTAACACATTTCTTTGGTGTAAAGCGTCGTGTCCATTGACAGATAAATTGAGTCACTTTCACTTTGTCACTGGGTATCCACCAGATTTACTACATGACCTATTTGAAAGCATAGTTCCAAGAGAACTAGCATTGTGTTTTCAGATTTTCACAAAGAAGAAGTACTTTAGTTTGACTCAACTAAACAAATTAATCACACGCTTTCCCTATAAGGGCACAGACAAAGCAAATAGCCCTCAAACAATTTCTCCAAATTACATTCAGCGAAAAACTATTGGTGGAATTGCCCATGAAAACTGGGCCCTAATAAGGTTTTTGCCCCTTTGCCACCTCACCAATCAAAGTACCGCAGAACGCCGTGAGCCTTGGCCAAAACAATTCCCCGTTCCACGGTTTGCTTTTGAAACTGGGATGTACCTTGAAAGAGCCAATGAAGACTACAAGAAGGATGGAAAACTTCTAACTACCTCAAAGGTCAAGGCAGACATCCTTGAAAAGCTTGCTGAAACTATATTTAGATACACTGCCTATCCATCAAGTTCCCAAATAAGTGATGTTGCTGAGGCACTTATAAACAAATATCCTTGTCTCAAGGAACCAGGCTCCTTCTCAGGTTACTATGGCTGGCAACAAAGCCTCAAATATAAGATGGCAAATTATCGCACCAAACTCCGAGGCTACGGTGTTCCTGAGGTGATGTGCAACTCATTGAAACGCAAGAGCCCTGCACAGCAAAAGTCTGCCATGGGTGTAAAAAAGCCTCGAAAAGCAGAGGTAAATTATCTTCCTCCTTACCCAGCAGGAGAAGATGAAAACAGTCTAGAACAAGAAAGGATCCAGTTGCTTTCTGAAGTGATGAAAAGGGACAACAAGAAATTGATAAAAGAAAAAATGGCAAAAACATTTCCACACAGAAGAAATGAAATCATAAACCAATCACCCAGTATGGAACTGATCAAAGCCAGATGGCCCGCTCTACTTGAGATGTCTCACGTGAGTTATAAGTGCATCCTAATATTATTATACCTGCTCCAGAATGATAACGTTTTTGTCACATCACATGGTTACACAGTTTATAAAGGAATCATAAATAATCCTTGGAAGTGTATATGCAAAGTCCAACATTGAACAATGAAATTTGCTAGCCAAAACATTATCTGCACATGCTGTGAAGTCATATGATTAAACCCAGAATGGGAAAATCATAAAACATGGCAAGACAAACAAAAACAAAACAAAAAAATAATAGTAGGTGCTTTCTGCTTTTAAAAGCGTGTAAGAATAATAGGTTAAATTGTAATATTAAAATCAATTCTGGTTTCATTATCTGTCTTTCAGATCCAGGAGGAGTTTCACAGAATCACGATGGTGCACCTGGAATCAAAGTTCATGTCGAAACTGGATGAATATACTCCTGGCCTTCTGAAACTGTTCCACTCCAAGGGAGGAACCATGGGGTTGAAGTTGAAAGCCCTCCTTCTCCAGGTACCCTTCAATGAATATTATTATCATGACAAAAGCAGGTAATGCAAGGCTGTAATTCTCATAAAAAAGAAGTAAAATAGTTGCATATGTTTTTTTAATGTTTTTCAGCTTTATTAAGATCAATACTTACTCAGGTTTATAATGTTAATTTTAAATTAACATCTTCAGAAATGTGTGCATTCAATTAGATTTTTACTCAAGGTCAGGCTAAAAGTCTACTTAACAAAATGATATTGAAGGGTATATGTCATTCTTAGTACTTCATATTTATATTCAAGCGGGCGTCAGAACATTTGAAATGTCTCTGAAAATAGGCTTGTCCAGGACAATATTTTCAATAGAATAGACCTCGATGTTAAAAAATATACTTAAACACTGAGGGTGTCAAAGCATTACACATTATAGAACAATTGAATGTCATCATATTGAACAGGTGCATGTATTTTAAGTAGCCACTGAGTGTACATTGTCTCTAATTACCACAATTACAGCATTGTAAGTATTTGTAATATATAAATGTTATGTAAAGCATTGGTTGGTTGGGGTTGCTTTTAACACTGAGTGATTATTGAAAAGATAGGTCCGGTACTTAAACTTGTTAGATTGTATGCCAACAGCTTAACTGACATTTGTCATTTACTGATGGGTTTCTGGTTTGTTTTTTTAAATCGAACTCTTATAGTATAAGTATGAGCAATAAAATAAGGTAATGTTTATTTTTAAAGTAACAGACTGAGACACTCGCAGATAAGGCAACATTTTCTGTAATAAAGCACTGGGTGATAGGATGTTTCATTCAAATTAAACCATGTTTATTTTTTTTCAGACTCCAAGCAATCCCAACATCAACATCACAAGAGATGTTGTCATTCGCTGTCTGATGGTTTACCTTGGGGAACGCACTGATCAGCTCTTAAAAGAGTATGATGTAAGTGTATCTCCCTCATCTCTATCTCTGTCTTCTCTCCTAGTATGTCTTGGCAAGGTCTAATCATAAAATAAAATGATAAATATTCTTCCCAGAAATGATTGGCAAGCTACTGAGTTTCGTAGTTTTGTTGAGTCATGTTAGCAATCATCGCTGTGAAATATAATTTTCTTGTATATGTCTATTATTTTTTTAAATACATGTTTACGTGGTCCTAAAGGTTTCTTCCTAAGAGCTATTCAAATAGTAGCTGAAAGACACTTTAAATAAGAGAACACGCAGGATTGATTCAGTTGCTGTAATTGACTTCAATCTTCAGAAATGGTTTTACAGTGAATTATAAAGATTGGTTGACCGGTGACAAGCTTTTGCTAGTAAATGTAAAATAAGATATTCAATACACAGGTGTTATTTATACATTAAAATACCTATGGATTTATTTCAATTTAAAAACATTTGACTCAATTCAGACCATCATTTATGTTGTAATTAAATTGTTGTTTGTTGTTGGTGAATAATCACCTAATTCTTAACATAGCTGGGATAAAAAAATGCTATTGCAAAATGCCTTATGTTCTATTTTTCTAAAACACTGATGTAATTAGAGAGCATTCATTTCAAGTTTTCTTATCCAGTAAGTTGTAAGAAATTTGGTAAATTATTATATATTAATTGTTATCACCTTCTCCTTTGGCGGAACATTCTGACATATACAATGTTTTTGCAATTTCAGGATGCAGATGAAGACAGCGCGTCACAGGACCTTGCTGTTCAAGGGATGGCGATCTACAGCATCAAGACAAATGCTTCAGAGGGTTCCCATGACATCGGCATTGTTGTTGAAGGCATCAGAGTGGTGACTTCTCAGGGGACCATTCCAAGGGCTTGCTGCATGCTCATTGGGATCGCATATGCAGTCAATCTTGCCTATCCCAAGCAGCTAAAGTACACGTTCGAAGCCTTCCAGAAACTCTTTCTCTAACTGGACTGTTCAAAGCTGTCCCCAAAGTTGAACAGCTTGAAAAATAAGTTTCTTGCTTGAGAAAAATGGTTATGTCTCCATCAAAAATGGCACATGTTTACCTTCGGCGTTTTGTTAAATGTTTGAGTCGTTTTTTCCTGTTTATTTAAGGACGCCCTTTTGAAGGATACTGCATGGGTTCAGTTTTAACTGAGTTAAAACAGTGTTAAAGGTGGTTGTTAAAAAATCCGATTAACCATAATTATATATATATATATATATATATACAGTATTTTTATGTAAAGTTCTATGTTTAAATAAATGTTTACCTCTACGTTATATGCATTGTCATGTGATGACTGTACTTTAGTAAACTGGCACTAAGAAAGCAGAATATTGAGTAGATAAGACATAGAATTATTGTGGTAACAAAGTGACAATTAATAGTATTGAATAGACTTAAAGTAATTTTTCAACAATTAACACTTGCATTTAAACAACTAATTTATGTTAAGGTAGATAATATTGGCACTGTAATTGAGTTGAATTAAGAACCAATGTGCTAAAATATGAGTAGTTATACCTTATTTTATCTAGTAAATCCAAATCATTTTCAGCCAGATATTCAGTAGATGTAAATCAATTTCCTCCAGTTAATTGGTAAATCTAAACAATTTGTACTATAAAAAATAGTAAATACAATTTCAACAGATATTTAATAAATCTAACTTACTTTTGCTCAGATACTCGGTTGATAAAAATCAAATTTCCTCGTGAAATTGATTTGGATTAACTAAATATATGTTGCCTTTTTAACTAAACATTTGGCCCACTATTAGTTAATCCAACACACTTTAATTGTTTTTTTAGTTAACTTGTACATATTTTTCTTGTTTAAATGTAGTCAATTTATTCAATCATTTTTAATCAAAGTTGTTGAAATTAAATTTTACTAATTATATTAATTGTCACTTTGTTACCTCAATTTTATAAAGTAACCAATGGTCTTATTTTTTAGGGTGTAGGCTTTCTTTGGCTCTTTTCTGCTGTAACAATGTAAATGTATTCTGATTCTGATATAATTGATATGTTTTTGTCACAGTTTGTTTCCCTATATTGCGACACTTGTTTTGTTTAAGATTATTTCTCCTTTTTTTACAGACATCCCCAACCATAGTGGAATGCTGTTGTAAAGGATTGCATTGATCCGTGCATCAATACCTTCACCCAGCTCTGAGGCCTCCAATGAATGAAATCATCTTGTGGCTGGGAAAAATGTGAAAAAATAAATCTCACAAAGAGTGACTTTCTGGTGTAATCATTATAATATCAAAGACAAGCACTTTTAGTAACAATATATAAAATCATTCAGCAGCAGAGGTTGGGGTGGAAACAGCATTTCTTACTAAGATGATTACAATATTACAAGTTAAACATCAAGATGAACATACTATTATTAACTTTATTTAATACAACATTTACGGTACAAGATTTACATCATACAGCCCATGTAGTATAATAATTTACAAATGATGAATTACAGCAAACTTGTGCAATATATCCATTATTACAGCTCCGTGGGCTGGGAGTAAGGCGATATGGGTCCGTCCGTAACATGAACGTGCCGGGTGGCACGGTCCCGTGGGTTAGATGCGCATTCATAATGCAGAGGAAAATAACTCTCAGAATAACGTTATTAGCACATTTTACAACTTGAGGACCGAATGTTTTTAATAAGGGCTATACAAACGTTCATACTGGGTAGTTTATTTAGTTTAAAAAAAATTATCCAACGATTTACAGACCATTCTCTCCCAATGTAAGTCAATGGGAAAAAGTGTTTCCGGGCCCAGCAACCTAAAGGAAGTGTAGTACCGCCATTTGGCCACAACGAATATTCTACTCAGAGTCCGGCGCACTTCCTGGGGGCTTGGGTTTGTCGAGCAAAGCACATGTCGTAGTCCCAAACGATAGCTGAGGATTCTGGGTAGTGTAGTTTCTTCTGCCATCCTAAACTCCGAAAAAATATTTGTTTCTCCGAATCGAAGGGGAAAAATACAAAAGCATTGTACACAATTTAAACCAATCAATGTTGTGTAATTAACAAGGATAATCTGGTGTTTTTGAGTAGTGCAGATATCACTGTAAAATCAATCGACAGTAAAGAGAATATGTTAGGGTTGCGGGAAAGGTAGGACCCAAATGCAGAATACCAAAAACAAGGAAAAGGTCTATCAACAAAAGGCGAGCTTTATTTCAAAAGCTGGAGAACAAAACATGGCATGAAACTCACAGGTAACACACGGTGGCATGGAGGGAGACAGGAAAGACAAACAATGTATCGACAGGGGAACACAGGAAAAGACAAATACAGGAGGGTAATCACGAGAAAAACAGCCGGGCAGGGGAGGAGAAACACAAGGGCAACAGGTGAACACAATCAGACAATTAGACACACCAGGGAAACTAATGACAGGGAGGAACACACAGGGAGAAGGACCAGACAAGAGACAGGGAGAACAGAACAATCAAAACAAACCCCAAATCATGACAGAACCCCCCCCTCAAGGGACGGATTCCAGACGTCCCTACACAAACAAAGTCCAATATTTCCAAAAGGCTGGGTGGAGGGGGTCCGAAGGACGGGTTTGGGCTGACAGCCCAGAGGCACGGCAGAGGACCAGAAAGGGGTCTCGGGAGGACGGCCCGGGGGCAAGGCAGAGTTCAAGGACGGGGACTCGGGCGGACGGCCCGGGGGCAAGGCAGAGTTCGAGGAAGGGGACTCGGGCGGACGGCCCGGGGGCAAGGCAGAGGAACAGGAGGTGGTCTCGGGCGGACGGCCCGGGGGCAAGGCAGAGGAACAGGAGGTGGTCTCGGACGGACGGCCCGCGGGCAAGGCAGAGGACCAGGAAAGAGTCTCGGGCGGACGGCCCGATGGCACAGCAGGAGGACGGGGACTCGGGCGGACGGCCCGGGGCAAGGCAGAGCAGGAGGTGGTCTTGGGCGGACGGCCCGGGGGCAAGGCAGAGGAACAGGAGGTGGTCTCGGGCGGACGGCCCGGGGGCAAGGCAGAGCTCGAGGAAGGGGACTCGGGCGGACGACCCGGGGGCAAGGCAGAGTTCGAGGATGGGACTCGGGCGGACGGCCCGGGGGCAAGGCAGGGTTCGAGGACGGGGACTCGGGCGGACGGCCCGGGGGCAAGGCAGAGTTCGAGGACGGGGACTCGGGCGGACGGCCCGGGGGCAACGTGGCAGAGCAAAGGCAGAGAAGCGGCCACGGCCGTGGCGGGCATAGTCAGGGCGCCGGGCACAAGGAAGGACCGGGTTCGTGGCCGACTGGACCCTGACATGACAGGACATCGTGTTGGCAGGAACGCCGGCGGAGCAGGTGTCGGCGGGACCCCCAACAGAACAGGACAAGGAGTCGGCAGGACCCCCAACGATAATGGACGTGGAGTCGGCAGGACCCTCAGCGGAACCCCCGACGCCACAGGACATGGAGTTGGCAGGACCCCCGGCAGAGCAGTAGTCGGCGGGACCTCCAACGATAATGGACGTGGAGTCGGCAGGACCCTCAGCGGAACCCCCGACACCACAGGACATGGGTTGGCAGGACCCCCGGCAGAGCAGTAGTCGGCGGGACCTCCAACGGCACAGGACATAGGGTTGGCAGGACCCCCGGCAGAAGAGTAGTCGGCGGGACCCCCAACGGGACAGGACATGGAGTTGGCAGGACCCCCGGCAGAACAGTAGTCAGCGGGACCCCCAACAGAACAGGACATGGAGTTGGCAGGACCTCCGACGAAACAGGTGTCGGCTGGACCCCCAACGACACAGGACATAGGGTTGGCAGGACCCCCGGCAGAAGTAGTCGGCGGGACCTCCCACAGCACAGGACATAGGGTTGGCAGGACCCCCGGCAGAAGAGTAGTCGGCGGGACCTCCAACGGCACAGGATATAGGGTTGGCAGGACCCCCGGCAGAAGAGTAGTCGGCGGGGCCCCCAACGGGACAGGACATGGAGTTGGCAGGACCCTCAGCGGAACCCCCAACGACACAGGACATGGAGTTGGCAGGACCCCCGGCAGAACAGTAGTCGGCGGGACCTCCAACGGCACAGGATATAGGGTTGGCAGGACCCCCGGCAGAAGAGTAGTCGGCGGGACCTCCAACGGGACAGGACATGGAGTTGGCAGGACCTCCGACGAAACAGGTGTCGGCTGGACCCCCAACGGCACAGGACATCGAGTTGGCAGGACCCCCGGCAGAAGAGTAGTCGGCGGGACCTCCAACGGCACAGGACATAGGGTTGGCAGGACCCCCGGCAGAAGAGTAGTCGGCGGGACCCCCAACGGGACAGGACATGGAGTTGGCAGGACCCCCAGCGGAACCTCCAACGGACCAGGACATTGGGTAGGGACTTGAGAGGGGACTCGAGAGGTGACTTGAAAGGGGACTTGAGACGGAACTCGAGAGGAAACTCGAGAGGAACCGAGAGGACTTGAGAGGGAACTCGAGAGGTGACTTGAAAGGGGACTCGAGAGGGAACTTGAGAGGGGACTTGGAAAGGGACTCGAGCGGGACTCGAGAGGGACTTGAGAGGGAACTCGAGAGGTGACTTGAAAGGGGACTCGAGAGGGAACTTGAGAGGGAACTTGAGAGGTGACTTGAGAAGGGACTTGGAAAGGGACTCGAGAGGGGACTCGAGAGAGGGCTTGAGAGGGGACTCGAGAGGGGACTGGAGAGGGAACTTGAGAGGGAACTCGAAGGACTCGAGAGGGAACTTGAGAGGTGACTCGAGAGGGGACTCGAGAGGGAACTTGAGAGGGACTCGAGAGGGGACTCGAGAGGGAACTTGAGAGGGAACTCGAGAGGTGACTCGAGAGGGAACTTGAGAGGGGACTTGAGAGGGGACTTGAGAGGTGACTTGAGAGAGGACCTGAGAGGGCGGGACCCCCGACTGTGAAGGAGCTTGAGTCGGCAGGACCCCTGATGAAGAAGGGACTTGAGTCGGCTGGCACGCCGACAGGACACGAGGGGCCGGCGTCGGCCGGAGAGCCAACAGGAGACGAGGAGCTGGAGTCGGCCGGTACGCCGACAGGAGGCGAGGTGCTGGAGTCGGCCGGCACGCCGACCGGAGACGAGGTGCTGGAGTCGGGCGGTACGCCGACAGGACACGGGGAGCTGGCGTCGGCCGGAGAGCCAACAGGTGACGAGGAGCCGGAGTCGGGACCATGGCTGCTGGGTCCGGTACTGGAGCCGGAACCATGGCTGCTGGGGCCGGTACTGGGGCTGGAACCACAGCTGGTGGGGCCGGAGCTGGGGCCGGAACCATGGCTGCTGGGGCCGGAACCATGGCTGCTGGGGCCAGAACCATGGCTGCTGGGGCCGGAACTGGGGCCGGAGCCATGGCTGCTGGGGCCAGAACCATGGCTGTTAGGGCCGGTTCTGGAGCAGGGACCATGGCTGCTGGGCACGGAACCGGAACACGGGCCCATGGCTGTGTGGGATGGTACTGGAGCACGGTACCATGGCTGTGTGGGCCGGTAATGGAGCACGGATCCATGGCTGTGTGGGCCGGTTCTGGAGCCGGAACCATGGCCGCTGGGGCCGAAACTGGGGCCGGAACCATGGCTGCCGGGGCCAGAACTGGAGTCCAAAGCATGGCCCCTGGGGCTCGGGCTGCTAGCCGGGACTTGCGACTCCTTCTTTTAGGAGTTTTTTGGAGGCTCCGTGGACCTCGAAAAGCCAGACGAGTACCCGCGAACGGCTCCTGGACAGGATCAGGAAATGGGGCCGGAACCACTGGAGCACGGGCTGGAATCTTGGCCTCGCATTCTCCAGAAACCTTCCGGAGGCTCCCAAGACCAGGTCATACCCCAGGAAAGGGTTAGAGGCCTGAGACAAGTCTTCAGGAGCACTCGTAAACCGTTGCAGCCACTCAGGCAACCAGCTCCTGAGCCAGGGCGTGCAAGCCACCTCCTGGCGTGCCTCCTTTAACGCCGCCTCTCTACCCCCGTCTAGATGAGGCGTCGCACCAGGTATAAAAAATGTACTCCAGGGAGTACCCAAGACATTCCGCCTGAAAAGCCAATGAAGAGGAAACTGCTGAGTCCATTATGGTCGATACATTCTGTTAGGGTTGCGGGAAAGGTAGGACCCAAATGCAGAATACCAAAAACAAGGAAAAGGTCTATCAACAAAAGGCGAGCTTTATTTCAAAAGCTGGAGAACAAAACATGGCATGAAACTCACAGGTAACACACGGTGGCATGGAGGGAGACAGGAAAGACAAACAAGGTATCGACAGGGGAACACAGGGAAAGACAAGACTAAATACAGGAAGGGGTAATCACGAGACGAGAAACAGCCGGGCAGGGGAGGAGAAACACAAGGGCAACAGGTGAACACAATCAGACAATTAGACACACCAGGGAAACTAATGACAGGGGAGGAACACACAGGGAGAAGGACCAGACAAGAGACAGGGAGAACAGAACAATCAAAACAAACCCCAAATCATGACAGAATACTTACTTCCGGGTGTAAAATCCTCCGTTATCCAATGGAAATGGACGCTCACATTGCCTTTAAATGCCGCCGACATGGACCGATGCGGTGCTTCCCTGAGCGTCAAATACCGCCGCCGATGGGAATACATTGCAATCAGTTGAAAGCTCTTTGCGTCCGTTTATGAAGCTGAAGGAGACTTGGCGCGTCACAACTGCTAGCCATAGGACCCTGACCAAGCGTCGCTCCTGGACGTTCAGGGAGTGAGACTGTGTTGCCCTGACAGGCTGGGGGAGTAACAAATTAAATGACACTGGACTACGTAATCAGGATAGAAAAAAATCATTCTGTATTCCCTTACTATGGTGTCCGACAGGGGCAAACTCGCTACAACGGCCCAACACATTTCCATCAGGAGACACGCACTGCACTTTCAAAAATGTGGCAAATGTAAAAACACAAATGTGCCAAAACACATGCAAATGAAGAAAAATCTTCACCAAGTTGACATCAAATGCGCATTAGTGTTTACTAATTTTATAATTCCTGAACGTCAAAAAGGACTCCAAGCCTAGCTGTGTGCATCACTTTTTATAGTCCTTCTTGCAGCGTTTTCTTTTTACAGCCAGGCACTAGGGGTGTAACGGTATACGTATTCGTACCGAAAATATTCGGTATGGGCCCTTCGGTTCGGTAAACGTGTGTACCGAAGTGTACCGAACGAATATAACGTTAAACGTAAAAAATTGAGAACGTGAACAACTTTTTGGAAGTAATCTCAGGTGCGGCGTCGAAGCATTCAGTGTAATTTGCTCCCCATTGGGTTCAACGCGTCATAGAGCGACCAAGTCATTTAATTGGACGAGAGGCATACTATGAGAGCTGATCACAGGGATGCGTTCATATGTAGTCAGTAATTTGAGGAACTGTCGAAATGGCGAACGCAGATAAAGTTGAGCTTGAAAATCCTCCAGCATCATTGAAGTCTCCGGTTTGGGAACATTTTGGTTTTGCAGTTACGTACAAGGATGACGGACAAAGACAGGTGAACCGAACCAAAGCTGTTTGTCGGCATTGTTCAACAAAAATTGGTTAAGCGGCTGGCAATACATCAAACTTGCACACTCATTTGAAAATGCATCACCCGAACGTGAATATCACCGGTACCAAAAGAAAAATGACTGAAGTGCAAACCCAACTCCCACTAGCATTTAAGCCTCCACCACTCGCATAAAGTTCAGACCGAGCCAAAGCTATTACAAACGCCAAATATCCTTATGTTGCCATGTTAGCAAAGCGCTACCTGGCTGTATCTGCTACCTCTGTCCCTAGCGAGAGGGTGTTCTCCACAGCAGGAGACATTGTTAGTGCCAGCAGATCTGCCCTTTCGCCAAGCAATGTGGACAAGTACATTTTTCTTTAAAAAAACATGAAAATACAATGACAAGCAAGTCCTAATGTCAGGCTGGCTGCTTAGGTGAGTACTAGTACAGTACAGTTCAAGTACAGATTATTTCAGTTCATCGAAATGATGCACCTTAATGTTTATTTTATTATATTTTGTATTTATTTGAGTGAAAATTCAGTTTAATAATAATTAAAAACCCAAAACAAATATTTTATGTTTTGTGAGTACTAGTACAGTAAAGTTCAAATACAGATTATTTCAGTTCATCGAAATGCTGCACCTTAATGTTTATTTTTATTATATTGTGTATTTATTTGAGTGAATACATTATTCACAGTTTAATAATAATTAAAAACCCCCCAAAAATATTTTATGTTTTGTGATCATTTTTTCTGCTGTACCGAAAACGTACCGAACCGTGACCTAAAAACCGAGGTACGTACCGAACCGAAATGTTTGTGAACCGTTACACCCTTACCAAGCATGTGAAGAGGATGTTAGAGGGGAAGGGACTCAAATTCATAAAGGGGCCAGTTGGCGATTTTTGTTACTAATTTAATAAAAATATGCCTGGAGTGATTATTTTTGTGACAAAAGGATTTATAAAATGTATTGATTAAGTGTTGAAAAATACATGACTAAGGTTGGTTCAAACAATGCTTCATGACAGTTATTAACAAATAAAGGCAAAGAAATAAAGTGTATTTAAGTAAAATCTCCTTGAATGATAACTAGCCCTCTGACAGAGACAGAAACTCTGAACTGCCAAGAAGGATACACTTTATTTCTCGCCTCCATTTTCCTCTTGATATCTTCTCCATAAAGGCATTAGGCAAAGTTATATATAATTATCTATATGCCTGCTGTGTCTATACGCCTACTGCCTGAATGAGCTTTTCTTTGGTTCATTGGTTCTTTTTGTATTCAGTAGGTGAACCTATATGTTCATAGTGTATGTGCTTAACTGTATTAAATCAAGTATTTATGTTGGCTCAGCTTTAATTTATTTGTTTAAACTTTAGTATGTGCTCATGTCAGTGGCGAGCAGTGACTTTTATACCTAGGCCCTCTGACCCCCACCCCTTCCCTCGACAAAAAAAAAAAAAAAGTTATTACGTCACAGCGTATACTTCAGCGGAATATCAAAACAACGGCCCGGGGTGCAAAACGCATCAATGAAAGCGACCCTCTACCACACAAAACAACACCTGTAAATAACCCAATTTGTGTTCTTTCAAATTGAAAAGGATATTGCATTGTGTTTGTTACTTTCGTTGCAGTTGTGTTGTGTATATGTCTTAAGTGTCATTTGGCTTGGCTTCCTATTTTGTATGGGCATGCTTTTATTTTGAAGGCAATTTTACGCTGTTGACAGGAAGTTGTTGTTGCTATGGAAACAAGAAAATCTTCACAGCAGGTGGAACTTGTCATAAAGTCCGTGATAATAAAAACCACCCATTTAGAGGGAAGATATGATTGGTCAATTGTACTGTCATTTGACATTACTCTCTCGTTCAGTTACTATAGCGGGCCCTCTGTGAATTCATAGCAGGACCACCAATCAGCTCCTGTCTTCACAGTAACTCGCAGAGACGAGCTTCTTTCATTTAACCCTCAGGCAGATTCGAAGGATTTATTTCTTTGGAAATGTTATTTTAAATACAATTAAATCAAGTTATTTTGGTAAAACTAAAGAAAAATATAACTAAAAAAATATTTAAAAAATGTATATTAAAAAAAAATATATATCTTTTTATGTTTTTACATATTATTTTATAGAATATCTTAGGCCCTCAGAGAGGGCCTAGAGGGTCCTGGCGGCTCGCCACTGGCTCATGTGTTTCATTGCTGGTGTATAGGCTACTGTCTGAATATGCTGAATGACAGGTAGGTTTTCCTATGAAAAAAATCTCTTAGCAAAGGCCACATTTTGATACTAAAGATACAACAGAAAATACATAATACACATTTAAAATCATTTTCTCTTTTATTTGCATTGCATTTGAAATTGAGGTAATCCAAAATGAAAGGAAAGTATCAGGTGACATGACTTTTTTATTGTGATACTCAGATTAGGTTTTTGAACACCATTTTTTACAGGTAACTCATAATTGTAACGCAATACATTTGTAACCCTTAAATGGGCAATCATATGAATACTTTGGAAAATGCATTGATTGCTATTGTCCACATCACACCCTTATTACATGAATACACCTCACCTATTACAGCCCTATTATACTGTAATACAACCTGTATTACTCGGTCATTACATCCATGTTACACCATTATTGCACCCTTATTACACACATATTATTCCCATGTAACACTGTTATTAGACCCATAATAAACTCATATAACACCAACATTACAGTCATATTACACTGCAATTACACTGTTTTTGCACACATTTTACACATGGACACAGCCTGTCAAGCGTTTCAACTATCAGTCTGTTTGTGTTCTCTTAACTGCGGCCATCATCATTATTACCACTTTTAATATTTTAGGAGCCACAGTTATAAGTATAAAAGAGCCAGCTGTAATTACTTATATCCTTTCTGCACTTAATCACTCACTTCGGCATCATTATATTCTGGAACTTCATAAGGTTACATCACTGCCAAAATTAAGATCTTCATCTTTAATGACTCAGTTTATCACTATTTTCGAGAGAATCCTTGACAAAATGGTCTCAATTACCCTCGGAAGGGGAAATAGAAATGACTTTCTTAAGTTTCTCCCGATTAAGTATTCTATAAATAATTTAGAGGAAAATACCAGAAAAGCTCATACAAAGTCTTTGTAAGAACATTCAAAGTTTAAAGATTTCTACATTTCTTAAGTTCCAAAACAGTCAACTAAAAGTAATTAGGGCTTATCATTTGGTAGAATCCAAATCTATTAATTGATTTGTTTTCACCAATTTAAGAATTGGAGCACTCCTATTAAAACCGATTCTATTACTAACAAAAGATCAGAGAAAGCTCATCATAAATTTGAGTTTTAGTCTACACTTGTACCTTTGCTAATGTATGATTTTACATACCTGACCAAAAATGGCAATGGGCAAATGGGATTTCAATTGTATTTATAAGTTGCAGTGACACATTTACTTGTATAGTAATAGTAAGGGATAGTTGCAAAAACCAAGCTGAACAACACAGAGTGGGGTTTGTAGGGGGGGATTGGAATTGGGTCTCTTTCTCTCCTTAGGCTCTTTCACACCAGAGTACTTTTCCCCCCGAACTAGGCCGATACAGGAAAAGAAAGGGGATCCCATTTTCATGACATAATCTCTTTAGCACAGCAGTGTGTTTTGCTCCACCTCTCTGTAAATAAAACTGGAGCAGCTTGACCACAGATCGATTAAAAGTCTCACAGTTAGTGTGACCGGAGGTCTTCTCCCTCTGTGCCGCCGCTTGGCACCCGGCCAGCGCACCAATTGTGCGCACCGGCTATTTAAGCTGAGGTGCCAAACTGGGTCCCTCCCGTTTCCGCTTCTCCTGTGGTGGCTGCAGCCTGGCGTGTTGACGCAAATTGTTTGGCGTGGCAGCATTCATGTCCTACTCTCTACCGGACAGGTAAAGCACTGTGCAGTCTGTCATTCATTCATGGTCACAAGCTACACATTGCTGACACTTTCTCGTCTTAGCGCAGCTGAGGGCATTAAAGGAGGCATTTGCTCCGCCAGAGGCTCTGTGATCACAGCGTTGCACACTGTTGGAGTCTGCTCTCTTTAAATCTGCTGCGTAGTTCCCCTGCCTTATCGATTATTTATGTCACAGCGGGATTTGGCCGTGGGATTTGCGGTTCTCATTCCCTCCCTTGTCGGCTCTGTGGCTGCGCCTGGCTGCACAAGGTGGTACGTATGAGCCCCCCATATTATAATTAAACCGTCACTTTCATACAGATTTTGTAGTAATTCTAATCCCCTTTCCAGGGGTGTTGTAACTATTCTCCCTCCCCACCTTTGGCCATCATTCCCGTCCCGTCCTGCTGTTTTGGCTCTCTGTGAGTTTTGGGCTCTCTGTGAGCTTCGCTCATCGCTGTGGCTCGTCGCTGTGGACAGGCCCAGACTACTCGCTCTGGCCTGTTGCTGGAGCCGTTCTTGGCGTCAGGGAATTGTCCTAATGCGACTATAAGGACATTTATTATTTAATTTGATTATCCTTTGCTGTCCTTTACATTTGCTTTAATTTGATTTAATTTGTTTATTCCTTGCAGTCCTTTACATTTGCTTTAATTTGGTTTAATTTGTTTATTCATTTGTGTTGTTTACATTCATTCAGATTTGGTGTATTTTGTTGTTTTCCTTTGTTTATCCTTCTGTCGCAAACCATAACATTTCATCCTGTGCTGGACAGGTGCTGTGGGCCTGAGGCGGCAGACTCCCTGGTGGTGGCAGTGGTTTTCTTCACGTGTCCATTTTGAGTGGTGTGCAGTGTCACGGGTGATTTATTTTGGACCCCTTACTCCCCTTTTTGTTAACTGCCGCCGTGGTAAGTCCAGCCCTGTCCATTTCCCCAAAGTGGGTATTTTATTAAAATGTATTGTGTGTGGTGTTTTTAGATATTTTGTATGTTATAAATAAAACTGTATTCCGGCCCTTAAAACTGTCTCTGCCCGTGGTGTAAAACGAACCTGATTGTCCTTATCAGTATTAGACCTAGTTTTTATAATTTCCTGGGGGCGAAACTCCCCCAGGTGGCGTTGTCAGCAACCGACTTCTAACACCTAGAAACACCACACCGCCACATTCTGGCGTTGTCGGCAGGATCACCACATTAAAGGGGCAGAGACAAGTTTTTGTTTAATTTTCTTACCTTTTGATGTTTAGTTTCAGCAGTAAGTGTCTTTTCCCATATATTTAATTGTAGAGCCAAAACAGCAGTGTGTAATATAGGGATCCCTCTCTTTTCATACCATTTTGTGTGGCTTTGGTGTAGCTTTCCTCAGTTGTTATGGAGGACGAGATACAGAAGCTCCGCGAGCTAGTGATGGAGCTTAAGGCAGACAACGAACGACTTCGTCGGGAGCATGCTGCTTCACGGATAGACTCTGGTGGTGCTTCTTCTTCTGCGCCGGGTCGTCATGACCCGTCTGCCGGTGTCGCTGCTGCTGAGCGAGTTATTGTTATTCCAAGGGACCGTAAGTGTCCCATGTTTAATGGCAAGATAGGCATGGGCGTAACTGAATGGATAGAAGAAGTACAGGCATGTGTGCGTGCCATCTTTCTGCTGCGGACCAAGCCCTCTACATATTTGATCATTTGGAGGGAGAGGCGAAGGAGGAGATCAAGTTTCGCCCTAGGCTAGAGCGAGGAGACTCAGACCGAGTGTTCACCATCTTAAGGGAGCTTTATGGTTGTGCTCAGTCTTATGTCACCTTACAACAAGCTTTCTTTTCTTGGCACCAACTTGAAGGGTGAGACCCTTCAGGAGTTTTCCTTAGCCCTCATGGCTTTAATGGCTCAGGTTGAGCAGCATGCACCTCATGGGATGCCCAATGCAGATATTCTCCTTCGGGATCAGTTTATTGAGCATGTTCTGGACAGTTCTCTCCGCCGGGAGCTTAAACAGCTTGTTCGTCGCCAGCCTACCGCCACCTTGTTGGAACTTCGTGGCGAGGCTATTAGGTGGGAAAGGGAGGGTCTTCCAGGGGGTACTAGAGGGCGTAGCTCCTCTCTGCCATCAGCTTATGGTCTTCAGTATGGAGTGCAGGGTCGCTTCCAACCCCCCCAGGTTCGCTTCCAACCCCCTCCTCAGGTCAATCCACCTGGGCCAGAGTTGAGTGAGTTGATGGATCTTATGAAACGTCAACACACTTACCCAGACTGTAGCCCCCCTGCAGATGCGTCGCTTCCAAGGCCAAACTTCTAGTAGTGGTCCTTTAATATGCCGAAGGTGCCAGCAGCCTGGACATTTTGCTCGGGAGTGTGATGGTGTGCGGGCTCCCCCCCGACATCGTAGTAATTCTGTTGCTGGCGTTGACTCCAGTGCTTTTCTGCCAGCCCATCCCTCCTACCAGTCGGAAAACTGAAACCCACTGAGCTGCGAGCCACAGCTCAGTTGGGGAGTCTACAGGTTCACTAGAAAGTGCTGCAGCTGACCTAATTGGCTCTTGTCCATACATCAATGTTATGATCTGAGGTTTAACTGTCCCGTGCTTGGTGGAAACTGGTTCCATGGTGTCCACAGTCACTGAGAGTTTCTTTTTGGAGAAGTTTGCACCTTGGGGCCATGATCGCCTTCGCTCTTGTCACTGGCTACAGCTGCGAGCAGCTAACGGCTTAGCCATTCCATACATTGGCTACTTGGAACTTGATGTAGAGCTGTGTGGCAAAGTGATGTCCCGTTGTGGGATCCTGATCGTTAAGGACCCCCTGGTGCTGTGTCTCCTGTCCCTGGAATCCTGGGGATGAATGTGATTCGTCGCTGCTATCGAGAGCTCTTCGGGGCCTTTGGCTCTTCTCTTTTGACACACCCATCGTGTCACAGGCACCTGTTGCAGTCATCGCAGCTCTACAGGAGGTTCACCAGTCACCGCTCAGGTTCCAGGGAACCTCACTGGCATTGCGAGGGTCGGGGAAAGCATGCAGTGCGCATACCTGGAGGGGTGATGAAGCTGGTTGCTAGCACCTGTCCTGAACAGCTTTCTGGTCAAAGTGCTCTGTTCGAGCCCCCAGAGTCAGGCTTACCAGCTGGGCTGCTCGCCTCACCATGCCTCGTACAGGTTGTCCGGGGTACAGCATACGTCCCTGTGGTCAATGTGGGGACGACCGAAGTTCTGCTTTACCCACGTACTAGTCTTGGTGTCTTGAGTGCTGCCCAGGTTGTCAGCCTTCCCGCAGGTGTGACTGAGGTGGGGTCATCCTTTGCAACTGTTTCCTCTCAGACAGCTGCCCCCTCAGTGCACGATAGGTTAGATA
Organism: Dissostichus eleginoides; assembly: GCA_031216635.1. Lineage (NCBI taxonomy): Eukaryota > Metazoa > Chordata > Actinopteri > Perciformes > Nototheniidae > Dissostichus > Dissostichus eleginoides. Next base: position 6,774,772 of record CM062266.1, read on the forward strand.
CATTGGACATGTCTTCACTGACTGAGCAGGAAAAGACAGGCGTAAAGTCTTTGTTGTTCAGGTACCAATCTGTCTTCTCAGCCCATGATGGAGACTTGGGCTGTACAACTCTCATTTCGCATGACATCCCCGTACTTGATGATGTGCCTGTCCGGCAGAGGCACCGCCGCATCCCTCCATCGGAGTACGAAGCAGTGAAGGCCCACATTAACCAGCTCTTGGAGTCCCAGGTCATTAGGGAGAGCGCAGCCCCTATGCATCACCAATTGTTCTGGTGAGGAAAAAGGATGGGAGCCTGCGCTTGTGTGTTGACTACCGCCTCCTCAACAGCAAGACCAGGAAAGATGCCTTCCCCTTGCCTCGCATTGAGGAAACCTTGGATGCACTTTCTGGGGCCTGCTGGTTCTCCACCCTTGACCTAGCCAGTGGTTACAATCAGGTTCCTATGGCAGAGCAGGACCGGCCAAGACCGCTTTCTGTACACCTTTTGGCCTCTTTGAGTTCAACCGCATGCCCTTCGGGTTATGCAATGCCCCTAGCACCTTCCAGCGGCTGATGCAGAGGATGTTTGGCGACCAACAGGGCCAGTCGCTACTGCTCTATCTTGATGACATCATCGTCTTCTCATCCTCTGTTGAACAACATCTGCAAAGATTGGAAACGGTGCTTTGTCGGCTTGAGAAAGAGGGCCTAAAGGCCAACCTTCAGAAATGTGTCTTCTTCAAACAGGAGGTTGGATACTTGGGCCATGTCATCTCCAGCCAGGGTGTCTCCACAGACCCTAAGAAGATTGAGGCAGTGGCAAATTGGAAATGCCCTCGTCATGTTTCAGAGCTGCGCTCCTTCTTAGGTTTTGCCAGCTATTACCGTCGCTTTGTAGAGGGTTTTGCAAAGTTGGCAGGACCTCTGCATCAGTTGGTGGCAGAGCTGGCAGGCACCAAGTCAAAGAGGAGATCAAATCAACTCTTGGATGCGGCATGGACACCTCAGTGTGAGGAAAGTTTTGAGTCCCTGAAGTCCAAGTTGGTCTCAGCCCCATTGCTGGCTTATGCAGACTTTTCACGCCCCTTCATCTTGGAGATTGATGCCAGTCATAGTGGCCTTGGGGCTGTCCTTTCCCAGGAGAAGGACAGGGTTGTGAGACCGGTGGCTTATGCCAACAGGGGTCTTCGGCCCACTGAGCGCAACATGTCGAACTATAGTTCCATGAAGCTGGAATTCCTTGGGCTCAAGTGGGCCATGACCGAGAAGTTTCGAGAGTACCTACTGGGGCATAAGTGTACTGTCTATACCGACAACAACCCGTTGAGTTACATCCAGTCTGCCAAACTGGGCGCCACGGAGCAACGGTGGGCTGCCCAGCTTGCGTCTTTTGACTTTGTTGTCAAATACCGCTCTGGTCGCAGCAATGGGAATGCTGACGCACTTCCACGACTGTATGTTCCTGGTATTTTGCTCCCCGCAAACCTTCACCAAAACCCACCCTCAGGTCTTGTGGTGCCTGCAACTCAGTCTTTGGTCTCGGTTCTTCCAACCCACTCGGCACCCGATCTTCGTGCCTGGCAGGAAGATGATCCACTCCTCGAAGAGGTATTGGTGTTTTGGCGACGTAAGGCCCAGCCTACCTCGGCTGAGAGGCAGCAGCTTCGCCGTCCAGTCATGGAGCTTTTACGTCAATGGGACCGCCTTGTGGAGAAAGACTGAGTCCTTTTCCGACGAGTGTTCCGTCCTGATGGAGGTGAAGAATATCTTCAGCTCATTTTGCCTGCTGTTCTCAAGCAGGAAACATTGAAGCAGTTACACCAAGAGCATGGCCACCAAGGAATCGAAAGGACTACAGAGTTAGTCAGACAACGATGCTATTGGCCGGGCATGTCCTCGGCTATCAAGAGCTGGGTCCAAGAGTGTGAACGTTGCCAAGTGGCCAAAAGACTCAGGCCACTAACGTCTCGACAGTGACGTCAGAACAACTTTTACAAATATTCTCCTATATGCTCCGTTAGCTCTGGCGGCGGACTCCGGCGGCCACCACTGGGATAACTGGGTCCCCTTTTAACATTTGCTCCCGTTTAGCATTATGGGCGTCATAGCCATAGACTATAAAAGTCTTACCCAAGGCTGAATCATAAACTAAACTGTGTGTGTGTGTATATATATATATATGTATATATATATATATGTATGTATATATATGTATGTATATATATGTATATATATATATATATATATGTATGTGTATATATATGTATATATGTATGTGTATATATATGTATGTATATATATATATATGTATATATGTATGTATGTATATGTATGTATGTATATATATGTATATATATATATATATATATATGTGTGTATATATATGTATATATATATTTAATCAAGTACAGTAACTACTACTAGCTAACGTTGTAGCCTAGCAGAGTGGACAAGTTGCTGTTAGCTGACAGTGAGGCACGTACCTGTCCATCAAAGTGACCACGCCCTAATTTATGCAAAAACTTTAAGACCTAATATAAATAAAAGGGTCGCGTTATAAAACAATTCACTCACCAATTCATAATCATGAAGGTGGAATATAACTATATCCCGAATAATTTGTATTGCATCCAGGGGCAGAAACATGTTTATTTCTGCTGTAAAGTTGGGCATTTTAACATGGGGGTCTATGGAAATTGATCCTTTCTGCAGTCATCGCCTATTGGCCAATAGATGAACTGCAGTTTGTGGCACTTCCTTATTGGCCTCCCGGCTCTGCCCCAGAGTTTGCCGCTTGGTCTTATCACAGAATTAGTGGCTGCAATGAGCCTGTTTTGCACTGCACATTTCTTCAAAACGGGGTTGCAGGCTCAGTGGCGGCGCCAGAGATTTTCTTTTGGGGATGCTGTGGGGGAGATACATCGCTGCCGTGGAATCCTCCCGTTTCTGTGGATCTATAAAAGTGGATATCGTGCCGTGCCACAGCGCGGTAGGACGCAGTAAAAAGGACATTGTTTGGGAAATTATTTTTGTATTGAGATCTCAGGGTTTTGTTTTACTTGGGCCTAATGTTGACACTGTATATATATTGTGATTTTGTGAATAGGAATTGTTTTAACTTGTGAACATTTTTTGTTGATCCATAACTGGATACTTTTTATATAATTATTGGGTACTGTAGATCGTGATCGTTGTTCTCAAACCCAGGAGGAAGTTAAAAAGAGACAATGTAGCAGAGGTGTGGACTCGAGTCATATGATTTGGACTCGAGTCAGACTCCACATTACATGTTACTTGTTAGACGCTTTTATCCAAAGCGACTTACATACTCAATACTGTGGGCAATCGCCACAGGAGCAATTTGGGGTGAAGTGTCTTGCCCAGGGACACAACGACATGCTGACTGCAGTGGGACTCGAACTTGCTATCCTCTGATTCAAATATCAGCGCACTAACCCACTGCGCCACACACCTCACCAATTTGATGACTTTGGACTCGACTTGACAAAATCACAAAACACTGGCGACTCGACTTGGACTTGAACACCAATGACTCGGGACTTGACTTGGACTTGAGCCTTCTGACTTGAGGTGACTTGATACTTTAATGTATTCAAAAGAAGTTCCTCGCAATATATTTACCGAAGCAACAAACCAAAACGTTGAACCCCAGGGACACAACGACATGCTGACTGCAGTGGGGTTTGAACCTGTGCCCCCCTGGATCCCAACACCAAGGCTCTATCCACTGCGCCACACGCCTCCTGCAACATCCTACTTGTGTGAGATAGGCTTTTCTGCTGTTGCTGCCATCAAAAACGAAATACAGATCAAAGCTGAACATTGAGAATGAACTGAGAGTGGCAGTCTCAAAACAACAGCCCCGGTTTGAGAAGATCTGCAAGGGAAAGCAAGCACACACAAGTCATTGATAGGCTATGTGTGGAATAGGAATGGTAAAGTGATTTGATCGTTTGCAACCTGCAGTAGAAATAGCAGTTAAGTGTTCATTAATATATTTTCCTTAAAGGGGACCTATCATGCTATATTTAAATAATCTATAAGGTATATACATATATATAAGGTATATTAATACGTTTTAATTTTCAAAATACGAAACAGATCATGCATTTTAGCCATGCCTCATTTTGCCTCACTCCAGCTGTCTTTGCAAGGTCTGATTCAGCTGACCACGCCCCCATGCGGAAGAGTTGGGTGTGACACGGCCCCGGCACGAGCGTCATGTTATCATTAGAGATGGCAAATCCGGATCCTTTTACGGACTCAGGGTCTTCTGAGTCAGTCATTGAAGAGATCCGGATCATACAAGTCATTTGAGTCATATGAGTCAGCAGCACCAAGACTGTAGAAATCCTATCGGTGAAACCGAAAACTTGTTGCATTTCACGAGCATATTAAACTGACGTTACATTAACCTCCGCTACAGTGTCTTTTGCTTTAATAAAAAATGTTGATCACAAAAAAAAAGGGTTATTTTGCGATTTGGCGAATCTGAGTCTGCTGTTGACTCGTGCATGAGGAGGACGAGTCTGCTGGATCTCTGGATCTGCTGCTATACGGTTACGGCTCTGAGTCCGCACGAGTCTGCTCTGCTGTGCTTTGCACAGTGAGTCAGGATTTGCGAATCTGAGTCTGCTGTTGACTCGTGCATGACTACGAGTCTGCTGGATCTCTGGATCTGCTGCTATATGGTTACGGCTCTGAGTCCGCACAAGTCTGCTGTGTTTTGCACAGTGAGTCAGGATTTGCGAATCTGAGTCTGTGAAGTTCCACTGACTAACTCGTAGGCTACTTGTCTCTCTCGATCATTGACCTGGATCCACGGATCCCGCGATTTTGATTAAGTCCATTATGTTTCCGGCTCTAAATGAAGTTTCAGTGTAGACTTCTAACAAAATTGTCATGTTGTGCAACAGTCTCCTGCGTGTAAGAGCTGCATTTCCAATAAGGATCTTACTTGGCAAAACGTTTATTTTGAACATAGCACACAAAAAGAAACAAACAATGACAAATGATAAAAAAATTGCAAACAGTTAGAATATATAAAATGTCTTAATTATACAATTATTGTTATTGGGTCAAGGGGGCTGGTCAACAAATCACCACTGCAACAACTTCACCCAGTATCTCCACCCATAATAAAATAACTATGAAAAATAAAAAAATAATTAAAATGAACATATATACATATTTGGGTCATGAAAACAGTGTGTATGTAGATCTAATCATATGCCCCCCCCCTATTTTCTCATGGACTGCGTAATCATTGCAATACTGGTGTTTGTAGGCCCTATGTGTTCAATTTGTGTAAAGTGGTGTCTTTTGCTTTAATAAAACATGTTGATCACAAAAAAAGGGTCATTTTGCGAATCTGAGTCTGCTGTTGACTCGTGCATGAGGAGGACGAGTCTGCTGGATCTCTGGATCTGCTGCTATACGGTTACGGCTCTGAGTCCGCACGAGTCTGCTATGTTTTGCACAGTGAGTCAGGATTTGCGAATCTCTGAGTCTGCTGTTGACTCGTGCATGACGACGAGTCTGCTGGATCTCTGGATCTGCTGCTATACGGTTACGGCTCTGAGTCCGCACGAGTCTGCTATGTTTTGCACAGTGAGTCAGGATTTGCGAATCTCTGAGTCTGCTGTTGACTCGTGCACAATAGCCGCGGGAGCCGGGAGCCGGGTGCTGGAGGAGGGGCTGCAACATGTTACTGTTAATCTCTCCCCACTTTTGGCCACACCCCCTAAGTAAAATGTCTTCCCGGCCGCGGCTATGCTCGTGCACAATATGACGAGTATGGATGGATCTCTGGATCTGCTATGCTATTACGGTTAGGAGCCGTAACTTACGGCTCCCCTGAGTCCCCACGAGTCTGCAGGAAGTTTCACTGATCCGCGTCCCTTCCCCTGAGCCAAACGATAACTTCTGGCAGCTATTCTACTTGCTAAAGGCTAGGCAGATGGACTGGGGTATGTTGTAATGTGATTTTACATGTTATCAAGAGAGTAGCGAGTGACGCAATTTATAGTTTTAATTTGTACGTCACACCAGGTGTAGGACTCAAAGGACTCGGGTTAATGGAGAGGGGAGACTCGTCACGACCAGCTCATTTCTAGGATCCGGGTTAATGATCCGGATGAATCAGGACTCGCCCATCTCTAGTTATCATGCTTGCTGTGATTACGAGTGGAGAGTCAACATGTTTTCTCAGAGCAATGCATGTGTTCAAGCATATTACCAATTTGATCCAGAATCTGACCCTGAAGAAGCGGAGGTTTTGGTGGAGGTGCAAACATCTCGGTTGCAGCAGGACGTTTCTGAATGGTTAGTTGACAAGCTGTTGTCCCTATTTATTTTACGCTAACTCTTTGTTACGATGCTTGCTACTTATTCCGTTTTTGCTAATTAGCAAGAATGTTATGTGTACAGTTTGTAACAGAGTTTGTAACGCAAAAACAGCGGTACATATATATATATTTATATAGGGAGACACACGCAGAATCTGCCGGAGTCTTCTGGCACATTTCCCTGGAAAATGAACTCTAGCCACAGATTCTTTGCTTTTTCCAGAGGCGGCAGTGCATGCAGTATTTTGTCCTTGTCACGATTATTGCAGCCAACAACAGCGCATTATCTATCTCTATTAGACATCCTGGCAAGAGCAGGCAAAACCACAGATGTGACTGGGGAAATGTAGCCCGGACAGCCTATATGCGAATTACAGGTTGGGCAATGGCCGTGGCCCAACCTCTCATTCCCCTGATTGGTGGAGAGTTGACCAATCAGGCGGAGTGCACCTACATTACGTCAAAAAGGTGCAAATAAAAAATCGACCTGTATCAAATCCGTTGCAGCCCCGTTTTTAGAGATTTGGGTATGGAGGAAAAGAGAGGGTTGTGTTTTCTGACACTTTGTGAGTTCCCTGGAACACCGGGGACACATATGTATGTATAAAAGACATCACAAAGTGCATTTTGCATGATAGGTCCCCTTTAAAGAAATTTGAATTTAAAAATCTACTACTCAGGGAAGAAGGCCTACTAGTTTTAATTAGGCCACATTAATTCACAGTATCTATTACAAGCACTTTTGTTCATGTGTAATCCATAATAAAATATAAAATTATAGTTGGATCATTGTATCTTCTTATTATTAGCAGAGAAAATGTAATGTTTTTACAACAATATACAATTAATCCTACCAATATAGATGGGAACCGGGTTGGGGGGTCCCGAAAATATTTCCAATTACCCAAGGGGGGCCCGACTGAAAAAGTTTGGGAACCACTGATCTAATGCAAACGTTAGCTTAAAAGCTAAATATCTCTGTTGTCTATCCAGCTAAATAGATGCGGGTTCTATAAACAGTCTATGGTTAAAAACATACGGTTGCATTGAATACACAATGTAATATGTTAGCATTACAGGGGCCAAGCCGCTAGGATAACGTTATGTTGCCGTTCTCCAGAGACAAGTAATGAATATCCCGCGTATGCGATCCAGTTGTTGTGATTTGATTCTGTTCACTGGGAACGGTCTAGCATCATCATTGTGTCTATAAATATAGCCTTTATATTTACAAAAAACGACCAGAAAGGTAGCCCTATCTAGTTCCCTCTATATTTTAACTGATGGATAGCAGTAGTGTTGCACTCAGAAATTCGGTTCTCTTTCTTCACTCGTCAGCACTTTAACCCCACAACGAGTAAACTTTGAACATACACTTATTCTTTGCTGCGTCATACAATTTACTACCATAAACTCCTTACTTATTTTAATCCACCGAAGAAGCCACGTTCTTCTTCTACTTCTTCTTCTCTTGTCTATTCATAGGCGCCACATTGTGGCGAAAACTAGCAACAACAACAATATTAATACTGCTTCGAAGCACACAATATGGAGATGTGAATGACATTAGAAAATTATTAGGTACAACATTAAATAAAAATAAAAATAGATTGTGGGGTCCCTTATAACATACTGTACACAGTGGAAATAAACATTCTTAAGATTAACGTTGCATTAACTTAACATCAGGGATCTTATTAATAAATTCCTGCTGATTCAATCCGTCACAGTAGCCTAACCTTACTGATCCCTCTTAAAATAAAATAAAAACACGTTACTTTAACAGCAGAGAGAAAATTGATTATTCAATTATTAATGTGACTAATAAAGAGCAGTTTGATCTGCAATTCGAGAAGGAACAACAATGCATTTAGTAATTGTTGTTTTCTTCATATGTTTACCTTTTTACAGATACGAAGAATACCAGAGGAACAAAAAGCATCACAAATGATGCACAACAGCCTTCAGTCTCACAGTTTTTTGGCAACCAAGATGGACAGTACAGCATGAATCATCCACAGCAGAAAGCTATCACCAATGCAATACTGTCCGACTTAGTTGTCGATTGCAACTTGCCCCTGTCAATTATTGAAAACAAGAGTTTTCGCCACTTTCTGACAGTAGTTGACAGAAAGTACAGCCCAGTTTGTCGCAGGACACTGACTGTGAAAGTAGGGAACCTTGCTGTGGAAAGACATTTACGATTAAAAACCCGGATGAGCAATATAAATCATGTCTCAGTCACTGTGGACATTTGGTCTGACAGAAAGATGAGGGGATTCCTTGGTGTTACTGCACACATAGAGAAGGATGAAGAGAGGATAGAACTGAAATCCAATCTCCTGGCCTGCGACCGCTTCAAAGGCTCACACACAGCTGAAAGAATCTGTGAGCAATTTGAGGCTGTATGTGATGAGTACAGCATTACAAATAAGATAGACTATATTATTAGTGACAATGCCGCCAACATGCGTAAAGCGTTCACTGTGTGCTTCCCAACGGAGCAAGACGATGTGTTTGATGCTGAATTTGGGGAACAAAGAGGCATCCCTGCTGCTGTCACCACAAGATGGAACTCGACACTCAGGCAAGTGAAGGCAGTACTCCGTTGTGAACATCCGAAGCTTTGCCATGTACTAGAAAAGGCTGGGCACAAGGAGTTGTTTTTCACAGCACGGGAGTGGAATGTTTTGAAGGAGTTGGTGGACATCATGAATCCATTTGGAGAAGCAACAGATTTGACACAAGGGGAAAAGACAGTGACAATCAGTTCTGTTGTTCCATCTGTCCTGTCCCTAAATCACCACCTCGAGAAGCTGAAGCCACAAGTCCGTTTCCTCAGCAGCCTGGTTAGAAGTCTCCAGGTGTCCCTGAAGAAAAGGTTTGGGGGGATTTTCATCAATGTGAAAATGGCCACATTAACAAAGGATGGAACAACTGCCCCCTTTTCAGATCCAGTGTACCTCAAAGCAGCTGCTTTGGATCCAGCCTTTTCTCTGATGTGGATAGACCACCATGTGATGGTCAGTCTTGAGGTCAAAGCTGAGGTTCTACAACATGTGAAAGGTAAAATTAATTGAGTTTATTATTACTATTTTACTCATAATTTCCTTTTAATTGATTACAACAATAATATGTGTTCAGTTTAACCTACTGCATCACCAATGCAAAATATAATAAGGGCTCTTTTGTGTCTTTTTTGTTTTGTTTTTACATGTTTTGCCAGAACTGATCCTGCAAGAGGCTTTGGAGACAGAGCAACCTACGCCTTGTGTTGATGAGGAAGAGCAAGAGAGCCTTGGACAAGGTGAAGGGCTGTTTGCTGCGTACCATAAGAGGAAGAAGAAGGATGTTGGGACCACTCCAGCACTGCAGCTAAGTCACTATCTCCACATCGCTGACGGACAGAATGTCCTTTTGTTCTGGGCAATGAACATGAAGGTTCTTCCTTCGCTGTTCAAAGTGGCCATCAGAGTTTTGGCAGTGCCTGCCTCCAGTGCTCCGGTGGAGCAAGTTTTTAGCCATGGTGGCATCCTCCTGCGACCCCATCGTGCACAAATGAGTGACCGACTATTGACCAATTTGGTCTTTTGCAAATGCAATGCATTATAGGGCCCTGATATAATAGAAAAAGTGTGGGTGAATGAAACTGTTACTTCATTTTATGTTTATGCAACTGTTATGTTTCTCAGCCTGTCGCTTAATTTGGGCAAATTTAGTCTCTTGGACCCTGAGATTGATGCATCTATAACTTGTGTTTTTTCATTCACTCACTCTGTCTGACAATAACAAACACACACTTCACATAATTTTTCATAATAAAAAAAAGCACACAAATTGTGTGGCTGAATGAAACTGTTACTTCATTTTATGTTTATGCAACTATGTTGAAAAGCACATAATGACTTGTTTAAGACTCGGTTTTCAAAGTTTGGGACTTGGGACTTGACTTGAACTTGCCCAACCTGACTCCATGTAATACTGTGTACCATATTGTTTGTGTAAGTAGCTGCGACTACTACTGTGTTCATTGGATAGCTGTAGCACATGATGGTGATGTCACTACCTGGGGTATAAGACCGTTGGAGTCACGCCCCTTCTCTCTCTGTCCTTAAGTCTATTGACCTGTTTGCATCTAATAAATAACGCTGTGATGAATGGCTAAACTTGAACTGCTGAGAATAGTCACCTTTCTGCTGCAGAGAGACAAAAGGTATAAGTCTAAATCTGCTAACAGGTTATGGGCCCAGATACGATGAATTATTCTACAGTTCGAAGCGCACGTGCGATAACGAGGCGAGAAGATTGCCTGTTAGCACGGTTAGCATAGGAGTAGCTAGTTAGCCACGTGTTGAGCTAGTTTAGCATCGGGAGAACCGAGGGAAGCTAAAGCTACGCTAACAAGGACCTAAGCTAAGCTACTGAAGCTACAAACGCAAAAGCCATGGCGAATAGAACCACGAGGAAGAGCAAGTGGCCCACGTTCGACGGGAAAGCAGAAGAGTATGAGCTCTGGGAAGAGAGGATGCTGTGTTGCATGCACGGAGTGGGATTGAAGGAGACCATCCTTCGAGCACCCACTGGAGAGCTGACCGCGGCATTGAGGGCTCAAGACGACAAGCTCAATGGAGACGCCTATTGTGAGTTAGCGCCGCTACAAGACAATACCAGTTTAGGACTGATATTCAGAGACACGAAGGACAAGGGCCGAGAAAGTCTCAGAGTATTACGGGAGCACTACATTGGAAAAGGCAGACCCCGGATTGTCACCTTGTATATAACCATGACTGCGCTGAAGAAAGCTGATAATGAGACGGTTACAGAATACATTATCCGAGCTGAGCAGATCATTACGGCACTCAGGAGCGCGGGAGAAGCACCGAGTGAGGGACTAATGATGGCGATGGTTATGCGGGGATTACCCGAAAAATACAAGCCGTTCACACTAATGGTGACACACGGTGACACTGAAGTAACGTTGGGACAGTTCAAGGCGAAGTTGAGGAACTTCGAGGCCTCAGAAGATTCAGCCCCAGCCTCAGACGAGACGAGCGAGAGGGTGCTGAGGGTCCAAGCAGCGACAAAGAGAAAGCCCGCCAAACGATTCATCCCCGATGGCGTCGAAGAACGCGTTGGCACGTGTTGGCGATGCGGAGAGAAAGGCCATCGAAAAGATGACTGCAGAAAGAAAGTCTGGTGTAGCTTTTGTAAAAGCAAAGGGCACACAGACAAAGCGTGCACAAAGAAGGACCGCGGTGATGCCGCTCGGTGCGCGAGCATGCCAGGTGGTACCGGAGAAGCTGCGGGAGGAGATGACTACACCCTCAAAGTGCAAGCTGAAGAGACCAGCCTACAGAGACAACAACTACAGACCCACAGAAAAGGATTGATCGTGGACACGGGAGCGTCGTCCCACATCATCAACGATAAGAACAAATTCAAGATTTTTGACAGCACCTTCAAGCCGGAGAGACACAGCATGGAATTGGCAGACGGGAGGCGTACCTTCGGGGTGGCGCACGGCAGAGGAGAAGCAGAGATGTGTCTGATAGACAGCGAGGGACGACGGTGTAAAGTGACTCTGAAGAACGCACTATACATCCCATCGTACCCCCAAGAACTCTTTTCCGTGAAGTCTGCTACAGCTAACGGCGCCAAGGTGGTCTTCGACGAAGGTAAAGATGTTCTGATGTTACCGGATGGTACCAGGTTTGACATTTATGTATGTAAGAAAATGTACTATTTGCAAACAGAGTGTGATGTTGAAGATAAGTGTCATGTCAGCCATGATATCCAAACGTGGCATGAGATTATGGGTCACTGTAATTATGAGGATGTTTTAAAGTGCAGGATGTAACTGTAGGTATGCATATTAAGGGTACAAAGCGTAAGCCTGATAAAGATTGTACAGTATGCATTGAGGGAAAGTTTACCCAAACGAGAAACAGAGATCCGACCGATAAAGCAAAGACACCACTTGAGTTGGTGAACACTGATCTAGCTGGTCCAGTTAACAACGAGTCCATAAATGGCTTCAGGTATATGCAGTCATTTACAGATGTGTGTACAGGGGCAGTGTTTGTTTATTTCCTGAAAGCGAAGAGTGACGCAGTTCAAGCCACTGAGAAGTATCTGGCAGATGTAGCTCCCTATGGGACTGTGAAATGCATTAGATCAGATAACGGGACTGAGTTCACTAGTAAGGGGTTTCAGACACTATTGAGAAAGAACAAGATCAGACATGAGACGTCTTGTCCGTATTCCCCACATCAAAACGGGACAGCTGAAAGAGAAGGGCGCACTCTTTTTGAAATGGCCAGGTGTATGTTTATTGACAGTGATCTACCTAAAAACCTTTGGCACTATGCCATTCAGGAAGCAGCACATACCAGAAACCGGTGTTTTAATAAGCACACGGGCACTACGCCATATTCAGCACTGACAGGGAAAAAGTGTAACTTAGCTAGGATGCATAAGTTTGGAGCAGTGTGTTATGCGTACCAGCAGGACAGGGGAAAATTAGATACTAGGTGTGAGAAAGGACGTTTTGTAGGGCATGACAAGGGAAGCCCCGCATATCTAGTTTACTACCCCGACAAAGAGAAGGTGCAGAAGCACAGACTAGTAAAGTTTATCACCAGCACAACTTGTGATAGCGAGACTCAGACACAGAGGCTAGAACAGGATTCGGAGGAAGACTGTGAAGAGGGAGTAAAGGCCCCACAGCCTAGTGTACTGAGCACAGATGTACAGACTAACGGTCCACAGTCAGCACCAGAGGATGATGGCGAACAGCACCCTAGGGTGGCGTCACATGCCTCAGACAGTGGGAGATATCCCAATAGGGAGCGCAAACCCCCAGAGTACTTGAGAGATTATACTCAGGCAGATAGTGATGAAGATGATAAAACACTCACTAGTGTAGATTATTGTTACAGAGCAGTTTGCGGTGTACCTTTGACCTTTAAAGAGGCCATGACATCGACTGAGTCAGAAAACTGGGGAAAAGCGATGGATGAGGAAATTAAGTCTCTAGAAGACAATCAGACTTTTACCCTGACAAAATTGCCTGAGGGCAGGAAAACAGTGGGAGGTAAATGGGTCTATTCAGTTAAGGGAGACGTTGACGGACACGACAAGTACAAAGCTAGGTTCGTAGCGAAAGGATACAGTCAGAGGGCGGGGATAGATTATGGGGAGACGTTCTCACCAACAGCCAACCTGACAAGTGTACGTGTATTAATGCAGAAGGCAGCCCAAGAAGATTTGGTTTTACACCAGATGGATGTAAAGACGGCCTACCTGCATGCACCCATCGATCACGACATTTACATGGAACAACCTGAGGGTTATGTAAAGGAGGGAGGAAAGCTAGTGTGTAAGCTAGAGAAGTCAATTTACGGCCTGAAGCAGTCAGGGCGAAATTGGAATACGATGTTGCATGAATGCTTAACAGATGACAATTTCACACAGAACCCGGCAGACCACTGCGTGTACTCCAAGGAGTCTAAAGAGGGGAAAGTAATAATTGCTATCTGGGTCGATGATCTTATCATCGCAGCCAGCAACACCAAGATTTTAGTGAAAGTGAAGAACATGCTTTCCACAAAATTTAAAATGAAGGATTTGGGGAGATTAAATCATTTTCTGGGCATGGATTTCAGTCAGTCTGACGGCTGTGTGAAAGTGTCACAAAAGAGGTATGTGGAAAAGATATTGGAACGTTTTGACATGCAGGAGTGTAGGGTAAGAGAGACACCTTGTGACCAAAAGTTAGACTACACTGAAGATGCACCTAAAATGGTGGATGTGAAGAAATACAGAGAGGCTGTTGGCAGTCTTATTTATTTGACTACCTGTACACGTCCAGACCTATGTTTCGTGGTAAGCAAGTTATCACAATATTTTGCTGAACCGACAGATGAACATTGGGTTACAGTAAAACACGTTTTGCGTTATCTCAGGGGTACTGCAGAAAAACAGCTTTGTTTCAGAAAAAGCAACGAGAAACTAGGCCTACGGGCGTATAGTGACGCTGATTGGGCTGCAGACAAGACCGATAGACGCAGTATGACAGGGTATTGTGTGAGCATGAGTAAGGACAGCTCACTAGTCTCTTGGAAAACCAAGAAACAGCCTACAGTAGCGCTTTCCACATGTGAAGCTGAGTATATGGCTCTAGCTCTAACTATACAGGAGTGTATTTACTTGGAGCAACTACTGGAAGGGATAGATACATACGTGTATAAGAAAACAGTTGTAAACGAGGACAATCAGGGGACAATAGCCCTTGCTAAAAATCCTGTGTGTAGACAAAGGTGTAAACACGTGGATATTAAGTACCACTTCATAAGGTCCACCATAAGGCAGGGAAAGATGTCACTGGTTTATTGTCCTACAGATGAAATGGTTGCAGATGTGATGACCAAGCCTGTATCCAAACTGAAGCTGAGGAAATTTGAAGGGATCATGTTTGGTGTGTAAAATGTGTAGAAAAAGTCCACATTTGAGTGTTAAAATGTGTTGAAGAAGCCCACATTTAAATCATTTGTACCATGTTTTTGCTTTGTTGATTAAATATGAACAGGTAAACAGTAAGCACATAATTCATGTGGGAGTGTTGAGGTATAACATACAGAGACATGTATATTGTATGACTCCATGTAATACTGTGTACCATATTGTTTGTGTAAGTAGCTGCGACTACTACTGTGTTCATTGGATAGCTGTAGCACATGATGGTGATGTCACTACCTGGGGTATAAGACCGTTGGAGTCACGCCCCTTCTCTCTCTGTCCTTAAAGTGGTTGTGACACCATCCCACCTACTGTTGTGCAATGCAATGTTGGGCTACTAGTCATCTCGAACCATCAGTTTAAAAATGAATTTGCGATACCGTATTGATAAATATCAATAATTTCGAATATCGCGGGAAAAGTCCATCACTCAGTTTCCTTTTTCGGGACGAAGGCGGAAGTGCGTCACAAAGGGCCATATTTATTCTGCTCCCATTGAGCCAGACAGGGACAGAAGGGATTTGTCACGCGTAGAGATGGTTCGACGATGCGTTGTGTCTGGCTGTTCCAATACAGCAAATGAGGAACTTAACATCAGCATACATAGCTTTCCAACGGATGTCAAGCGTCAGCGCACATGGGAGAAAAACGTGCCGAACACAAGGGCTGGCTGGTCTGTGATGAACCCCACATCGACCTACATATGCAGCGCCCACTTTCTGGCCGAGAATTTCGAGGAAAGGCCTTTGTTGATGGCTGAAACTGGGATTGATTTTTCGCGAAGACGGATTCTGAAGCCGTCAGCAGTGCCTACTCTCTTTCCCACGCCTTCCCAAATCCGTAAAGGCCGCAAAGACTTCGCCAACCCCCCAGCTAAACGCCCGCGAAGTGTCTACTTCGAGCAACAAGAGAAAACTCAGGTAAGAACAACAACCTTTAAACGTGATGTGTTTTTTAGGGTGTGTGTGTGTGTGTGTGTGTGTGTGTGTGTGTGTGTGTGTGTGTGTGTGTGTGTGTGGGAGGGAAGGAAAGAGTCGGGGGGGTTGTCGTCTCCACTGTCCGACTCGGAGTTAATTTCATCCGATTCAGAGGCATATGGTTCGAATCTGTAGGGCATATAGTCAATATCGTCTACGAGGCTATCACTATCAGATGCTTCATCCTCATATGAGCTCTCAGACACATTCAAAATTAAACTACAATCGCAGTCGGAGCTTGCTGCTGTGTGCGCCATCGTTTGTTTGCATACAGATACTGGACTCCGGAAGCGTTCGTGTTCCCTCTGTGATGCGGCACACCTTTTCGCGGGAGTTTAAGAATCCCAGAGCAGACCCAGAGAAGATCCAGAATATGGTCACATTGAAGGGCAGATTAACGGTTATCAAAGTACAAATTTTCAAAAATCACTTCAGTAACGGTTTCAAGGGGACATTATTTACTGAAATTAATGGTTTGGATGATGGGGGAAAACCGTGTCACAACCACTTTAAGTCTCTTGACCTGTGTGCATCTAATAAATAACGCCATGATGAATGGCTAAACTTGAACTGCTGAGAATAGTCACCTTTCTGCTGCAGAGAGACAAAAGGTATAAGTCTAAATCTGCTAACAGACTTGTTTAAGACTCGGTTTTCAAAGTTTAGGACTTGGGACTTGACTTGAACTTGCCCAACCTGACTTGAGACTTGACTCAGACTTGAGCGCAATAACTTGAGACTTGACTCGGACTTGAGTGCAAAGACTTGAGACTTGACTCGGACTTGCAAAACAATGACTTGGTCCCACCTCTGCAATGTAGTCCCGGAAAAGTTTTAAAAAAAATTAATGAAGTAACGTGGTTTTGAATCAGACAGAGCAAATCAAACACAGCGCCATGTCGGGAGGAGGAAGGAGAGAGGCCGATTCTCCGTGCTGCGTCTGTATATGCGATTCCTGGCTCCTCCTCTCATTGGCTGCTTCGACGATGGGGGGGTCTTCCTCCCCCTCGTTCTTCTGTGTCTGATATCGCGTAAATAAGAGGATTTAGACGTTGTGTGTTTATTGTATAACTCCACACGCCTTTTCTCCTCGTATTCTCATTCATGACTTTTTATTTTATGCATTTTAACGGCTTTAATCATTGATAACGTGAAGCCGGAAGTAACGTCATGTAACACCGGAAGTGACGTCATGTAAACTACGGGGATGTCCTTCAATAAAGCTTTTCAAAATAAAACTGTACATTCATTTAATATTCAGCAATAACATTAGCCACATGCTAATGCTAACCGGAAATGAAGAATTTTCAGAATAAAACAGTTTTAAGTTTACAGTATATTTAATCCAAATTACGCCATATAAACATTGATTTTAATTTCTTACAGTACCACTCTACAATAAGACTACCCTTATAAAGGGTTTATGAATAGTTTGTAATTCATTTATTAATTAGGTTGTGAACACTTTATAAAACATTAATAAGCTTTTATAAGACATGAGATAAACAGGGCAACTGTGACCGGTTGCTTGCCAAATAGTGAGCCCACATTTATCTGTACTGCTAAGCCTTATATTGGCTACTTCATCAGCCAGCATCCTTGGTATCTGTTGTTCACTGAGTTGATTCCCCCCCTTCCATCTTGATGTTTCTTGGCATCTCTTATGACCATTTATTAATGAGTTACTACCATTTATAATTGGTAAAAGGGAGCCTTATTGTAAAGTGTGAAACAAATCCCCATTTATTAATGAGTTACTACCATTTATAATTGGTAAAAGGGAGCCTTGTTGTAAAGTGTGAAACAAATTACCAATTATTAATGAGTTACTACCATTTATAATTGGTAAAAGGGAGCCTTATTGTATAGTGTGAAACAAATCACCATTTATTAATGAGTTACTACCATTTATAATTGGTAAAAGGGAGCCTTATTGTAAAGTGTGAAACACATCACCATCTATTGATGAGTCACTAACATTTATAATTACTGAAAGGGTGCGTTGTTTTTAAGTTTAATACACATGTCCATTTATGAATGAGTTATAACATTCACGCTTACCTAATACACATTTTTCACATGAAATGCAAAGTAAGATGCAAAAGAGCCAAGCAAAACATTTTATTCACACATGAAGAAAATTAGGACTCACAGTAATGACTGTTTAGTATGACTGATACACATATTTAAACATAAAAGTGTATATCCTTGAACAAGCGTCCAAGCAGTCCATCAGGGTGAGCATAGCCAAGCCAAGATGACCATTCAAGAACCTTGAGGTGTTCCTCCAACAAACTCTCTGTACGGTTTCCTCTCAGTCTACGGACATGTCCTTTGACGGTCGACCAAGCTTTCATTATGTTGGGTATGACTGCCAGTCTGGGGGTTCACAAACCACCTGCTGTGGTTTATGGTGTAGTGGTTGCACCCAGGGGCGGACTGGCCATCGGGAGTACCGGGGATTTCCCCGGTGGGCCGGTGCTCTGCGTGGGCCGGTCGGATTAAAAAAATAATAATAATTTTCTTCTTTTTTTTTGCCTAAATCCTACCGGCCCACATTTGTCTATCAGATAGTTTCACTTTCACATATCAGTGATATCACAATACCCACCACGTGTCCCACCCACCACCCACTTTCCCTTCCATCAGCAGTATTGCCAGATGGGCGGTTTTCCAGCCCAATTGGGCTGGTTTGGGTTGCATTTGGCTGGTAAAATTGGGCTTGGGCTGGTGGACAGAATTTGGGCTGGTTTCCATGAGTTGGGCTGGTTCAGAAAAACACCACTGGTATTACGTGTCTGTGTTGCAGTCTACCAAATTAAGTCAAACCTATTATATTTGGTATTTGAGCGGTCCATTTCTTTATTCTTATGTTCAGTGCTGCCAACTCAATTGGCCTTGACTGAAGTATTAGCCTATAATATTTGGGCTGGTTTTTATACATTTGGGTGGATTTTGAGCACTTATTGGGGTGGTAAACATCAGTTCCTCAGGAACTGAATTTCAAAATAAAAATAACCAGAAACAGACGTAGGCCTATAAGGGACATTTAGAGAATCATTGCGATTCACAGTCACTGAACTGATTACCCAAGATCCTCAGCTATGGTTTAAGCTCGTTGATTGGATGTTTTAGCCGCAATGCACGCTGGGATATGGTGTTTATGCGATATGAAATCCGAAAAACATTTTCTTTTAAAAGAAAATAATACTTTATTCCGAGTGTGCTTGCTTTTCTCTTTGGAAGTCATCACATAACGGCATTGTAATACACGGTTCGGCTGCATTACATATTACACATCTGCCGTAGTTCTTTATTTATAGAGCCCTGATTAGAAGACTTCTGGACAAACTGGAAGAAATGCCGCCGAAACTGAATACTTGACGTGGATCATAAATCTATCAGCAATTAAACAACATCTTCAATTTCTCTTCACACAATACGTCTCCTTGCAGTATCAACACTAATTCGGCTGACTTTTACATTTGATCTAATTCGTAGATAGGTTATATTTACACCATAACGGTGCACAGCTGATATAAAAGGACTTGTAGTTTTTGAAGATATTACTGATTTTCTTTGAATATAAGAATGTAAATACTGAGTCTGAAATAATATAGCAATATGCTGTAAAAATTATGTGAAAACATGAACATCTTCAGATGTTATACATACATAAGTGTCCAACACTAATAATAAAAAGTTATTATGGCTGTGTGTACCTTGTGTGCACCGCCTAGTGGTTAAAGCACGTTATTGAATTATTGTTTTTATGTGTTATATTTGATGAAAAACATATTAAGAGTACATACTTTCATAGGGGGAAAGTAGAAGGTCAATGATAGAAATATAGAATATAAAAAACCAAGAAGATACTCTAAGTGATCTCTACAATAAAACAGTTTAGTGCCGGATGTACAAAGATATTAATAGGAGGATGTGCAAAACAGACAAACTAATTAACCTTTATTTAAACATTAAATAATACTTTAGATTAAGGTCTTCTTTTAAATATTAACGTCTAATATATGCTTTCCTGCAATGTTAACTATGTTGAAGCACTTATTTTAACTGATATTATACATATGAATTATACTCTTATGTATGTAGATAGTATAAGAAATGTGCAGAATACGACAGTTTAATGGTGGAGGTATACACACATATTGATAGATGTCTTGTAATGCACTGTTGAGGAACCTGCAACCCAAGTTTTTCATTCATTGCATAACTACACCGTAGTTGTGTATATGATACATATGTCAATAAACCTTAGAAAATCTTGAAATCTTGAAGGGGATGTGCAAAATAGCCATTATATACAGTCTTTAAATAACTATTAGAGAATAACGAGTAATGAATATACTTTATAGAGATCTGCAGATAAATGTTTAGTCTTCTCAAGCACCAACTATCAAATATCTCTCCTGATTGTTGGCACTTGACAATCACCTTCCCGGAATTTTACTCAGGTGTAACTAAAGCCTGATTTAAGGGTTGTTTATATTTCACATCATTAATCAGAATCAGCAAAGTAACTAAAATAAATGTAGTGGAGTAAAAATACCAGGTTAACCTCTGAATTGTAGTGGAGTAGAATTACAAAGTAACAATGAGCTGTCATGTGGGTATATATTAATGCTGCGCATTATGTACACGAGCGATTTTCACCCATTTATTAATTATATGTTTTACATTTGATAACAACAACTTCTAATTGTGGGAAAAACGAAAACGTTCCCAGTAGAGACGTCACATAGATAGAACATGTTGCGAAACACAATAGCCAGCATGTGTAGTTCGGGGGGGGGGGGGGGGTTCGTTCCATTTCAAAGAGCTGTTTGACGCTCGGCGTAACCTTGGCGCACTGCCACTCCAACATCCAATCCCAGAGCTTGAAGATTAATCACGGGGACTGTAGTCCTAAACGATAGCTGGGGATTATGGGTAGTGTAGTGTCTTCGGCCATCCTAAACTCGATGATGCTCGAAATGTCCCTTATAGGCCTACGTGTTTTCCGGTTATTTTTATTTTGAAATTCAGTTCCTGATGGACGCCAAAAAAGCCCGAGATTATGGAATTAAACAAATAAATAAAAACAAGGATAATTGTGTGTTATTGTTGAGTAAATAACAGTGTGTTATTTAGAAAAGAATAACAAATTAGAAGGAAAATAAGATTTCAGTATTTTGAGGCTCTGAGCCCCATTTCTTTTCCTCACAGACGACAAAAAAAGTCCGACATTATACGATTTAAAAATAAAAACAATAATCGTGGCTTGATATTGAGTAAGAAGATGTTTTTATGAACCCCACAGCTTCCGGTCTTCCAAGACCCGAACGGACAAAAAGACGTGTTGCAGGCACGAAACATATACTACCAATAGAAATACATTGCTTTTAAAATCGTTCTGTGTGACACGAAAAAAAGTTTGATTAGCTTAGACGTTAGGTTACCTTATTAATACTAAAAATAATAAAGGGTCCATTATTTGTCAACCTGCCTAGACTAAAGCTACTGTCTGGTGGAAATTAGCCTGTTACTGTCTTTAAGACTTTACTTGGTTTACATACATAATAATAACATGGTGGTAACATAATAACGTAACATACTAATCAATACTAATCACTTATGTAGGCTGAAGATGATCCTGCTGCTGACAGAGATAGTCAAGGCCAGGATGTCAGTGCCACCCCAGTTGATTATTTCACCAGGCTGAAGTCAGACACATTAGACCTCTTCTTCGGTTTTCACCCCCAGCAGAAGGCAGACAAGGCTATAGTGCAGAGGGCTTTTTTTTGCAAAGACGGCACAAACAGGAAATGGCTATCATACAGTGAAGCCAGAGAAGCACTCTTCTGCTCCCTTTGTATGGCTTTTGCTAATCCTAGAGATAGCAGCTCCTTCATCACTGGCATGACCAACTTCACACACATACATCAGAGAGTCGAAGAGCATGAGCAGAGCCATCTACACAGAGGTTGCGCTGAGGCATATTTCCTCAGGTCCTCAAAAAACTCAATTCAGGACCTTCTCATGGGACCTCAGATGTCACGTCACAGAGAGGAAGTCCGCAGTAAGCGTCAAGTGTTGGAGCGCATCATAGATGTGTTGAAGCTCATTGGCAAAAGGGGTTTGAGCTACAGGGGCAAGCAGGCGGAGGCAGTATATACACTAGATCAGGGGTACTCAAACGTTTTTATTAAAGGTCCACTTGTGAATTTTATACAAGGTCACTGGTCCGGATAAATGCCAGTAAAGTCCCCCGGAGCGGAGCAACGAAACTGAAATTAAGAAGCAGTTTCTTACGGCGCGCTATGCATGGGGCCCCCTTGAGGGGGTTTCCCGACATGTCGTTGCAGTAAATTAAAGGGTGTTTCATGTTGTCGTTGCTGTGGACCTTCTTAATCTACCTTCTTTGGGGGCCCCCTTCTGGTCCAAGCACTTGCCTGCCTTGCCTGTCGGCAAACGGCGCCCCTGTATACACACACACATTCAATACATACATACAGTATGGTGGCTTGAACTAGTGGGAGAAATGGCACTGTTTGTCTGTAGCCAATGCCTTGAACCTCGGCAAAAAAGGCATTAGAAGCATCAGAAAGTCAAGGTAAACTTGCGGTTAACTTGCGGTCTGCAATGCGTGTCACGCTCGCGCACACAAGTAAATATATATGCACCTTCATTTTCACAACACGTCAGACACAAGAAAATATACATTAATTTACATCAGAATCAGAACGTTTTTATTTTTTTATTTTGTATAATTTTGTATTTTTTATAATGGGACACAGGGTTCGGTCCGGATTAATTTGCAGTTCGGTCCGGATCCGGACCTTGGTCCGGAGTTTGAGAAGCCCTGCACTAGATGATGACACCGTTGATCATGGTAACTTTTTAGAGATGATTGTTTTGCTAGGAAAATATGATGTGTGTCTCAAGGAACACCTCACTCTCTGCATAGAAAAGAGCAAGCAAATACACCAGTCTGGTTTGAGACAAGGTAGAGGTTCCCTTGTCACTCTCCTATCCAAAACAACCATCGACTACATCATCACCACCATCCAACGCCTAATGAAGGCCACCATCGCCACTGAAGTCCGGGAATCTGGCATGTATTCTGTCCAGATTGACACCACACAGGACATCACAGCCCAAGATCAGTGCTCTGTTGTCATACGATATGTGACAGACATTGTTCATGAGCGACTTGTTGCTGTGATTAAATGTGAGGCATCCACTGGGCAGTACTTTGCCAAACTTGTTGTGAATGTGCTGGAGACCATGAAACTGGATGTGAGGCAGTGTATTGGAAATTCCACCGATGGGGCCTCCAATATGCAAGGCCAATATAAAGGCTTCTCTGCTCGCCAAAAAGTCCCCCACCCAAGTCCATGTATGGTGCTACGCACACGTCCTGAACCTCGTCCTGGCAGACTCAACACCGTGTGTATTGGCAAGTGGGTCTGTTTTTTCCCTGTTGAACAACATTGCTGTCTTCATCAGAGAGTCCTACCAGAGGATGAACATCTGGGAGAAGGAGAGCGAAGACCCAAGACACAGACGTCTCACTCCGATTGGAGAGACACGCTGGTGGTCCAAAGACGTTGCTGTGACTAAGGTATTTGGCTCTTTTGGAAAGCCAGATAATGCCCTGCAGGGGCGTCGCCTGGACCTGGAAACATTCGGGGCTTAGCCCACAGTGGCGGTGTAGGTACCAGAATCTGTTCGGGGTTCGTTACGCTTACCAATGACGTCACGCATTGGCTGTACAGCAACCCAATAGGACATTTTACACGGCCAAATTCCGCAAAGAATATTAAAAAATAACAATACTGTACTGTAAACATATTATGTAAATAACCCAATTTGTGTTCTGTGAAACTGAAAAGGATATTACATTGTTTTTTGTTACTTTCGTTGCAGTTGTATGTCTTAAATGTAATTTAGGTTAACTTCCTGTGCTTTTATTTTGAAGGCGAGTTTAGGCTGTTGACAGGAAGTTGTTGTTGCTATGGAAACAACATGACGGAGAAAAAAGTAATATCTTCTACACACGACGTAGAAAGTAAACAATAACGTCAGGGTCGGCTCTAGAACAAATCGAAGGGGGGGAAATCATTTACCACGGGGGGGCACACACTGCCGTCAACAACCAACACACAAACACCAACGCAACTTCAATTTAAAAAAACATGCTGTCTATTGTCTTTCACACACATTGCAGGGGTGTAGTGCTATTTTATAGCGCACCTATGAGTTGTGTATCCTATCCATGTGAACATGTTTTAGGTGGGGGGTGGACCTAACCTCCTCTAGGAGGGTCCGGGGGCATGCTCCCCCGGGAAGATTTTTTTTAAATGTTGAAGTTAAATGCATCAATCTGGTGCACTTTGAAAGCAAAATTAAGAGATCTATGGATACATCTCTCAACACCTATATGAAACAGAACTGTAAACAGATGTACTTTTTCTTTATGGATATTTTACTAATCACTCCCCTTTTAAACTGTATTCTTGTGTTACTGTCCTATAGTATTTCATACCTGTTTTTCATTTATTCTCTTATTTTTTAATAACTATAATGATCATATAAAGGTGTTCCTCGCAAATACTTGTTTACATAAATGGTGACCAAACCGTTTGAGACCCACTGAGATAACTTACACTAAAGTTAACTATCTAAACACTGAGAGAGTCCTTTAGCTCACTGAGCTGACGTTATAAGATCCTCTCAGTCTGACAGGAGAGGACTCTCCTCCACCTTGGTGTAGAAACAGCTCTTTATACCCATTAGCATAGCTAGCTAACCAGATGCTAACAACAACATTCCACGTTTCCGCTTGCGCACTCACAAAATGCGCTCGTGCCACACACACACAGAGCTAGCCGAGCTTGAATGAAACACAGAGACCCAGAAGTACTTGTACTGTACTGTATATCATATTATTTTCGATGGCTTTACTGTATAATCAGTATAACAGATGAACAGATCGCCACTGGGCTTTCATCTAAACACACAGCCACGTAATGATAACAAAATGTGTGTTGTTATGGCAACGTCAGTGGCCAAACAGCCACATTTACTGCTGCAAACACGTTCAAACATGCTGTCGACACGTAAAGCAGTGGCAACTATGCCACCATTTCAGCTGACTTTTTCGCAGAAATACTGTCACATAACATCCATATATTTCAGTGCTAGGTTGATGCTTAGCTAAGCTAACTATGAAAAACTTTAACTGACAGGACTCAGGATCAACTGTGTACTGTAAGGTAGCTTCTAGCTTCATGTCGAACAGTAAGTCAACATTTTCCAGAGAGCTTTCTTTGAAATCACCAGGTAACGCTGAAAAACATAACATTTAGATTGTATGACAAAGTGTTTATTTAATATCTCTGGCTAGATATAGCTACTTGCTAACGGTTTAGTTTACCCCCGCGATTCAAAGTAACGTCAACATAGCTGTAATATCTGCTTTGCTTACATGTTCGCATAACTTGGAAGTTTACTGACATTTACATACCTTGTTTATCTGGCTCAAGTGGTGAGTCTGGGGTTGTTGTTTGAGCCACCACTTGAGAATTGTCGTCTTTTTTATGAAAAAAATGTCTTATGTCCATCTTTAGAAACTCAGAGTCCGCGGCTGACAGTTTAAAGTTTAAACATTGTCACAGAGGAGAGGTACGTACCTGTCAGCCAATAAAACACGTTTATTTCCATGCAACTCTCTGATTGGTCTGGTGGTGTCTTGCCTCTGTTGCATTCACTGAACACGGGAAATTACAATCCTGCCGTCCTCTAGGTAAAGTACGGTTAATGTATTATATTATTGAGGGAGAATTTGTCCGGGGCTAAAGAAAAAACATCCGGGGCTAAAGCCCCGGATGCCTACCCCAGGCGACGCCCATGATGCCCTGTATGTTGATGTCCTTCACACCCTCTCCGCCATTCAAGATGGACAGACCATCAACGCCACTGCACGGGTCAATGCACGTGGATACATCAGCCAGCTTCTGAGGTATGAAACAATCCTTACAGCTCAGAATTTCCTGAGAATTTTCCAGGTCACCTCACCAGTCTCAAAATACCTTCAGACAAGTGGAATGGACATCCGGACAGCTCATCGGATGATTGTGGCTGCAGAAACACAGCTGAAAGATGTGACCAGAGACTTCGAGAAAGTCAAGACAGCGGCCGCCACATTTGTCCAGTGGGCCAACAATCAAACAGAGGAGCAGAGTGAGGAGACTGAGCTGGAGGTTGAGGCCGCTCTGCCACAGAAACGGGGTAGAAAGAAGAAAACCATGTCTGGAGAGATGTCCAAGGATGAGGCTGTGACTGATGCTGAAACATCATACAAGATTGATGTCCATAATCGAATCATGGACACAGTCACAGGAAGCATGCACCAGCGCTTCCTCAAAAATGGCACTTTGTATGCTGATTTGGCACTTCTGGACCCAAAGACATTCAGCCAGGTAACATCTTATGCCGGTGGTTTCCCATAGGCAGCACTCCAAGAACTAAGAAAGAGTTTGCTGCCATTTGATGACAGAGCAACGGTGGCCAATTTACAGAGTGAGCTCATCAGTCTGGCAGGACAGTGGAATAGGTTGAAGACATCTGTATTTGAGGAATACACAACCAACACTACAGAGGCTGGGACAGAGGATGCTGAAGATGAAGCGGATATGGTATATAAAAAGTGCTCATCTTGCAAGGACTGCCCATTGTGTTGATACCGTGTCCTTAGGCAGTACAACCTCCTGACAGATGCATACCACATCATTGGCCTTGCATACAGGTTCCTGCTTACCCTGTCTGTCACAAAGGGAGCATGCGAGCGAAGCTTTTCAACACTGAAATTCATCAAAAACAGGCTCAGGAGCTCGCTCTCTCAACAGAACCTGGAGGCCTTTATGCTCATGGCTACTCAACCAGATGTTTTGAAGATGCAGGATAGTGACCAAATCATAGGTGGTGTTGCAGAGAAAAGAGAGCTGCTGCAGAAATTACTAATTCAGTGAGGTAATAATACATTTACATTTATTACTATGTGACTTACCAATCTTGACACTATTAAATGAGTGATTATTGCAGACTATTAAACAACATTAAAAACATGACATTTGTTCTAATCAAGGATGTCAGTATCACTTCGATAATGTGTACATAACATACATATTTTTTGTCTCTCACCCATAGGCCACCCTATTTGTTCCAGAGGGGACTGACTTCTACAACCTTGCTCCCAATGTCAAAATCAACTACTTCAACCCAGCCTCCTCCATTTAAAAGCAACACATGGATGAGCTCACTTATAGACCCAAAAGGGTAGAGAGGGAAGTATTGAAAGGGCTTATTGTTTATAAGTATGTTGCCCTGCCCTCTAGTGTTTTTTTTTGTTGTGTTTGTGTATACAGTATACAGTACAGTACAGGGTTCAGGGGGAGTGGCTGCACCTGTAGGATAGAAAAGGGGGAAGTGACGTCTGACTCAGAGGTCGCGCGGCTATGGAGAAGAACGTGTTGCCCACATTCTGTTACTGAGTTTAGGCTAGTTAGCTAGCAGGTTTATTGTTTTGGGTGCAGTCACTTTTGCCTCCACTTGCTGTTCAAATAAATATTGTAGAAACTTGGATTTTGGTATCGTTCGTCAACCTTGGGCAGATCGTCACAGTATAATTTTATTCCATGTGTCAAGCCAGGCAAATTGGGTCCAAATGTTATTGCATCAATGATCTGTTAACATTAAAATCACTAAATATATGCTGTAATTATTTTGCTGTAGGCAACTCAAGGGCTCAGGTAATGTGATTACTATATGAATAATGGTCCAAAATAACATCAAATGCATAGGTTTTTTTGTTAAGTAACATACTTTCTTCGCCGGCCGGCCGATACATGCCACGCATTAAGTGGGCCTGTCTGTCAAATAATCCCCGGGCCACTTTTTCCCCCCAGTCGGCCCCTGGTTGCACCCCATGTTACTCAGCACTCTCCTGTATGCCCTCCACTCATCACTCATGATGCTACTTCCTGACTTAACATGCCGTCTAATCAGAGGGACAAGGTGGCATCTTGATCGTTTCTCCACTAGATTCAACACAAGTCTCCACCTTTTGTCTTTAACTCCCATCATTCCGAAGACCCATTTCTTCCTTCTCCAGGTATGCCCAAAGCGTCCACATGCATACTAACAAAAAATAAATCATAACATCATCTTAGTTAACAACAAAATTCACACAAATTACAGTAAAAATTGTTGCACATCATGTTTCAAAATGCCATACTTGTTTATTAGGTGCATTGTATAACATAAGTTAAGGATAATTATACAGTAATGGTCCATATTGATTTTTTTTATTTTCTTGTACAAGAAAGCCCAGTCTATAACTGCCGAACATAGGAACTGGGTACAGTACTTTCTCCCAGCATTGGTGTTACCAATGCTTACTATTTATTTGATACCAATTTGGTAATACAATTAATAAAAAGAACAAGTTTTGGGTTCGTTCTTCAGATATGACTGTGACCAGGGTAGGATTTTCACCGGCGGCCATGACGGCCATGCCGTCATTGCCCCTCGGTCTGGCCGTGAAGCCCCGAAAATAATTGTACGTCCTACGGCCACCATGGCCTGTGTGCCCCTGATACTGTTAAAATCTCGAAGTTGCTTTAAAAGCGTCAGAACAGTGGTTTCTGAACTGCATTATGCTGCGTTCACAACCGACGGGATGCGAATATTCTCATCGCCATTAAACCGCTGGAGTTTCACGGCGGCTGTCAGCTGTGTTTACTCCTGTCATTCAAACAGGATGCGCTGGAGAGGGGGCGGGGCTTATATCCATGTAAATACTGTGGTGGAAACCAACTACGACAAAATTAACCTATTTTACCGTGATTTAATTGTAATACAGGTTTCAAAATGATGCTGAAGTAACTAAATACTGATAACGGTTAGTAAAAACCATGAATTGACAAGTGTGCAGACAAGACGGCAGACGAAAAACTTTTAAAATGCGTGTTCTCTGAATGGAGCGATCTCCATTCGATCAGATCAGTCTAAACTAACCTGTATCTGCTCTCCAAACTCACAACAACGTCCTAAAGACAGAATTAAAGCAGCGACTGTATTCGCCATGACACAGACAGTCTGTGGTTTGTAGGGTACATGTTTAACTTTTGTCCAGTTTCTGAAATAGATGAGGAGCTGTGAGGAGTTGATTAAAGAGACACACACAGTGTATGAACAAGCAATACTTTGAAATGCAAAAGTGTGTGTGCGTGTGTGTGTGTGTGTGTGTGACACACACACACACACACACACACACACACACACACACACACACACACACACACACACACACACACACACACACACACACACACACACACACACACACACACACACACTTTTGCATTTCAAAGTATTGCTTGTTCATACAGTTGAATGCTGGAGCTTCACTGTGCACTGCTGAATGATGTATGTGCAGAGTTTGACCCTTGAAGGCTGTTTCTTCTGCTCTGAAATGGAATATATTTGTTACATATTAATTTTAGATTTTTTTATTTGATTTTGGATTTGTGAATGGGAGAAGTAGTAGATGGAAAAAATACCAAACACTAATTATTCAAAGTAGAGTATTTCATTTTATATACGGTAATACTAAGGAGGCATACGCCTATATGATGATATAATGTTTGACATTATTGATATCAAAAAAGTGATTTGTTTTCCATGTCATTCGTGTGTTTTTCTTAGCAGAAAGTGAAGTTATTTATTCGTAAGCTCCAAATCCAAATTTTTCCCTCAACGGCCTTTGTGCCTGGCATGTGGCCTTTGCGCCCTGAAAAAATGTGTCGCAGCAAAGGCCAAATGGCCTTGCCCCTATAATGACGAAAATCCAAGCCTGACTGTGACATTAACGTGTAAGCTCAATAATGAACTCCAGCTCAACCAACCATATTGTAATATCTAAGTAATCATCTTGAAATATGACATTAATATTTGTAATATACACACATCTTATTGTGAGGTTAATTTCACATACACTAGGCCGCTCTTCAACACAACTTTGACGTTAGCTTGTCTACATAATCGATCATAGCAAATGTAAATTAACCTTATCAATGCATAAAGTTACCTACCTAATCAAATATCTCTCTAACTTACAAGGATGACCTTATTTTACCAACCTCAAACAGAAGCCGTTTGTTCTACAGTATTATCCCACTCCAATACGTTTTAACTTGGAGGTGTGACGGCCCCAGAGCCAGGGGCCTGTGAGTGTGCAGGTGTGTTGCAGGTCCTGTGATGGGGTGGAGCTGAAGAGGCCAATCAGCATGACCGGGGACACCTGGCCGGAGCCGAGGTGCTACTTAAGCCCAGCTGCCCGGAGTCACATGGCCTTCATGACTCTCTCCAAGCCTGCTGCTGGAGGACTCTCGCCGGGATCCTTTCCCCTTGCCCATCCTCTCATGTTTCCGGTGTTGTGTTTGGAACTATCAAAATAAAAGTGCCGTGGTTTTTGGAACCCTTGAACGTCTCTCTCTATTTTCCTGTTGTGGCCTACGGGCCGGTCATAACAGAGGCTACGATTAGCATCGTTAGCACAGATGTAGCTACAACTTACTTACATGCTAAAACAAGCCTTAACATTCATTAACGTTAGCTGACTAAAAACATAAGCAACACATAAATAAAATCGAATTTCACTTACCCTAAAACTGCATTCATGCACCGTCTGTTTTAAACGCGGAACGAGTCACAATAGTCCGATATAACCATGAAAAATAGTCCACAAGGCACCAGCACAACAAACACGGCAGAGTTCAAGTTATCCCGGATGAGCTGAGCAGGCAGAGCCCTTGTAGCATCACGGAGCTACTAGCAGAGAGACAGGAAGCTAACAGCAGCAGTCACTGGACAGACCTGTCACTCAATGTGACCACTACGGTGGCCGGCAGGTGCAAACGCGGAACAACGGCCAAAAACGCACACATAAGCAGGAAACAGCTACAAATAATTAAATGAAAAACAAACAAACCCTGAAAACAAATACAACAAAAAAACTCTGCATTTACAGAAATGATTCAAACTAAATACAACACACAAACCCCGAAAACAAACGCAACAGAAAAACGCTGCAAATACAAAAATGATATGCAAAGTCAAAAACACATACAAACCCAAAAACACACAGTGCTCCAGGCCTCTAGGGGGCGCGTTACGTGGAACAGATTGATGTCTGACCAGACATAGAGAGAAGGAACGAGAGTGATGGAAATTGAAGCCGGAGGAAACAAAGTTGATTGAAGTGGACAAAGTCGATATATAAGAAGGTACGTTTTGTTTTGTTGTTATACAAAGAGCGTCATATTTACGCAGCTAGCGTTAGCGTCCCTACAGTAACTACTACACCAGCTGAGGAGAGGAGAGCTTCACGTGAAGAGAAGATAAAGTGAGGGAAGAACATTGTTTAAAGAGATGACAAATCAAGTGCAGGTAAATAACACGGGCCATAGTGAGTACCGCGGAAACATTTGAAGAGAGAGAGAGAGACATTCTTAGCAGTTTGTTTATATGTATGTATTTGTGTATAGATGTTGCAACTATACAGAGCTGTAGCAATACTATAAGTAACTATGGTCGGTGGAGAAGTGATAAAATGTGAAGAGGGACAAAGTAATGACAGGAGAGTACTGTGCATTAGACATGCTCAAGAACAAATATAAAGACATTCAAGGAGAGAGAGACAAAACACAGATTCAACGGTAAACATGATGTATCTTTCTATTTATTTAGCTAACCACTATTTAGACTATGTGTTTTTGATTGACTTGATTAAATGGATTTACTACATCAATGTATGTCTTTTCAGGCTGCCATGTTTTGTCCTTTCTGTGGCCAACATCTGGGGACAGTTCAAGTGTTCTGTGGCTCCTGTGGCAAAAATGTACAGTTTTTGGCAGAAGTTGAACATAACAGTAAGTTCACTTTTTTTGTATTGTATCTGTTTCAAATGCAAGAAATAAGGATTCAACACACTACTCTGTTTAGAATACTAATTGACAGATGCATACACTAGTTATCAGCATGAAGGATACATTTTTTCATTGTCTGTTTATGTGAAATATGTAGAAGCCATCATTAAATTGTAGACCAATGCATGATTAAATACTCAAAACAGCTTATATTATACATTCATAATTGTGTATTAGTTCTATCTTTATAGAGAACATTATACATTTAGAATCAGATTTTGAGACAGTGAGCGGCTGGGAAAGTCACACTGCCATGGGGCACAAACAGTTGCTATGAATTTATGTTTTCTTTGCATTCTCAGGCATTCCATAAGGAGGGTCAGGAACTCACGCTTGGGACCACCAGTGTCCACTCCATCCTCAGTTTGTCCCTCATCATCAGTGAACTTAACTGACATCTCATGAGAGGGGTCGAATGAGGCACGTTTGAAGTCGCGGATTGCTCCATCCCACACATTGGCTCTATTAATATTGAACCTGCTGCAAGATGTATTTGTTATTTTTGCAGAGAGTTCTGCAACAATGTCCTCCGCAGTCAGGTATTCTGTGCTGGGAAAGACACACCGATGTATTGTAATATTAAATGATGAAGCTAGTAATAAGATTTACAGTATAGAATAGAAAAATGAAGTGGTAATAGTAACAATTAATACCTTTCCTCTGCAGTTTGCTCCATTTTGTCTTCCGGCTCAGACTGGCTATCAATAATGATAGGTGCATACACATTTGGGTACCACTCTACAATAAGACTACCCTTATAAAGGGTTTACGAATAGTTTGTAATTCATTTATTAAATAGGTTGTGAACACTTTATAAATCATTAATAAGCTTTTATAAGACATGAGATAAACAGGGCAACTGTGACCGGTTGCTTGCCAAATAGTGAGCCCACATTTATCTGTACTGCTAAACCTTATTATAAATGGTAGTAACTCATTAATACATGGGAATGTGTTTTACAATAAGGCTCCCTTTTGGCAGTTATAAATGTTAGTAACTCATAAATGAATGGTCATAAAGAGATGCCAAGAAACATCAAGATGGAAGGGGGGGAATCAACTCAGTGAACAACAGATACCAAGGATGCTGGCTGATGAAGAAGACGAAGTAAGCTAGGTAGCCAATATAAGGCTTAGTCATTTTGCCAAATAGTGAGCCTGTGTTGATGTATGAAAACTATGTTAGAACTGGTTTATAAATGGTTCTTAATGATTAATAAAGTGTTTACAACCTAATTAATAACCTAATTATAAACCCTTTATGAATCCTTTATAAGGGTAGTCTTATTGTAAAGTGGTACCCACACTTGTGTAGTTGCTGCAGTGAGAAGACAGAGGAATAATTACTTTCAAATACATAATATATGCATGACAGTCATATTTACAAAAGGATGTCGATCCTCTTCCTGTTTTTTTTTAATACATTGGGTTCTAAACTGACATCACCACTTTTGTCATACTCCTGCACAATCCTTGTAAATATTTGAAATGGATGCAAGAAACAATATCTGATCTTTGAAAAATATTTGTGGGTATTTTGTTTGTTTTTGTGGCCTGGGCACTCACTTATCAAGATAAAAGTTGAAATAATCGTCTGCTCTTATTTATTCTAGGACCCATGTGCCACTTTATATAAATCTCAGCATGAGGTGGGGTTAAAAATAAGTAGTTGGACATTTTATGAACTATATCAATATCATGACTATGTACCATCATTTTTTTGATGGCTTAAACCCCTTGTAAAGCATGTGAATAGCACCTCTGTTACCGTCTGTTAACAGCTAATGTAAACTGTCTCGTTATGTTTTCAAGACAGATTTGATTTTTGTTGTTGAGGAAAACACATGGTGTGTCCTGATTTCTACTAAATGTTGTGTTTTGTTTGTGTATACAGGGCACAGCAGAGGTCTAAGTGCAACAGGCTCGTGATGCACAGCATGAAGTTATACGTTGCCCACGAGCCAGATGCAGTTGGAATAACCATCAAGTAATAACCATGTGTCTCCATGTATGTTAATGTGTTGTGCTTTTAAACAAACTTGTTACTGTTTTATGAAAACTGTTTTGAAATAATCAAATTTTAATAAAATGTATTAACATGTCTATAACGTTCCCTTTTTTTAATGTATTTGTTTAATCTGCAATGTTTCAATGCTATCAAATATTTAAAGGGTTGGATTGAAATCAGGAAGAGTTTGTCGTATATAGGTTCCGGCAACTCAATTGTGTTTTATAATTTACTTTATTTATTCTTGTCTTATGTGGTTTTTAGCAGATTGTTATTTGCATTGGTTACACTTAATATCTTGGCTTTTAATTGTAGGCTCAACTGATCTTTTCACATGCAGAAAAAATCACATTAGTGAGTTTACCCAACTCCTATAATTGCTTGGAACCACTTGACACATCTTTTTTAAGTTTTAGCAAAGTAACACATTCTTGAGTAGAGGAAAACTAAAAAAAGTACGTTTCACCAACTCAAAAAATGTAAAAGTTGACTAAAATAGCTTGGAACCACTTTACACATATTTTTTAAGTTTTACCAAAGCAACAGTTTTTACAGTGTACCCGTTAGCCGGAACTACCCCTAGTGGAAACGCAACAAAAAACGGGCCGGGTTTGGCACGGCACGCTTAAACCGTGCTATGCGCTGCAGTGGAAATGCGCCATAAGTTACATTAGCCTACTATGCACCTCAAAACAGTCTGCTGATGCTTTTGATGCTCTGACTTTTAACTTACACCATGTAGTTGTGGATGTTAAATCATGGCCATAATTTGTGTCTGATGAGAAACATGAACCATGTAAACACCTACCTTATTACACTGATTACTGATTACACAGAGAACAGTTGAGATGTAATCAAGATGATCAGTGAAAAGGAACCATTTACAAGCTGAAAAACAAATCTATTGTATGACTTTTACTTGACAAAAGAATTATGAATTATCTCAGATTTTGTTAATGAAGCTGATTGCTCTTCATCAATTTAGCTCTGTTGTCTCCATTTTCTGTGATCTTAAATGTACCTTAATGCAAGTGTTTATTTATTTTATCCGTAGTATTGTAAAGCACAATATTTTTCTTCGAATTGGAAGGCCTTTGAGTGTTCTGACAGAAAAGGCTACTTATGGCGCGTTTCCACTACAGCGCGGAGCCCGGTTTAAGAGGGCTGTGACGTCAGCGGCCCGACTTTGGTTGCGTTTCCACTTGGCCTAGTACCGGCCGGCGGGTCCTAATTCACAGTTTTTCTGGCCTCATAAAATCGTGGTTCTAGGGCCAGGAACAACCAGGCTGAGTTGTGACGTCAACACTCTCGACTGCTGATTGGTCAGAGAGAATCGTCACAATCGGCGCGCGAGATAATCCCTGGCGTCGCATATATATATATATATATATATATAGCGAAGCTTGCAGCATTTTTATAAACAGCATTTTTGTCAACAGAGGAGCTAAAATGGCAAAGAAAAGCACGCCGTGGTTGGTCGAGGAGGTGACGACGTTCCTACATTACATTGCAGATGATAAGATCCAGCGGGAGCTCGACGGGACAACTCGCAATATTAAAGTATTTCAGGAGGTCTCTACACAGATGTCCACAAGCGGCTACTCGAGGACTGTCGTGCAGTGTAGGGAAAAACTCAAAAAGATGAAGAGTGAATATCGCTTGGTCAAAGATAATAACAACACGAGTGGTGCCAGTAGGAAAAACTGGAAGTGGTTTGAGCTAATGGACACCATTTACGGCCATAGACCGGCTAGCGTTGGGAGGGATGGAGGCCTGGACTCTGCAACGGCGTTACTGGAGTCTCTGCATGGTACGTTTTTTCTAACGCTCTGTTATTTGCTTGAAAGCGTTGTGTCCCTATCTGTTCTAAAGCTCACTTCTAACAAATAAGTAGTCACGGCAGTTTTAAGCAGCGTGACTCCGCCCACCAAAAAGCCGATCGCTCCGCCTACACTGCGTTACTATAGTTACTGCCCCAGTTCCTAAACTGTAATGGAAACGCGCCATCAAGTGAGCTGGTCCTAACAAGGCCTAACGAGGCCAAGCGAGGCCGAGCGAGGCCGGGCTCCGCGCTGTAGTGGAAACGCGCCAATAGTGAAGTGTTGGATCTCTGGTAACATTGCATTAATGGGTTAACCTTAGCAATAAGCCAAGGTGTACTTATGTTTGTGTAATTCAATCATATGTAATATCTTTAGTAACACAGCTGGCACAGGTGTCATTGCCTAGGGATCACAATGGTATGCAATTGAAAGCAGTAAACGATGAGTTGAGCCCCAATTATTTTCTTAAATCTTTGCAAATGTCAAAACCATGTGTAGATAAATGTTCATACGTGTGTAGAAGAAAAAACTAACACATACTTGTTTTATTGTCTTTATAGGTTGAATATTACTTCCTCAAATACATAGTATTTCTTTACAAATATTGTAAGAAAATGAGAACACAGTTAACAGACTTCTTTCCATTTAATAAATATGATTATAAATGCATAAAACAATTACACACAGCACAGTTGAGGTCAAACAAAAACACTGTAACACCTTACCGTCTGTTCTTATACAAAAGCTGTACAGTAATAAAACTCGTTTTTTTTTATCGTTATTCATATTTCTCTACAAAAATAATAATCTTGCTAATTCTGCGGGGAGGAGGAGATTGAGAGAAAGACAGAGGGAGAGAGGGAGGCAGAGTGGTTCAAAGCTAGTCTACAACTTGGTACTGTTCTTACATCACAGTTCCTAACGAGGAGGACTTCCTGTTTCAACCTTTTTCCTCCCAATGAACCCGAGACAGAAGTTGCTTTTATCATGACGGACCTCCTTATATTTTCATTTCTGTTCCATCGGGTTAAAGTTTGGAATTGTACTGGAGTTGATTCTGACCATGGGGATGCAGGCTACGGTACGTCTTCCTCAAGCTGTTGAAATCAAAGCCACACCCCTTTTTTTAATCTGAAAGTGAACTCAATCGGTACATACCACTTATTTTGCAAAACATTAAGATAAATCTTCAATCATAAAAAAATCCAATCATTATGTATTGCTATATTACTAGACGTTACAGAGATGTTGCTAATTTACAAAAATCCAACAACCAGCATGTCAAATTACCCTTATACATGGGACAAGATAAATCACTTCATACAGTAGCTTAGTGCAAATTATGTCCTGCAACATGGAAGACGGTAAACGCACAGCTACAATAAAAAATGAAAATGGCAGCAGAGTTGTTACCAACATTCTTTTAACATTACGTTTTGAAATAGTAAAGCTTCATCTAAAAAAGGTCAACCACTTAAATAGAGGGTGATGCACACTGGTAGTGTCTTGACATAACATGCCCCATCCACACCTAAGGACTGAGAGAACAGAGACTCAACAGATGCAAGGGGCACCATCCACTTTTCAAAGTCTCAACATTCTCAATATTTTTTGTTTAAAAACCTATTTAAAAACTCCTGTAATAAAACCAATAAAAGTTTATAAAAGCCCTGTTTCGTCTGTGTTAAAAATGTTTTAATGAAATAAAGAAAATGCAATAAAAGGGATAAAAGAGAGCAGCGGCTGAAGCACAGAGCGTATGCGGCGGGATTAAAACCTGTACTTCTGCCCCCCCGGTAGAGTGTCCGAGGCTCTGTCCCACAACATCCGGTAAAAGACCTGGTAAGTGGATTAAACACATCTTGCTAAAAGTTACGAGGTTGACCTTGCTTAAAACCGGCATGCAGGTAAAATTAGTGTGAAAAAATTATAAATAAATACATAAAAGTGCTTAGTAAAATAAGTGCTTTTAAAAATAAGTGCTGGTAAAATATAAGATAAAATATATAAAATACACACGGGTTAGTAGGCACACGGGGAGGGAAAATATTCTAAAACAAAGTCAACCAAGTGTCCCTAAAAGTGTTTAAGGGTTAGGGTAAACCCACTTTTCAAAGTCTCAACAGTTGTGCAACAAGCTGGGAAAGGGTTAAGGTTAGGGTCAACTTGACTCCACTGGAGGAAAAGCTGATTGTACCCTTTTCTGTTAAATACAACTTTAACTAGCAATAGAGACTTGAATTAAAAAGTGCAGATCACTCTGGAAATGAACTGCTTCTAGTCTTGATACCAGAAGATACCTGAACCACAGTGGCTAGCCAACAGCTGTTAGCTAGCCACTGTGGGCAAGCAACACTTCCTACATAGCTTGCTTGTTAGCTAGCATTGCGAAATAACATTGTAGTCAATAATTGGTAACGTGAACAATGCTCCATGTGGCACGATACCACCGAATTCACGGAGGAAAGACTCGAACAGAACCCCTTTGCAAGATTTGGCCTTAACACTAGGTAATGATGGAAATATTCCCTTAATGTCCTCATCATTTCAATGTAAATGAATACTATACTAAAGTATATGCTATACAGCATAAACCAACATATATGAACACTAAATATTATCAGAAACTAATTGGTACACAGTGAACCTGGAGCCTTAAGGTCCCTCCGAGTTTCTGCATTCCACAGATTTGGATACCAATATTGTCTGGTTGGTCGTCCAAATTTGTAAGCAATCCACCCACTACCAATTACTTTAACAATATATTTCGCTACACACTCCTTGACCTACCTCTAAATCCCACCAAGTCTTAAATATTCATTCACATGAGTCCTATCCAAAATTAATCGCTGCTATGTTTACTTCTACCAGGAAGATGCAGCTTTGCATTTAAGTTAGTTTAGGCAGTTTCTGAATAAAGTACTCTAGTGTGGACCAAAAAAAGCAATCCTGGACCAACTCTCTGAAAAAGTCTTGGAACGGTAGTTTTTGTCCGCATTCGAGTACGATTCCAAGCAAACCCTAATGTATTTTGATTCCATTGAGAACATAACATGACTGAATATCACAAAGTAAACCAAAACGAAGAGGATAAAAGGCTGACTGTTTTGGATCTAAAACGACATGGCTTACCAACAGGTTGTAATGAGTTAGAGAGAACTTTGAGCCTTAACTACAGGGGTTTTCGAACACTTTCCAAATGTGTTTGGTGGGAACACGAAAGCAGGACCAAACGTTTCTTTGGAATGTTCATCTTCCATGTTGCTCTGTTGGTGTTATCTCCGGTTGGTGGTTTTACTATATTCTACTGCCAAATTTCTGACCAAATAGAATGATGGAATGATTATGCACTGTGAAAACATAGCACGCTAAATAGAAAACTAACTAAAAGTATCAATATCACTTTGACCTGGACTTGCTGAAAAGACTATGACTTGTGAAAACACCTTAAAGACCCACTGAAGTGTGCGACGGTGCATGATCTTTTATGCTAATACGTATAGTAATGACCAAAATTGTCCATTGGAACCCATATCAAAGATGTTGGAATAGCAACGAATTTGACGAGTTTGAATTTTCCGCTGGGAAATTCGCAGTCGACCTCCGCCTTCGTGGGCGTGGCTTGCGATCTACTGCGTGACGTCAGAAGATGGGCCAAGCCGAAGTGTTTACATTCACCACCATTCATTTTGTCTCTATTTCAAAGTCGAATTTACCAACGTTTTTGAGCGAGTATTTGATTGGAAAGTGTTTCGCAGTCGACTGGAAGTGATTGCCAATCGAGAAAAGCTGACAATGGAGGCGACAGTGACGAAAAAGGGAGGAAAAACACACGGGAAGCGATGCATTGCCGCTGGCTGTGGTAATGTCAATTCTGCCGAAGTGGCGATGTTTCTGTTCCCAAAAGATGAAGGTGAGTGGCTGGTGTTATTGTTTCGTAGATTCGTAGATTCGTGTTTATGAAAAATAAAGGCCACTGTGTTTGTGTCTACTAACAAGACTATCATGGCGGCGGCAGAGCTCAAGTCGAGTTTCTCCGCCTGGAGATATTCTCACTATTTCACTTTTGTCGAGCACAAAGAAAAGAACGTTTTAGTTAAATGTAAGTTGTGTCTTGGCGGGTCAAAGATCCTATCGACTGCCCAAAACAGCAATTAAAATCTGTTGAAACATCTGCAGAAACAACATGCTGGGACGAAGCTAGTAGCTAAGACCACAGACCCAGACTCATCCGACGCCACTCCACCTCCACCTAAGCAACAGCGGCTGGATTGGCACTTTGAAACATATCTTTGTGTTTGTTTTGTATACCACATTGCTTAGCAGAGTTCAGTGATGCAAATGCATGTCAAGTTGATCAACAGGTTGTATTATTCTCCGATGCAATAACAGTACTGAAATGAAGGCTACAGTATAAGGGCATTAATGGGTGCCCTTTTTTAAGTAACTAAAAAGTTACTTTTCACAGTAACGCATTACTTTTTGGTGTAAGTAGTGAAGTAACTAGTAATTGTAACTAGTTACTGGTTTTCAGTAACTAGCACAACACTGCATGTGAACATGAATGTTGCATCATGCTATGAACAGATGAATGTATGATCAGGTGATGGCCAATCCTGTGTGTAGATCTACTCTAGATCTATGACAAAATATTGTCCTCAACTAAATTGACTTCCATGGCCACTTTCCTCATCTATCCTGTCCGAAAAGCTGTCAAAATCACTCATTTCTCTCGCACCAGTATCACTTTCCGAAGGCTCCGCCATGTTTACAATCACAACTGGGCCCATCTTGTGACGTCACAGCCGCTATCGTCTGCAGCAGCGGTAGGCTCAGACTCTGAAAAATTGCGATGTTTATCTCGTCCCTCGCACTTCCTAAAAAATTATTTTAGCCATGAACAGGTACAATTATATGTAAGAAATGAAACTGCCATTTCACTTTGGCGCAAAAAAATGCACTTCACTGGCACTTTAAGTGTCTAATCGTTGCTTTTCTGTACATTCTATTGATTGTGTTGTAGGTGAATCCATGGTGGCAATTCATGTACAGCTATGTCTGTACAATTGTGAAAAAAAATCATCCAAAGTTGACAGAACCACACTTCTGTATTTTTTCATCCAAAAAGTAATAAAGGGGGAAAACTAATATGGAAAGGTTGCCTCAGAAGATTTGAAAGACATCAATCAGGCATTTACATCTGTCAGATTTCACACACAGAGAACGGCAGGGCTTCCCATTCTTCTGAACAAACTAACCATCCATGTAGCCTGGTAGCATCTGCGCTCTAGTTCTCCTGCTCCTACAGCGCGGTATAATGAGCCGGGATGGAGAAAGGTGCTACTTGAGAGCGAGTCAGGACATTAGCCTAAATGTGTCACCAACCTTAGCCGGCCTTGAGCTTGACTGGCCACATTAAGTATTCAGGAAGTCAACTTATTCCATCCAATCCAGTACAACGCTTTTAATGCATCGTGGCCCCAAAAAGCACTCTACCATCTCTATCCGTACCACTTTCTCTTTGTCTCTCTCTTTCTCGCTGCCATGTTCTTTGGATTCTCCCACAAAGTATCTTATTTCCAGCACCATCCTTAAATCTTAGCTTTGATAAATAGAACTCTGCCTCCAGTGGTGAGGTTGGCTGTGATTGGGGCGTGGCCACTTCGAGCACTTTCTTTGTGGGATAGTCCTCTTCTTCCGTTCCTAGAAAGTGTAATAGTTATTGTAATAGTTGTAACAGTAGGGATCACTTGCAGTCTGCAGGTGTAGCATTGGTAATGAGAAATCTCCTATTCCGAAGCACGAAACATTTTACAAAGTTGTATGTATCGTAAATAGTACCAGAAGCATTAGATTAACAGCAAACGTTAAACAAAACCAGAAAAACCAAACCCAGTAGATTTCAGTAGAAAATGTGTATTGTGCCATAAATCAGCTTCCCAAGAGACAATGGACCAAAAAGCTTTGAAGTACCCTATTCACATTTTACAACAGCATTTCTGTTTAGTATGACATTTGTTATTAAAATACACACATTTATAACAGACGGTCATGATTTACAAAATAAATGTGTAATTCACTTCATCAATTCATATGAATAAATAATACACTACTGCTGATAGCTTCATAGAACAGCAAACCAATCTCAGATATGTAGGCAAAACCAAAATATTGTTGTTCAATTAATTTGTTATCCTCTCTAGTTCATGCTGACGTTCCCTCTGAATTATGTATCTGACTTGTATAAATAAATGGGAAAATGTTTAATTGATCGAAGGAGAATGAAAAACCTGTAGTTTCTTCAGGTTTGAACAGAGCACAGTATGTGTCAGCAGGGTCCAACATGCAGAGGTATAAAGCTCAAAACCATTGTGTCCAGAATGTTAAAAAATATCCATGACGCAGCTGGAGTGGTAATCCAGTCCAGAGTTTAGACGATGTATGTGGGGAGTTCTGTAGAGAATTTCACATGTACATGAGGTTTCATACATCCTGTGGATAAACGGGAACAGAGAAAGAAACAGGTCTCAGTTACTATATTGAACTAGATCAGCGGTTTTCAAAGTGTGAGGCGCGCCTCCCTTGGGGAGCGCCAGAGAGCTTCAGGGGAGGCGCAGCATGAGAAAAAAATTACGAGAACAAGATGAGTAAAGTGTCACTTGCACACTTTTAGCTGTCTGTGGAGACCGAGTTCCCCCACCTCGCCAAAAAGGTTGTAAAAGTGCTCATTCCCTTCACCTCCACCTACCTGTGTGAGTGCGGGTTTTCCGATTGACTTTGATCAAAAGCAAGTACTGGTCAAGGCTGCAGCCAGAGGATGATCTGCGTTTATTCCTGTCTACATTGCATCCCCGCCAGAGTCCTGCACGGGTCTGATTTTCAAGACCCGCTCCCGCCCCCGCGACGTGCAATTCCGAACCCGCCCCGCCACCCGCACATATTGCCAATTAGTTCCGTAAACCGACCCGACCCGTCGGCACAAGATCCGCAAACCGACCCGAACCCGCATATCCTAGGAGCAGTGAAAACATACAATTATTAACACACGCAGTTGCGTATTTGGCTCAAAAAGCGTGGGATGTTGGTAATTTTCTCCATCTAGGATGACACCAAAAGCCTCCCAGACGTTGGATTTTGCTCTTGAGGAAGAGTTATTTACAATGCTGTATTCTCCGCTAGAGCTTCACCTCAGCCATTTCGAATGTGCGCGCTCAGCAGCAGATTGATGCGGTGCAGAGGTTATGATTATGCGCGGTCCCGCGGGGGAGAGGTCTGAGGAATCTTTAAACATTAAATTATTATTATTTAAATATATTTATTATGCAACACCCGTAACCCGACCCGCATATTCTTGGTTTTACCCAGAACCGAACCTAGATTTTTTTTTTTTTTTAAATACCACCCACGAATAACTTTTTTTGCGGGTCACCCGTGGAGTACCCGAACCGATGCAGGACTCTGAATCCCGCATTTCCGCCTGTGCGCATCAAAGAAGCAGACTCATTGTTCCCAGCACTAAAGTAGGGGTGAGTGTAATAAGGAGGCCAAGTTGATGTTCAGTGTGTTGCCGGGAGCATATAAGGATTTATCCACGATGTTGAAAATGTTAAAAATGTTTAAAATAAATGTTTAAAACATAAAGATAAAAAGGTTTTAAAAAGTTATTTTTTAATGTTTTTAGGAGGTGACGCTACTCAGCCAATCAAATCGGTGCAGTCAGTGAGTCAGCACGATAGATTCAAACACACACACAGAGACGAGACAAGAAGAGAGAAACAGTCAGTGAGTAACTTCAAATGGCGTGCTCAAAAAAGAGAAAGGTAGAAGCGAAAACAGAGCATTTAATTACATTTTCTCTTACTGGACCTCTTTGAAATGCAATTGAATACCCCTTCATTATAGCAACAACAACAATAATAATAATAATAATAGCAATAATAATTGGGAGGGGGGGCGCGGCTGTTCTCATGTTCTCTGAGGGGAGGCTCACCTTCCCAACTTTGAAAACCCCTGAAATAGATGCTTTTAAGTGCGACACATTTCAACATTTACATCTTGTGCCATTTTCCTGCTTCCTTTACTTGTCTTCTGCCATGCAATTCATGGTAAAGATCTGCGCTGGAATTACGAGAAGAAGTTAGGGGCAACCTTGGTAATGTGATCAGTTTGCATTTTTTTACGCATTAAGGTCCCTGGTTTCATAGCAAGCTTTTACATGTTTAGTTTGACAGCCCTTGTATTTGCTTCTCCTGAAATGTAAATCGCCTCACTTCTCAGAAAAGTAAACATTAAATGTGTTAACAGCAGTCTTGTTAAAATCGAACAGGTAGCAATGTTAATCCCTAAAATGTCCGACAGAAATATTGCTCTTATTTTCTACCCATGAAAAATAAACCCCACTGCAGTCAGCATGTCGTTGTGTCCCTGGGCAAGACACTTCACCCCAAATTGCTCCTGTGGGGATTGCCCACAGTATTGATTATGTAAGTCGCTTTGGATAAAAGCGTCTAACATGTAACATGTAATGTAATGTAATAAACGCTTATTCCATAAATTCAACGAGTTAGAAAAACAGACATTATTGTTGGGGAAATATTTCCCAAGGCCCATAACTTTGACCCAGTTTATCAGTTCAAACTGTCCTGACTGAGCACAGGCACCTGCAACCTTGGCTGCTGTGCTCTCAGTGTTTTGTCTCCCTGTTCCTGCCTGTTGGCGTCAGCTGATAGAGGTGTTATGATTCTATCCTGTTATGCACAATGTTGATTATTCTCTCTGAACTAGCTAAATACATGGGTCTGGGGTAGAGTTCTTCAGAATTGATTGTGGCATCTCAACCGTGTGGTCAACTCGTGGCCCGTGACATGTCTCCGGCCGAAGCTCCAAATAAACCATCAGTGTTTGCCATCAAAGCTCCAGCTCTCCTCGTGTCTCTCTGAGTCCTGACTCCAATTGCTTCAGAAGTTTCCCCCACAATTATGTTAGGACAGAAAATACATCATAATACACAGATGACAAATGAGAGAGAAAAAAAACTGAATAGATGATAGAATTGGTATGCAAAAGAGCAGCTGTTTCTGTAATGAATATGTCATTTACACAAATTATATGTTAAGGCCTTCAGCGCACCTGATCTCAACGCA
Organism: Dissostichus eleginoides; assembly: GCA_031216635.1. Lineage (NCBI taxonomy): Eukaryota > Metazoa > Chordata > Actinopteri > Perciformes > Nototheniidae > Dissostichus > Dissostichus eleginoides. The sequence goes on from CM062266.1 coordinate 6,819,639, forward strand.
GTTGAACACCAATGGGAGATTGCTTAGCAACGTCTACCGCTTTTTATTCTAGATTATTCTTTCATTGGTTACCCATTTGTATTCTCAGGTTATTACAATGCGACAGTATGAGGACAATGCATTTCTAGTTTTAGCTTGAAACAGCTGCACTTTTCATCATACTCATTTTTGCTTAGCTGTCGTTCACCACTTGGCCGGATCATTTCACTTCTGAGAAACACAAAACAAAAAGCACAGGATGAGTCCCAAGAACAAAAACACTCACAATGGTAAAAGGCAAGAAATGGAGAACAAAAAATGAAAATGCCAACCACCAATAAGAGATAACACTGGAGTGGGTGTTTACCTATGGGCCGTGAGTTAAACTCTGTGTCCAGAATCTCCAAAGAATGCACCAAGTCCCGCTGTGAGCTTGGCGTGGTCTCTGTAGGATTAGCTGGACTCATCATTTCTTGTTCTTTTTCGTTCTGCATCTGCGCATAGACGTTGAGGCCTGGGATCTTCCTTGAGGAAAGATTTACAGTGAGGCAACGTATACAGACAGAACCCTTAATTTAAAAAAAGGACACAACCCGAGGCAATATTCCTGTTTACTTCACCAGCTTGTTTGATGATGTGAATTTGCAGGTTTGTATATCTGATTTTTTAATCTGTCTGTAAATCTCCATGACCCTTCGTGCCATTTTCCCTTGAAACTGCACCTTGGACATTATTTAACATTTCAGAAAGGTCAACTGCCCGCATTCAAAAGGCTTACTATCGATTGCGGCTGAAGCCTGACTGACATTTGTTTTGCGAAGAATGACCTGACAAAAGATTCTCACCAGGATATCCACATATGTGAGCCGATTGTTTTCCGAGAAGCGCTGTGTGTGCCGGTAAAGATGTTTGACAGACAGCTTTCAGCCTTATGTGGAGCCTCGCAGGCAGCTTTTGTTTACTGAGCTGTCAGAGCGCTATGACACCGTTCAGCACCTCTCTATCACCTAGGCTAAAGCGTGATGACTATATAGACATGACATTTCATCAGTGATGGAATGTTATAAAGTGCATTTACTCAAGTACTGTACATATACAATTTGAACGTTTTAAATTAATCCTACTTCCACTACGTTTTAGAAAGTCAATATTGTGCTTTTTTCCCACTACATTTAGTTGCACCTATAGTTACTTCATAGATTCAGATTAGAGGCTAATACAAATAAATAATTAACCTCTAAATATCCGTACTCATTTAATTATAGGTTAAGATATCTAGCAGCAGTAAAGAAAGGCATTTCAATCACTGAATTTGGCTATTCCCCAAGATAAGTACTTTTAGTTTTGATAATTTAAGAATTGTGTACTTTTAACTAAGTAAGGACTTTACGGAAGACAATAACTGCCAGAAATTAATGTTTTTTCTCTCAGTTCAGACTTTTTTCTCAGGATTCTGAAATTGTTCTCACAATTTTGACTTTGATATCAGAATTCTTTATATCTTTCAGAAAAAAATCTCGATCTATAGTTAGGTATCACTTCTTTTACTACAATTATCTGAGTTCTTCTTCCACCTCTGCATTCCGTGAACACTTTACCTCTTGAATTTGTAGATGACAAATACAGCTAAGCCCACAACCACTATTGATAGCAGCATTAGCATAGCAGAGCCACTGTGGTTCTCGCTGGTGTCCACTAGGGGCGCTGCAGAGACAGGGACAGAAGATGTGTGGAGTATTAGCAACACAACACACTATCACAACCTGTATTTCCACCCAACTGAATCATGCAATGAGCAGTCCACAAGAAAATTGACACCTATAAATTAATCATTTTTAATATACAGTAGTATCTCTTACTCTTTATTTTATAAGCCCCTTTAGGACAGTAGCAGCATCCCCAATAGGAAGAGGCACACATACTTGTAACGATGCTCACTCTCTGAATGTCTCTGTGTAGCTACATGGTGGGAGCCAATCAGACACAGGGTTATTAGTTGACGGGTGCAGAAAAATCATAAAAATATAACTGACTGTTCGCTTGATCTAGGGCTCCTCATAGTCTGGATGCTTTATGTTCTGTCCCACTTACATAGCACATGTACAAAAACCCTGTGTCCTACAAAATGACATCCCATAAAGCTAAACTGCATCAATGTTTGAATAAAATAATTTCCTCCGTTTTAAGCAGCCTTCCTTCCCTTGATAATCAATTTGCTCTTTGCTCACCACTAAGTAGAGCCCAGAGCCTTGCGGTTTAAAACAGCTAGCTAGCTTGCTAGCTTTGTTTCTATTGTAAACCTCCCATGCTAGCTCGCGGCGCTTGATACCACTGTAATCTGATTGGTTGCCGACTAAGGGTGAGTGCTAATCGAGGTCAGTAAAGTCGACTTTATTCAAACTTTCAGCACAATGCAGGGTAACAATATATATCGTAAGGAAAAAACTATGTTTGTTATTTTTACACAACTTTTGGTTTCACAGAGAAAACCAATCTCCCTGGGTAAAGTCCTGTTACAGTCATACCTAAGCAGACTTTGATTGTTAATGATTTTTGATTAGTCAAAAACTAACATATTCCAAGATAAATTAACAATGCAGTTCTCATGTCCGGGAATGTTATTTTTAGGAGACCAGGCTTAACAGACACAATCAAAATTGTTTACCTGCTGATAAATGTGCTGCGTACACGGTGACTTGGACTCCTGGCCGCAATGTGAACTGGACAAGGTTTTGATTCAAGGCGCTGAGCAAAACCTCAGAGAGCTGTGGGGACACAGAGTGGGACAGGATTTGGAAAACTTAGCTTTATTCAGTAGAACAAACTGTATGTAGAAAATGTCATCAAACCTCAGTCTCATCTATCAATAGTTTGGACATCCTTATTAACTGTGTTCTGACATTTCAGAGCAAATCGGGTTGTGTTCTTGATCAATCTTTGAAATGATTCATCCAATTAATTGTACGCCAGACAAACATAATTGAGTCCAAATATAACTTGCCTTTGAAAGCACTCACAAATATTCTAGCCTGATAGCCAGTTGCCAAAACAACAGGTGGTCAACATAATTGAAACACTTTGTGAAACGAAATGTAGCTTAAGATAATGTAACAAAGGTGTGTTATTGGTTATTTTTTGTGACTTTGATTATTTCTTGTGAAATAATATAGTAAGAATCACAAGCTGAATCAGATAAAGGCTTCTTACATGGCTTTTTTGGCCACTTGGGAGCAGCAAAACAAGCAACCAACACAACCTTGTAAAATTGATTTGTCAAACACGTTAGCAAACAGTCATGTTTACGCAGATTATTTCTAAAGAGTTTGTGAAGAGCAAAACAGAAACACAACTCAGACTTTTTAACGGCATTTTTTACTAATAAATGTTCAGCTATCAGCCAATTGCTAATTTTGGTAAATCGCTAATATCTTTTTTTTTTGTCGATTTAGTTAAACAAAACAAAATAAGTGGTTAAAAGGCTTTATAGTTCTGATGGGAAATGCAGATTTATATTTTTGAAAGGTTATTGTTTTTGCGACTGTTTTGTGATCTGGTTGCAATCCTCATAAAGCATTTTATGTTTGAACATGATGCCTGAGGACCGTACTATGCCACCCAAAGCAAGTTTGTTACAATGAGTGACCCTTTTCAAATAAAACATAGTTATTTAGTTATATAAAAAGTGCAGTTCTTGAAATAAATACAAATAATACATCAAGCGGAACAGAAGAATGACAAGACAACATTAAAGTGGCTACATACAGCACATTACATGAATACTTTGATGCACTTTAAACTCAGAACATCTTAAAGGGAGTGATACCTGCATTATTTGTAAGTGCCCGTGACCCAAAGAAACCTCACTGCCTCCACCAACAACCTCATCTGAGCTCTCCTATTTATGTAAGACTCTTTGTCTGCGGGACCTTTTTCAGGCGATGCATAATGCATAGGATGCTGCCTCACTTGATCTCTGCTTTCCAGACTGGCAAGTAACCTCTTGCACTGAGAGCATCTAACTCTGATATAAATCTGGCAGATTACCCTGACCCCAAATAAATGAAATGTGGCTCTTTTTGAAAGATTTTCCAAAACCACAAAACAGTTTTTCTCTATTTAATCTGCCTTTATGAGCATAAATGGATTGACAAAACTAAACAAAATGTTCCATTTCTCTCTGCACATCCACATTTTTCCTCTTCTTTCCTCGGCTTCATTTATCTTATCTTCCTCATTTGCCAAATTAATTGTGATATGATTACATTACATTTCACTTGTTAGATGCTTTTATCCAAAGCGACTTACATAAGTTCAGTACTGTGGGCAATCCCCACAGGAGCAATTTGGGGTGAAGTGTCTTGCCCAGGGACACAACGACATGCTGACTGCAGTGGGACTCGAACTTGCAACCCCCTGATTCGAAGTTCAGCACACTACCCACTGATCCACAGCCTTCCATGATTAATTACTGCAGAGCTTCATTCCCCTGCTTTATATTTCTTAGCAGTTTAAATTTAGACTATGCTTTGACTAATTACTTTTTCCCACTGTATACCAGGGTCAGTCAATTATACATGGTATTAAGCAGAGCGCCCAACCTTGAATGAGGATTTATCATCAGCGTGTCGAGGAGAGGATCTTTGCGGGAGTTTAACCAGGTGTGAGCAGAGGGAGGGAAGGGGAAGATCGAATTGATTTCCTTCCCAGTTTCCTTCCCTACACATGCCTGTGGAATTCTTCCCACGGAGAGGCGGTCCAACATTATTATCAGTCATTATCTATTACGTGGGGCTCCCAGCTAATTTGGTCCATCTTGATACACTTGTGATTCACTGAACTGATCAAGCAGGACAATTTCGTTGTCTGGCCCCAGACTCCAACCCCCCCTCTCCCTCCTGCCTCAACCCCCCCCCCACAGGATGTGACTAGAGGGAGTTTAAAAGCCATTCACCGTGATAACTTGTTAATACTTGTCAGGCTTATTGATGAGTCTATTGCAGAGATTCCTCAGGCGTGTTCTAAAATTAGACTCGCCGAAAGACCTGGAAAGGCTTCAACGGAACAATACTGACATCTGCTGGAGGAAGGAGGAACTTTTTTCAGGGAGCAATTACTGGACAAGCTGCAGCTGCAAAAAAAAGGGGATCAACCCATGACTCACAAAGGCAGGAAAAAGCAAAGATTTGATTCAAACTTTAGCATGGTGGAATTTCAATGAGGATAACGAGGGGAAATATATCCGCCCAGACATGCAGTGTCTGGTGCTGGAGACGGGAGTGACTGCTGCACACAGGAGCAGAGGGAGCAGGTTGTTGACTCACCTGATCTAAATGAGCAGAGCTCTTCTCCGCTTTGCCCTCAGTGAGCTGTTTGTCGGGTAGAAGGAAAAACTCTGCAGCTGTAGGTAAACCTGGGAGGATGGTGACCAAGATCTGATCCTCGCGCATGCCTGTGGCCTGTAGGCAGAGGGGGAGAAGTATCAGATATTATACTATCCAATCCAACTTTATAGCACATTTAAAAACAACAGAGTTGACCAAAGTGCTGTACATCAATAAATATATAAAAAGCAGCATAAATACATTTAGACAAAACCAATAGGACAAAAAACTAATGTAAAAACACGAAGCTATAAAACCAAACCTATAGCCACAGACTGAAAAACTCTCATACAGGATTGATAACTCTTATACGTGGTCTGCAAAAGCACAGGAGAACAAGTACGTCTTTAAACGAGATTTAAAAATAGGCAAAGCAGGACATTTAAAAAAAAAGTAGAAGTACCATAGTTTAGCAAAACTATAGCAAAACTATAATTAGGTCAATACATTTCATATAACTATATTAGTTAGTTATTAGTTGAGTTAAAAGCAATAATATTAAGTTGAACCTATTGATTTCAACTAACTAAATACATTTATGTGACATTTGTTGAATCTACATTTCAGTTTTTTTAGTGCAGAGCCCTTTGTTAAGATCACAATATAACAATATTTTTCAAGTGCAAGGTGTCTTAAAACAAAACTAAAGATGATTATAAGGCATTAGTGCATCGTCAACTGTTACCGTAATATTTAATATTGTCTATCTTAAGTTATGAAGCGCATGATATGAGCTAATTGCATCATAATTTGTCATCTGTTAGATTTAAATTATGTATATTAACAGATCTAAACCATTGCTTTTAATGAGTATCTGCCTGTACTAACACAAGGGCTTTTATCTATCTGTGTGATCATCATCTGATAATCCATTAAGCACATTAAGCAGAACCATGTTACCACTTTATCAGCATGATGTTGCTGGTGTTGATGCTAAGATGTTGATGTTCTACTGCAAGGAACTTAAAACAAATAGAAAGCATGTCAGTCAATAAATCCTCTGGTTCCTCTTCCAGCTCTTGCGCTGTTTTGCCGCAGTGAATCGTGTGAATGTGAATGCTTTAAGATATCATGTCATATTTTCAACTGAAATGGTTCTTCCTTTGGTGTTCTGCCTTCCAGGCTGGGGTTGTCATGAACAAATTATGTCAGTAACAAATAACAAAAACAGACGTGTTCACTGAAGACTGAAAAGCCGAGTATATTTTTGGCATCAATTTTGATTTTTGCACGATCAAAAAAAAGTGTGATGCAAGGCCCAGATTGCTTGTTGCGGAATAAAGAATCCAGGTTCAGCGGATGTTGTAACAAACAAAGTTAATGAGGCAAAAATCTGTACCTCACATTGCATGCTGGGAGTTTGAATCATGTCTTACATTTCACATGTCTGAAAGCACTCGCGTCCTTTTAGGTCAGTGCAGGCACCGAGTGACATTTATCCTTCTGTACACAACATCCCCAGCCTTGTTACTGTACGGCCCTGAACTCCAAGTGTGTGCCAGCCACTGCAATCAGCATGCTCTTGAACTGTATTTTTCCCCCCTCTCTTCCATCTTGCCATGTCATTTATCATCATAAAAGTCAGATTCATGTCTCAGAGCTGTAGGGAGGTCAGGCTGCACTAATAGACCGTCAGAGGTCCAGGCGAGCGCTGACAGCACTTACTCGAGGAAAGCATCGGTTTCCATGAGAAGACCTGAGAGAGCGTTACCTGGATCAGAGACTTCTTGATGACTCGGCTCACGTCCTGCCTCCATTCTGCAACATCAGGGTTGTGGTCGTCCAGGTTTGATGAAAAGGCGAGCAGATGAGAGCGGAAATATTCTGCAAGGAGGAAAATACATGTGTGAGCTACTTTTACTTATCCTTAGCTCAGGTGGACCAAAATCTAAGACCATCTTTAAAGTATAATTCCATATTATCGCCAGTGTCTTCAAATCTCTTCAAGTACTGCTGAACTATGTTGTCATAAAAACCTCTATTAATACTTTATTGCATTGTGTATAATCTAGTAAACAGTTGGTAAAAGTTGCTTAATTATTTATGTATACTTGATACATTATTTATAAGACTTCATAACAAATCTTTTTTACATGAACGAGCCGATTCATGGAAAGTGGTAACACTTGGGAAGTACAATATTATAAATAACTATAGAATAATAAATAAAAAAAACATGCAAAAGGTGCAGACCATTGGCAAAGCCAATATATTTTCTCAGTAGGGTTTTTGTTTTGCCCTGATATAAAAAACTGATATAAATGCAGTCTATCAGTCTTCTACCTAATAAATGAAAATCTGGTACCAGTTTTCTATAATATTGCTGACAAACAGAAAAAACAAACACACAAACCGAGCCAAAAACCAAACCTTATTGCAGAGGTAATAACATACGGTTAATAATTAAATGGTTTAAAAGGTTGATTGGTGAATCACATCTTCACCTAGGATGCCTTTAGACAAGGGTTACAACGACAGCCTCTACCCTTTGCACAGGGACTTTTTGTTTTTTCCTTCTGCACAAACGATAAAGGATATACTTTACAAAAAAAAGGGTATCAAAAGAAATGTGTTCCAGCGGCCATTCCTCAGATAAAAAAGTCAGAGCAACATAGAGTGGTGCGGTAACGAGTCTTAAAACCCTGAAACTAGTCAGCATTTTACCACTTAAACGTGTTTGTGGTTAGAAGTCTGTAATAAGGTCTGTGCCATAAGCTTAAGAGATTTTCACATTTTGTTAATGAACATGAACTTAATAAAATACCCCACTCGTTAGTCTCTGAAGTGTCAATGTGTCATAAAAACCGTGGTTTGTAATAAGTGACTAAATAATCTAATTAACGTCATCACGTTGAAATGTGTCTGCCCTTATCTTAGCGTTGCTGATACGTTTTTAGCCTTACGTTAGCTTTTTATTTCTGCCAACTGCATTTACCCTTCAAAATCATAAAGTGGTGTTAATATGTGCAGATTATCCTACTGAACAAAATGTAATAAATATCAAAAATGTGAGTTTGTTTTTGAATTAATGGAGCCTTGAGGCTGTCTATTGTCTGTTTTGTTTGTTTGTCAAATGTGTATAAAAACACAACATGGTATACTGCAAAGTAAAATCTATTTGTGTCTTATTAAGTAAATTGTGTTGAGTGAACTTGTGTTTACAGAGATACAAATTCCCAGCGGAGGTGGAGTTTCAGAGTTGGCTCACCGTGGACTGCGATGGCTTTTCTGTCCTGCAGAATAATATTCCCTGCGGACACCTGCACAGTGACTGCATTGATGCCTTCCCGGGAGAACGTGCAAGCCACACTTCCCTCCAGGGTGATTACCGGTTGCTGAGGGAGAAAGAGGGAGACGGGAATGGAAAGTAGGAGAGAGGGAGATGAAGAGAGTCAGAGTCTGGAGGTCCCAGAGAGAGACCCCTTATCAACGGTCGATGTCACAGTGCTGTTATTTACACTACAGAGGTGCGAGCCTTCTGGCACGCTGTCAAATATTCACACACACACACACACACACACACACACACACACACACACACACACACACACACACTAGCATATGTTCAAAGCTTGGCAACAATCTTGCTGTGCTGAATAAAGTGTCGGGGCCCGCAGAGAGTTCCCTGTGCGACACACCGCTCCTCACTGTCATTACTCACGTCTCCATTTGTTCTTCAAATAGCTATAAGATGCTAATAATGCCGTGGTTTATTACCCACTGACATAACTGGCTGTCCTTGTTGAAGGCCCCTGTTGGCATTGAGCAAACACATCTACAACTACAATTATGATGACAGACAGGTGGAGAATATGTAAAACAGGACTTAAAGCGTACAGTGCTTCTGTTGGTCCAGAACAAAGGAGGTTGCTTTTTGAAGTATCTTAATTCCAATCGCATTTCAGAGGTTTCTGCATTATTATTATTATAATCATTATGCATTTGAATCTGCTTATATCACTGAATAATTATATGTGCTCATAAATGTTATTTTATGTTTATTTTATTTTACTTTTGTTTGTATACATATATCCATCATATTAAATGTTATAGGTTTATTGCACGTTTCTATTAATGTTTGGTAAATATTTTAATTCTAATATAAAAGGAACAAATGTCACAACATTTTATTTTCACCGGTATAAATGAAGTATTCTGATTTTAATAAGATTCTGAGATATTTATAATAGTATTTTTATTAAATAACAGTGTCCTAGCATTGATCGATATCGGCCGATATTCACTCTCTGCCGATCGATCGGTGCTCTCTATAAATGCCGATCGGGAGAGCCGATCACATGACGTAAAATACATGACACTTTTCTCTGTGCGCGGCAAAACAAGCTCGCCAAAATGGCTTCACCAGTCTGGCAGTATTTTAAGGTGTCCGAAAAAGACAATAAAATAGCGGTATGCAACGTGTGTGAAGCAGAAATCCTGCAGCTCCACCCGCTGTGACGGACCGGTGAGCGGAGCAACACACACTAAGAGTTAGACCTAACACACTTAGCTATTTTATCTACCTCTGGAACTAGCTAAAGTAGTTATTAATATATTTATTCTTCACTGTCGGGTCACTCATTACTGGATCAGTGAGCTGCATGAGACGGATACTGACAGGCTGTCAGGAGAGAGAGAGAGGGAGAGGAAAAGAGAGAGGCTCCCGTTATTTCTCCCGTGTTATTATCCAAAGTTAATGTAAACTTGAATAATGTACTTCATTTGAATGTAATAATTATGTTGGTTGTTGTTTGTGGAAGCGCCAGTGAATGAGCCCCATTAACTGAGTTTTAAACATCACTTTAAATGGAAGATCCCCATAGCCCCCACCCACTCGATCGGATCGGCGATCGGTATCGGCCGATACTGATTCCGGTGATTGGCCCCAAAATTGGCGATCGGAGCATCCCTAGCATTAACCCTCAATCTCAATCTCTAAAGTTTATTATAGAACAAGGAGGTTATGGTAGTGGAGGGAGCTATGGCAGCAAACCAGCATTGGCATGAGCTGCATATCAGCAAAATAGTAAAAAGTGTCAGTTCATAACGACCACATTGCTTGCATGAAGATGATTGGAGATTACTTGTTAGCTGGTGGCCTCCCAGCTGTTGAAGCATGACAGAAGCAGCTGATGCCAACCAGTTAGTGCCAACGCAGCTTTAGTGCTCTGCCTGAGACATCGATTTGCTTAATTTCCCTCTCTTTGTGCTTAATGAGACTGGTCTGGGGCATGTTAGCTTGGCACCAGAGCTAAAGGTTTGAAGTATATTTTAACCTCTGCCAAAGGACAAGTGATACAACTGCCTTCTGGGAACTCCAAAGTTGTCTGATTTACATTTTCTTTAGGATTTCCTGGGTTTTAAATATTGAATGCACTAACTAGGGAAAAACGGCTTTGAAGTGAAGCACACATCGATGTGAAATCACTCTGTGTTGCAAATGTACAGGACTTTTAAACATGAGACATTTTACGCATAACAAAGATAAAAACAGACACCCTACCACTTCAATTTTGGTTAATTTACCTGCATGATTTTTGAGTTGGTTTCTTCATGGTTAAAACCACTTATTGTAAGTCACTTGATGAAAGTTTAATCTAAAAAATGTTTTAGCATGCTAATATGTAGCTTAGCTTGTGAGGCTAGCGCGAGTTAGCCAATTAGCCTGCTATTCTTGTATTTTCTTCTGGGTAGCAATATACTGTTATTGTACAACATTTCAAAATAATCCTGAGCTCTATACTGTAGGTCCACTCCATAAATGTGCAACCAAAGATGGGCCAGAGAAAAATAACACTAACAAACAGTATGGAAAATTCCACATACAGCGGTCGATGCATTCATTTCTAGCTACGTGTTGTTTCTCTGCATGGTTAGATCACTCGGGTTACTAAAGAAAATTGTATTTTCGGACCTCATTTATGTGTGGGATTGATCAGCTCTGCCAGGCAGTTTTTGACCTTAGTTAGAGGAGTTATAATGAAAAAAGGATACACTTCACTGGCTATCAGTAATTAGGCTGTGCCTCTGATATTCTCTGATTAACAAGGCCATAATATTCTGCAACCTGGATGCCCAAAAATTGCTTAGCAAAATAACGATTCTCGCATTCTGGAGCTGAAGAGTCAGCAACCTACTTAATTGCAATCGGCAAAAGGCGTACCAGAGAGAAGTTGGAAAGTCCTGAGTGTACACTACCTCTGTGTGTTATTTCCGATCCACCAGATGTAGGTGACCGTTCCCACTTGGCTGGGCAGCAGAACAGCAGTCAGGTTCACTTCCTTATTCTTTACTGCCACAAAGGGAGCTGAGAGATGGATATGCTCCAGCTGACCTACTCAGGCACACAGATATAGCACATTTGCACAGAACTCCAAAAACAAGTAAAAAATGAAAGAATCAACTTTGAAATGAAGGAGAAAGAGGTGGAGAGTGGGGTTTTAAAGTAGGAGGGGAGGGTGAGTTTGTTCAGAATTCCGTCCTGCGCTGGGACCGTTAGCTGCCATATGTGTGTTATTTTTCATTTGCAGCACTCCGGAGCCTGCGGTGGCTCTATTTGTTTGGCTGGCTCACAGGATTGACAGATTGGCGGGGACAGTGGCGCTCCCTGATCAATAAGTCAGCTACGTTACATCTGTCACCCCCAGAATACACCAGGGGTGGTCAGCCCGTTACATGCGAGGCTGCAGCGGCTCCACGGGCTGAGCGGCTGTGAGGCATAAGCTGACTTGAGTGGAAGTTTAACGGGATTTGTTCTATCTCGCTTGTTTGTTTGGTTATGGGAGGGGAGGATGTTCTGTGAAGAGATAAAGAACAGAATGTGGTACACCGTGTACAAGTTGAAAGCCGCAATTCCTCTGAATGTGAAAAAAATGGAAAGCAGAAAGACTCAAAGAGAAGTCATTTTTTAGATCATTCCTTTGAATATATTCAAATATTAGAAGATATGTATGTCTTAAGTCACACCAGGTAGATTTTTTTTTTTTTACTTTTATTGTCATTACATAGTACAGGTACTAGTAACAAAATGTTTTCTCTGCATTTGATCCATCCTAGTGTTAGGAGATAGTTACAATTGTGACGTCCATTGTAATTTTTAGGTGGTGCCACTGTTTTTGGAGTGTAGACATGTTTTGAATAGTTAAAAGGTTTAGGATAAAACAATAATAATCTGTGATATATCATGATTAATTGCAAGTCTTAAATACTTGTATTCAATTGTATTTCAGAAAGAGATTAAATACGTTTCTAGATATAAATAAATACAATGCAAACTATTAAGAAAAATCTAATGTTTTTTTACATTCTTATGACATTTTGAATTATTGGCATGGCAAGTTCGACCATTTCCCGACACTTATCTAAAGCATCACACAAAGCTACTGTCACGTTTGCTGTGATTGCCCTCTGAATAATGTGCGCAACACAGGGCATATGCTCGTATGTCAGCAATCTTACTGCTGCTATCATACTGCGGGCAATATCTGTTCCAATATCTGTTCCTACAGTGGTGGACAGCGTTGTCCTCTATCTCCCACTCCTGTGCAACTTCAAGAAACGAGCACATGGTTCAAACAAATGCCTTCCCTCGTTTTTCATTCTCGTATCTAAACCAAATGAGTGGAGCTGCCGTTGGATTGGGTTTGCAGTTACACTGAGGTCGTCTTGGAGGTCTCCTGTCAGTGAAATACATGTTTGTGCCCATTTTTCTGCTTTCTTAGATTTTTCACTGCCATCCAATTCATGGTTAAAATGATTCGATGGAACTTCGGGAGGAAGTTGGGGTCAACTGTGGTAATTTGATTAATTTGCGTTGAGTTAAGGTTTCCAGATTATTGGTGTGCATTAACACATTAACGTTGACAACCCTAGTTCTAGACAGACATGAGCATGACCAGGTTAAGAATCAGTTAATTATGCAGACTGGAGGAGAGTTTGGCAGAACGGTTGGTGGCACACAATGTGACTGCGCCCTTGTATATGCCAGTATTGTTCATCTTCTGTTTTCCTTAAACCAGTGATTTAAGACATCAGTTTCAAGCATTAGCTCTAAATACTCTATCCTAATAAATACATATGCACATTAATAACACCAAATATTGCCAAATTCAGTATCTTACATGTTACATGCAGATAGAGCATGACTGTCTCTGAGCCAAGGATGTTCTCCCCTGTGGCCGTCACTCGGTATATTCCCACAGCTTTGTAGACGTGTTTGATCCCGTCCTCAATAGAGCTCACGTTGGAGTAGGTCAGAGCGTGGCCGTCTCCGAAGTCCAGGGTAATGCTTGTCCTCGCCCCGTCGCCCTGGAAACATCAAACCCACAGATACTCTCAGGTTCAAACACCTTGTAACATCGCACTCCACCATGGCACTTTGTTCTTCTTGTACAAAGATGTGAAATTATGTCCTAAAGCTTGACACTTTCATTGCAGGGTCCGAGTATTGGTAGTTTCTGTGGTCCTAGTTATCATAATGTATGGTACTTTAGATAGATATGTCCACTTAATGGTATTTAAGTCTATATAGCTTTAATTATTAAGTACTGCTATTGCGGGAGGGAATCCTAATGATTGGGTTGCAACACCTGTTTATAAATTAATCTGTGAATAGATTTTGATGTGTAAAATTCTTAGTAATACTAGCAACTACAGATTTACTTATTCATTTAGCTAACTAGCAAATGAGGAAATAAGGAGAAAATCTCTTTAGGAAATAGGGGATTTTTTAAAATAACAATACTGCAAGATGCCCCTCATGAATGCTGGAAGGAAACTGTTTCCGTCTATATTACAGTTACACATCCATGGGAAGTGTTGGAAATGTATCAATATATTTAAATAAGTAAAAGTATCTGTATCACTCAGGAAACACACAAGAGTCTTACATTTAAGATTGTGATAAAGTGATAATAAAAGTATTTGTTGGGCAAAACTGCCCCCTTCAGAGAGGTATATCCTTATAAACTTTATATTATTATTGAAGTACAACAAATGACTAGGATGTAAGCGCCATTGTAATGGGAGGTTTGAACACATAAAATATACTTAGGATATCATTTAGTTAGATTTATCTATGATTACCTTGATAGGGTTAGTAAGGTGGATTTTAGATAAATGTAGTAAAGTGAAAAGTACCAACAAGTCAAGTTATGCCTTAAATTAGGAATTAGAGTATTTTCCTTGGCTTTTTATCAATATTTGTGAACATAAGTTTTGGGTTAAATATTTTCAACTTCAAGAGTTGAAGTTGGCTGCCCAAAAACGGCAGATAGCCGTAAAAAAATGCTCTATATTTTTGCTTTATCCAGGCGGTAGAGAGGAAAGATTCAATTGTTGAGTTGGGATCTGGAGCAGTTCATGGCATTACATTAGGCAAATTTGACAAGAACATTTGAGTTTCAGCACTCTGATTTTGGAGATGTTATAGTAAATTAACATGTTGCACTGCCATAGACCTTACGAACAACAATCTATTACTTTGGAAATTGGTGTAGTACCACTTTAAGTACAGAACTTCAGTCAGTAACATCACTGTCCTTGGTCCTATGGCAGTGTCACCAAGCTGGCCAGGGAGAGCAGAAGGTTTTATTTTTATATTTTCAATGATATAACTGTGAGTGTATGTAAAGAGAGTATGAACATAACATGGTTGGAGTTGAGCATGTGTTTTTGTCTCCACAGTAACAGTCCATTCATGGGACATACGGTAGTGTAATGAGGCAGGATCCACAGCTGCTTACTGCAATTCAATATGCCATATTTCTAACAATTTATCTGAAAAAAAAGAGCTTTCACCTAGCAGGAGAGCTAAATAAGAATGTGACAAATGCTTGGTATGGTGTGACAGTTTGTGAAGTTTTTAAAAAAGTACAGAAAACCGCTTACCTCCTCCAGAAAAACCAGGAAGGTGACATTGGTGCCCAGAGTGGCTGACAGCGTGCCCTCACTGGTGACCAGGTGGAGACCTTTGGGGGCCTGGATGGGACACTGCTGCCTGCGAGAGGTGTACTCCACACTGACTCCAGACGTGCAGTTATTGGAGACAACTTTCCTGTAGCTGCCGGTGGACAAATAAAGAAAGCTTCAATATACTTATGCAGGACACCAGAACATGTGTAAACTTGACATGGATACAAAACAATAATTGAAATGAAAAACGTTCTGTTTACTATCCAGAGGAAAAGAAGATTTTGGAAGAGATATAGCTGATTCAAATGTTTATGGGTTAGGGTAAGGGGTTGGGTTTTGTGCACACTACAATTGTGAAGGGTAACACCAGATGTCAATATGAAACTTCCCTACTTGATAATTCCCTTAGGCAATTATTTTTTTATTAAACGTTTTCAGATACATCATGTTATGTTATGCAAATGAGGCCATATTTTCTTAAAACTATGCTTGACTGCAAATGTTTTCAGATAAGAAATCTGAACATTGTAAAACACATTTCATTGTAATTTCACAATTAAGAACTAAATGTTTTTAACAAGATCATTTTGTATATGTCTTTGTATTACCTTAAACATCTTGAAAATTATAAAATGTGCAATGTTTTCAAAATATATATATTTTAAATTAGGCTATGAATAATAAATAATTAAAAACTCTGAACCTGTTTAATTTTGCAAGACTCTACGGGTGGATATGGTTAACATTGAACAGTGTTAGTATGAAGTTGGACAAATAAAACAAAAATAAT
The DNA here is from genome assembly GCA_031216635.1 of Dissostichus eleginoides. NCBI lineage: Eukaryota > Metazoa > Chordata > Actinopteri > Perciformes > Nototheniidae > Dissostichus > Dissostichus eleginoides. Next base: position 6,835,701 of record CM062266.1, read on the forward strand.
AAACTTTGCATAAATCACTAGAAGTTAATGAAAAATAGGATGGGTTAGCTGACCTTTTCAAATGAAATATAAGCAGTGTGCCCAGACGTCTTACACATAAATTAAGTTAACAATAAACAAATGAAAAATAATTACAAGAATTTCAAGAGTGAGCAGCATCTACTGTTTGAGAATCACAAAGGATCATTCAAAGTCAGATTGATATGTATTTCTATTTCAAGACATTTGTCAGTTTTCTATCATCCAGAGTTATTATTTCAAGAATTCTTATTAAGTGCACTTATTTCACTGCACTGGCAAATTATAACACATGTTTCAAATCTGTATCTACTCAAAGACATGTTCAAAACCTCTAGGGCTGCTTTAAATGGACCTTGAAAGGAAGGTTGTTTTGTTAAAGAGAGTACAATCTTGAAAGGCCACATTACTTACAACCGCCTACACTGAACAATATATATATAATAATGAATTCACAGTATTTTCAAACATGACTCAAACCGTTCTTCACCCACAGTGGATCACATCACTACCAGCGGTTATTACTTGTAGCATGTTTGATCATTCAGCCCCACATTTTCTCAGCCTGTCCTTGTTGTCCCTGAGAAACTAATTAACATACACAGAGATATACGGCGCAAATGCACCACTCATTTCGCCCGATGGCTGCGAGTCATTATGGAGAATACGTGCGCCTGTTCTAGTCTCTCGTCCTGCGCTCACCCGGTGCTGTTCAGGAACGTCATCCCTGTGGTACAACTCCTGGACATGGATGATGGATGGAACCAAAAGGCGGTGGTGCACTTGCCGTCGGTCCGTCTCTCGTAGCCATAATCACTGTAATGATGGAAGCAGACAAAAAACAGAAACAGTTATCCAATTAGAAACCAGGATGGATTTGCTAACGGAAACAACAAATCCTGAGGCTGTTGGAAAAATGATGAACGCACCATTTCAAGTGCGACATGTAGTTGTATAATGGCTCTTTTCACTCAGAGACAAATCAATCAAAGGATAGTAAATCATTTAATGTTGAAACCAACACACTCTCACTCCCTGATAGTCCAATAGCAACGCTTGGTCAGGGTCCTTTGGCGTGCAGTTGTGATGCACCGAGTCTCCTTTTCAACTGATTGCAATGTATTCCCATCGGCGGCGGTATTTGACGCTCAGGGAAGCACCGCATCGGTCCATGTCGGCGGCAGTTAAAGGCAATGTGAGCGTCCATTCCCATTGGATAACGGAGGATTTTACACCCGGAAGTAAGTATTCTCTTTACTGTCGATTGATTTTACAGTGATATCTGCACTACTCATCAACTCAAAAACACCAGATCATCCTTGTTAATTACACAACATTGATTGGTTTAAATTGTGTACAATGCTTTTGTGTTTTTCCCCTTCGATTCGGAAAAACAAATATTTTTTCGGAGTTTAGGATGGCAGAAGACACTACACTACCCAGAATCCTCAGCTATCGTTTGAGACTACACCATGCGCTTTGCTCGACAAACCCTGTGATTAGTCCTCAAGCTCTGTGATTGGTTGACCTCCAACTGCATTCCATATGAAAAAAAACGTTTCGTAAAAGATCAAATCATACTTTATTCAGCAGTGCTTGCTTTACTCTTTGAAAGTCATCACATGAATGCATTGTAATAAATGGTTCGGCTGCATTAAATATTACACATCTGTCGTAGTTCTTTATTTATCTACAGAGATCGGATCAGAATAGACCGGAAACTATTCTTTTACCGTTCTGTTTTAATTTCACAATAAAGTTAGTAGTAATATTTTGTTTGATATTATTGTTTTTTATTAACTAGACCGCTGGGTCATGTTAAGACCATCTTTTCTGTGTTGCTGTGGGTTTTTTACATCGCTTTTGTGTTACAAATATCAAAACAATAACAAAATATATCCGTCGTAAACTAAACCGGAAACAGCAGTATTTTATTTTGTTAACACTGTAAACTTGACAGCTTTTTAACCCAAACCACCTACTGGTTAAAGCACGTTATTACACGTTTAGAGTAATAGCAATGCAGGTAGATTGTGTTGCTTTTTAATAACTGTTTAAAATGCCTTTTTCTCAATGTTTTTCATTTTTGTAAAGCACTTTGAATTGCTTTGTGTTGAAAGGTGCTATATAAATAAACTTGCCTTGCCTAAGGTCTGCTGCATGTTTTGTTGAATGTGTTATATTTGATGAAAACATTTAAATATTAAGAGTACATACAAATTAGGGGGATAGTAGAAGGTCAATGATAGAAATATAGAATAGAAAATATCAAGAAGATACTGTAAATTATATCTAGAATAAAACAGTTTAGTGCCGGATGTACAAAGATATTAATAGGAGGATGTGCAAAACAGACAAACTAATTAGGCTTTATTAAAACATTAAATAATACTTTAGGTTAAGGTCTTCTTTTAAATACATGTGAGCAAAAAGCTTTGGGGGTATCTGATAAATATTAAGCCTGACAAAGTACTTAACGTCTAATATATTGCATGGTTTGTTTTGGGACTTGACAATCAACTTTCCTGCAATGTTAACTATGTTGAAGCACTTATTTTAACCGATATTATACATATTTATTATACTCTTATAAGATGTATGTAGATAGAATAAGAAATGTGCAGAATATGACAGTTTAATGATGGAGGTACACACATATTGATAGATGTCCTGTTGAGGAACCTGTGACCCAAGTTTGTCATCATTGCATAACTACACCGTAGTTGTATATGATATGTCAATAAACCTTTGAAAATCTTGAAATCTTGAAAGGGATGTGCAAAATAGCCATTATATACAGTCTTTAATGAACGATTAGAGAATAACGAGTAATGAATATGCTTTATAGGGATCTGCAGATAAATGTTTAGTCTTCTCAAGCACCAACTATCAAATATCTCTCCTGATTGTTGGCACTTGACAATCACCTTCACTGAATTTTACTCAGGTGTAACTAAAGTCTGATTTAAGGGTTGTTTATATTTCACATCATTAATCCAAATCTGTAAAGTAACTAAAATAAATGTAGTGGAGTAAAAATACCAGGTTAACCTTAAAGAAAGCCCTCAGGATTATAAAAGACCCCATCACCCCAGCCACAAACTGTTCTGTCTGCTGCCGTCTGGCAGGCGGTACCGCAGCATCCGGACTAAAACCACCAGACTCAGGGACAGTTTCATCCCACAGGCCAGAAGACTATTAAACACCTGAACTTTGAAACAACATCCATAACATTCATCTGGCTGCTACTTAGAAATTATTTATCTAATATATCATATTCCAATCACTTGTATATAGACTCTTATTGCACTATTTCACTATTTCACTATTTTACTATTTTTCTTTTTGTATTTTATCTGTTTTTCTGTTTTATTGTGTTGCACTTTTGGAGGAGCCTGTAACCTAAGATGTTCATCATCATAATTACACTGTAGCTATGTACGCATGACCAATAACAGCCTTGAACCTTGAGTAGAATTACAAAGTAACAATAAATTGCATGTTTTATATGCTGCTGTAACAAAAACATTTCCCAACTTTGGATCAATAAAGTATATCTTATCTTATCTTATCTTAAGATGATCGAAAACTACAATTCCCAGTAGAGACACGGCATAGAACATGTTGCGAAACACACATATAGCCAGCATGTGTAGTTCTGGGGGGTGGGGGGGTGGACACGATCGAGTCCAGTTTTGGATAGTGTGCCGTGGTTTCATTCCATTTCAAAGTGCTGTTTGACGCTCGGCGTAAACTTCGCGCACTGCCACTCCAACATCCAATCACAGAGCTTGAGGACTAATCAAGGGGTTTGTCAAGCAAAGCGGCTGGTGTAGTCCTAAACGATAACTGAGGATTATGGGTAGTGTAGTGCCTTCTGCCATCCTAAACTCCGAAAAAACATTTGTTTCTCCGAATCGATGGGGAAAAATACAAAAGCATTGTACACAATTTAAACCAATCAATGTTGTGTAATTAACAAGGATAATCTGGTGTTTTTGAGTTGATGAGTAGTGCAGATATCACTGTAAAATCAATCGACAGTAAGGAGAATACTTCCGGGTGTAAAATTATCCGTTATCCAATGGGAATGGACGCTCACATTGCCTTTAAGTGCCGCCGACATGGACCGATGCGGTGCTTCCCTGAGCGTCAAATACCGCCGCCGATGGAAATACATTGCAATCAGTTGAAAGCTCTTTGCGTCTGTTTATGAAGCTGAAGGAGACTCGGCGCGTCAAAACCTGACCAAGCGTCGCTCCTGGACGTTCAGGGAGTGAGACTGTGTTGTTGAAACATATCATCATCTCTGTATTTCAAACGGAATCTTGGGAAACAAAAACCTAAAATTATGTCATTTTGGTATAGTCTTGAGAGAAGTAAAAGCACCACTTTGGTGATTTTCAAACACAGCCCACAAGTTGTTTGTCCTACAAATTAAAAGGGAGAGCAAATTGCCCCAATTAGGGGGACATGCACACAGATGCAAAACTGTTGTGATTGTTAATGAAAGCTATTAGGCTCAGTGATTTATGGTTTTGATGGTGCTTGTTCCGAGAGCCGGCTTGCTCAGGAGACCAGATTTGGGACCAAAGCAGGACAAAAAATGAAATAATGCTGATGATTCTAAAAAAGCAGGTTGTGAGGATGTGTAGAAAACATTCTCGTGAGCTACACTTGTATTAGAAAGACTCACCAGCAGCAGCCACCAAAGCATCTTTGAATTATCATTTGTATTCCGGTACAATCAATTCAGTATCTGCTAATGACACTTGTGCATTCATTCCTATTTAGTTTTTCTTTCTTTCTTTGTCATTGTCTGTATTGCTTCGGAAGGCTTGGAAGTGCTCACAGTAGGAGCTGTATAGTGATATAGGATTGCATCTGTTTGCTTTGTATTTCTAACTTCCCTATAAGACCCTATTTACTCAAATATGTCAGAATGCAAAGTGAGTATACTTGATTTTGAATATGCTTGTAATGTACCCCATTGTCCAAAAAAGCAAAATAGGGAATAATACTTGTGAGACAAATGTGAAATCCTCCAGAGTTTAAAAGAGTCCAAAGAATGTGTTATTTACCCTAAAAAAAATAAAAATGAATGAATGAAGAAATGTAGAAACTACTAATTTGTAAGCCATTTCTAATAGCATTAAGTCTTGGTGTCACTGACAGGATAAAGAAAAAATCTTTATTTTTTAATTCCGAGCTGATTTTGCTTTGCTTTTGCTTTCTTTGAGGCTTAATGTTAGCAGCATTCCAAAGTGTCTGTCAGTGTTTTCCAGAGATAACAGTCAAAATGGAACCAACTGCAGCCGAACTTGACAGTAGTTTTGCTCAAGATCCAAAATTCCTGGGTTCTTCTTTTCCTAAAAAAACAGTCCTCATTAAAACGTCCCAGGGTTTATATGGTCTTCCTTTGATAGGAAAGTTGATGGTTCCTAACCCTAACCCTAGTGGTAATCCAGCAGCTGCACTCCAGATGTCGATGTGTCCTTGGGCAAGAAACTTAAACCAATGGTGTTTGAATGTGTGTGAATGTGAGTCTACCAGAGCAGGGGGCATCTTGTATGGCAGCCCCTCCCTGTGTATGAATGGGTGTGAATGGGCGAATGCTGACTGGTATGTAAACACACTTTGAGGGGCTGTAAAGACTGGAAAAGCGCTAAATAAATGCAGTCCATTAATTATTTGTAATGATTGGTCAAGCTCCGTTTGTTGCCAATACCTTGCATTAATTGTTTGTAGTCTCTATGCCTCTGATGACATCATGATGACTATTTCTCAGATTGTAAAAAGCTTACTCCAGTTGTTATTCTGTATTTTAAGACACTCCAAATCCAAAGTCAGCACAAAGAACTTCAAAATGCTAAAGAGAATGTGGTGAGCAGAAAGCAATCCATAGTCATGGATTTAGGTATTGTGAAGTTTTAAGTGGTTTCTGGGAGATAGCTATAAGAGAATTGTCAACTTTTTTGGGAGTTTCCATCAATAAGTGCTCACTTGTACTATTACTTGGTAAAACATAAGAGAAAAAGCAAAACATATTATTCTTCGTAATAAGAGTAGCAATTATTAGACAATTACAACAAACTGGTTAAAAGGTAATAACTTCAGAATGAAAGACTCTGGTAAATTACATGTACATTTCATATCTTTGATGAATGATGGTAAAAAAGGGAGTTATAGGACACAAAACATTAGTAATGATCCTGTAGTAAGATTTGACAATGATGGTGCTTATCAGTATTAATGATGTATCCCTTATATCTTAGCTGTATGCTATTATCTATTGTTAATCAGTTTGTTGCTCTTTTTCTGATCCGTGGATTTTTATCAATTATCAGTTTGAACTGCATCTGGTTGAGTATGTACTTAACCAAATAAATTATTAAAACACAAAAAAAAAAAAATTACACAACAACAAGGGGAAAATAAGTTGGTCTTAAAAGGGATTGGTAAAAAATAATAATAAACTCACCATTCAAAGTCAGCCTCAGTACAATCACAGGGGCCAGACGTCATGGAGACAGAATACGTCTTTCCCATAACACACCTGGACGAGGGCTTCAGCTTCCTGTAGATCCTTTTCACTCCCATGAGGCAGGACTTGCCCTGGGAGACCCGATCCGTGAAGAAACACGAGCAGAGAGGGTTAAAAAAAATGAGCTGCTTTTGTAACTTGCCACCATAAATAATTTACACGATGCAACCAACCATGTGGGCATCTCACTGTGTGAAAAGCCCCGCTGCCTTGTTTAACTTCGGCCTGTTTCCTGTTCGAATATTTACGGCCTTGTGCTGTGTGGTGTGCTAAACTCAACAACTGTTCCTGCGTTGCAAATGTCACACAGTAGAATGTGCTGCTTGAGTTATTTTTAAGAATTTTTTATTTCTTAGATGACGGAATAATAAGGGGCAAATGCTGCCAATCCTTTTTTAGCCTTTATCTATGCATGAAACGTGAATATAAGATCAGTTTGAGTACAAACTCCAGACTGTTTCACTGCATCCTATTATCCTCTCTTTACATGACCTGAACATCCTGGCTTTGTGCATTAGGTGTCAGTAGTGAGATGCTCTACAAAAATCTGGCTGTATATACAAAAAGACTCCCAGCTGCTTAGAAATGTCATTAACTTTTCACACAAATACTCTCCTCCGTTTTGAGGTAAAGTTGAGTTTTTTCTTGCAGCAGACGGAAATACAGTACATCTACATTCCCGGTAAGTTGGCCCTGTAATTGGCTTGGACTCTTGTCATCTTCCGTGCAATATATGTTTTGATCATTAGCCTGCTCCAAGCATATGGGTGTCTGAACCAATTACAGAGCGCGGGCCGTGAATAAAGTCATGCTTTCCAGACTCTGGCTGGGCTCCAGGCCCCGGCCAGGTTGAAGGCTCTTTAGGCATGTTTAATGTATGCGATGGGGGGGTTAGAGTCGGTTGACTCAGAGCATCAGCAGGAGAGGCGGGAGAATCTGCATAAGTGCTCTGGGAACTCAGAGATGTCCAGCTTTTAGTCCACTCACTGAAGCGCCAGGCTAAAAGCAGCCAGTGATCACACATTACCCCTGAGGCTGAGGCATGCTGCTCGATGAGTTTAAACACTGTATCAACACTATTTAAAGGGGCCTTATTTTTGTGTGTTATAGGGTTAGGGTTGCCAGCATGTACCGTACCTGGTTGTGAAGGTGCCATGTCTGATAGTCCTCCTCTTTACACCTCCTGTTGAAGATGGACCTGAAGTCGATCTTCACCAGCTGCCACTCTGAGCGATGACTGACGTGGCCGAATATCCTGGAGAAAAAACATGCATGATGTTGGTTGTTATACAAAAAACATGCTTCAAATAACTACTAACAGAAATGTTGTTTAAAGATTAGAATAGTGACTTTATGAGAAAACAAATTATATGAGAAAAACCCAGACAGTTACAGGTAAAGACTGGGTTAAGGAAAAAAAAAAGGACGCAGCATTTCCAATTTCGAAATCAGAGAGGAATTGTTGGAGGGACAATTTGACAATTCATTTGATGGAGCATACTTGCACTTTGGTATATTGTTGGTTTTCTACTTCATTTGGGATTTGTTAACATTTAATTATATAGAAAAGTGCCAGCCTTCCTCTAAAAGTTGGAACTGGAATAAAATGCCCAGTTTTACATTTTAAGTTTGTTTGTATTGTAAGTTTGTACATTGGGAAGCTTATTCCCTCTGAAAGTCTAATCATAATGAATACCCATATTTGAATGGTCAGAAACAAATCACAATCCAAGGTTATGAGATTAACCAGATAATTTTCCATCTCCGGCTATATTGAGTGGGTGTTTCTCTTCTCTGACCCCCTCACCATTTGTACCGCAACATATTTATCACAATCAATCTGTCAATTAGCTCTGGAGGCACCCGACCATGACAGGCACTTACTGTGAGAATGAGTACAAATTGATAAGAAAACAGTGCATGATAATCTTATGAGAACTAATGGTGTGTCTGCCAGCGCAGAGCTCTTTAGCTCAAGAAGAAAAACAAAATGTCTGCATTGTCTTTACACCGACCCTTTATTTTGTTCTTGTTGAGACTATTGCTGTGCATGTTCCCTATTCTCTTTCTCCCTCCTTGTCTCTCCAGCTGCGCCCTATCACTCTCCTGTAGAGCTGACTACAGAGCCCACTGTCAGACTGTCATTTATGGCAGGTGTCTTGAAACATTGATGTAATGGCTGTGCAAACCCTTTCCCAGCACATCCCGAGCCCTAAATCTCTGCTGCAATACGGGACAAGCGCTGTGTCATACCATATGCACGCACACCAGCTCTGGGCTATTATTCTATTAATAAATGTGAAAGAACACAAAAGGAATCTTGGTAAATCTGGATTTTGAGGACAGGGCGAATGATACCAAACACTCTATCGACTTCATAATGCTGTTAAAACTTCTTCAGACCAAAGTCTGTTTTCTCAGGCATTTTTTTGATCATTTTCCTTCATGTTCTTCAAATGGACAGTCATGCTGTCGCTGGCTGCCAAAGCATTGATCTCCTGTGATCATAATTCGGAGACTGCCAGTTTTGATGTTGGCTAGACCTTGAGAGAGATCTCTTTTATTCATGAAAAGAATAACAGGCAGTCGGGAAATGCTGAATCTTGCAGGCTTAGATATAGATGCACGGGTTAAGGAGCACACAAACACACATACACAGAGGCTATATGTCAGGGGTGTCAAACTCAAGGCCCGGGGGCCAAATCCGGCCGGTGACTTCATTTTCTGTGGCCCCACAAGAGCTTGCAAAGAATATAATATGTTTATTATACGGTTACATGCCGATAAACAGAAGCACGTTGCTCATGAACTACATCTCCCACAATGCATCTCAAGTTAGATTTTTTTCTTAGAATTTGACTTTTTTTCAAAATGTTACTTTTTTTTCAAAATGTCACTTCCTTTTTTTTGAGTTTGACTTTTTTTCCAGAATTTGGCTTTTCTTTTTAAATCATTTTGTGACATGCGCACTGAAGAGCCTTGCAATTATTTGCCCTAGACTTATTCTTTCAGACGTAGTTATTTATAATTATTATTACCCTATCCCATAATAATCCAATGCAGAGGCAATCATGTAATATAAAACATTATTTTATATATATTAAATATTTATATATGTATTTTTATATAGTCTTAAAGTTACAACCGGCCCGTTGAGTGCAACCATAATGCTAATGTGGCCCGCGATGAAATTGAGTTTGACACCCCTGCTATATGTTGTTATTTCTCCTTGATTTCCATTCTGACAAATTTGTTGTCACTCACGTCATGATGAGAGTCTCCTCCCCAGGCTCGCCCAGCACCCCGTCCACAAACAGAGGCGTGTTGGTGAAGCTGTACTTCTTCCACTGTTGTCCTTCGTCAAAACTCAACCTGGGAACACAGACAGCCATTACACAAGGCGCCAACACTATTCCCCCCCGACTGAGTGCAGAGCTAATGACCCTGAGAGTCGTCTGACAACTTTATTTCATATTCCAAGCAGGGCTGAGGAGCTCTGCTCAGTGAACACTGATCAGCAGAAGCTAGACTCATTAAGGCTTAAAACACGTAAACGTGATATTGAACGCAATTGTCAAAGCAGACTTTTCCTAGGCTTGGGGGGGGTTCTAACTTGAATAATATCATCCCCCATTTCGAAGTCAATCTCATTTGCCTTTGTTTGACTAACTTGAGTCTTGAGGCTTCCTCCGAGGGAATTAGTCATGCTGTGGCAAGTGGCGTCTCTGTCATAATGACTCACCACAGGTGTCGGATGGGAAGCGGAGTGTGTTTTATTGCGACTAAGGCTCCTCCTTGGTCGAGATACAGCACTGCATACTCCTCGTCAAAGATCTGCAGCGACAGGAAGGCACAGAGAAAGAGTTTCAACTGCAGTGGCCCATTACACGAGTACAGGTCCAACACCACTGCACACCCACACTGTATCATTCGAGTGAGCCAAGTAATAACACACCAAACAAACACAATCAGGGTTGGGTTGTAACGGAATAGATGTAAAGGCGTTACGTAATCAGAATACAAAAATCAAGTAACTATTCAGCTCACGTTATATTTGAAAAACGAGTAATCTGATTTACTTTAGTAAACCTGATGTGAATACATTTTGGAATACTTATTGAAATTATTGGTGGAAAGATTTCCTCACAAAATGTAATATTCATTACCGGCAGGTCTGTGTGCACTGCGCTGTAGCATGTCTGTGAGCGAGAGACAGAGAGACAGAGAGAGAGAGAGAGATGCAGCGTGTCTGTGAGGCCCCGCCTCCGCACACAGAACAAGGGAAAGAGTCCCCTCTCTCAGCTGGTCCTGACACTGTTCACAAACCGGTTCAAACTGTGCTCTGCCTCAGGACCAGTCTGAACCCACAACTATTAGAGTCAACCAAATTATAACAAAACACACAAAAAACTACCTCACTTATTGGAACACTAAATCCCAAACACAAAGTAAAATGCAATGCTATCTGGCCCTAAAAAGACAGTACACTGTGGCAGCCTACCTGACCACAGTGACTGATGTTAAACACAGATGTTGACAAAGTACAGACTGAGTGCTCACAGCCTGGCCATAGAAACAGGCAGGTACAAGAAAACATGGCTGCCAAAAGAGGAGCGATCATGCCAACAATGTGGAGGAAGTGCTGTGGAGACAGAGCAGCACTTCCTCACACAATGCCCAACTTTTGAACCTATACGGAAAAAATTCTTCCCAAAACTCAATCATAAGCATCCTCAAATATTTAAAAATGAAAAATTGTTGCAGAACAGTTTGTCTCTGCCTGCCACAGTTTGAGGGAATCGGAATGAGCAGATACACCAGGTCTCACATCTTATATATCTTATGTATATATATCATATTCAATTTTGTATTAATGTATTATATGAATCTGTATTCCTCTTAAAAAAATGTATTAAAAAAACATGTTCTTAGCAGTTTGTTTATAACTGTTTATTTGTTTATTTGTGTGTATTTTTGTATAGATGTTGCAACTATACAGAGCTTTGGCAATACTGTATGTAACTATGCTCATGCTAATAAAGCCATTGAATTGAATTGAATTAAAAATTGATCTCTTTTCAAATATATTGAAAGTTAGAAACGGAGATGGTTCGATAAAATGTGCAAGATAACGTTTATGTAGCATTTCTTTGTTGTTGAAATGATGACATTTCATAACGGGATAAAATCAAAGTGAATGGCCTGCTGCTGCTGAATGCGTGGGGCAAGTGACTGGAACAAGTTTTAAAAGTTATTACGTCGTTTCGGATAATAATAATTAATAATAATAATAATTCATTCTATTTAGAGGCACCTTTCAAAGCACCCAAGAACACCTTACAATTCATAAAATATTCTAAGGAAAGGTTTAAGACTGACACCAAGATGTTGATAAGCCATTAAAACAGTAAAATAAGTGTCTCCTGTACACCAAAACATAATCTCATCTATTATGGAAAAAGTAAGTATTCCAAAAGTATTCTAAAAGTAATCTGAATACTTTACTTTTTTAAGACACGTAACTGTATTTGGATTCGGATTACTTTCAGAGCCATGTATTCAGTATTTCAGGAACTAATTACATTTACAAAGTGACCCTCCCAACCCTGAACACAATACACATCACTGTTTCGAACTTGCTGCATCAGCCTCCAAATTATTATTTTTCAATGCCGTGTTTAATTAAAAACAAGGCCCATACATTGAGAGTGCCAGGATCAAGTGAGGTAAAGGCAACCCACAGGCACTGTAGGCTGGAAGTGAATCAAATAACTCTTAAAATGTAATTTGATTATCGACCTTAAAAAGCTCTGGCTAGTGCGTAATGTTTAATAAATGGCTGTATGATGAAATCAGTGAGAGCAAGTGAGGAGGAGGATATATTTAGTGAGGGGATAGGTCAGTAAGCTCATGATCGTCCATATGGTGTGTGGCTTTAATTTATTGGAAAATTAATTTATTAATTTTACATAATCGTTAAAGTGTACAAAGTGTTTTAACCATGGATGTACAAAGAGATCTGTATAAAGTGTTGGAGACAGGGTGTTCATTCCTATGAAAGCTGCTCAGTAGAGCATGAAGCCAAATAGTACCCGTAGCTGTACCCGTGTGCTTAAGCCCCGCCTACAATCTGAAGTGTTATAGCAGATCTCGGCTGAGGAAAATTAATTAAGAGAGAAAATAAATCTGGATTGGGCTCTTCTTGCTTTTACTTTTAGACCCTCATGGTTTTAAAAGAGCTATAAAAGTGTTTGTACTGGGGAGTTAATTTAGTCTAAAAAGAGTAAATGTGGAAAAAGTATTTTTGGGCCCAATAGCCCTTTAACTGCCAGACCAAGAAAAAAGCTATGGAAAAATTATTTGTTTGCGTTTTTTTATCAAATGGGCCACAAATAACCACAAACATTTTTTTTTGACAGACCAGACAGTTTTGTTTTTATGAGCCTCTACCAACTGGTCGAGCTGGCCTTTTATGGTAAAAGTGCATTTTCAAGAATCATCATACACAGTATTTGTACGCATGAACTGAAATAAAACACAAACTGAAATAGATTTATTTCTTTTATGGAAAATGAGCAATATATACAACCAGATATATTCATAAAAGATAATAAATGATAATTGTAAAAAAAAAAAAAATGGGAAAAAAAGTAATGTAAAGTGTTTTTCATAATAAAAAAAAGACTTGCTCATCTTATTGTATATGCTGAATTGGCCTAACAACAAACAACTGGCCTAACAGCAAATGTCTATATCCTGTGTAGGCCTAACTTGCTCATCTGTGTGCAACTTTGGGCTGAATGCCATGCATGAAAGGTGCTATATAAATTAGTATCAGTCTTTCACTCTGAGACTCATAAGGCAGTACTAGATTTAGTACTATTACCATGAATCTAGCCATGTATTCACCATATTTTATTGGAAAACATCTCTGAAACTCTGTAAAAGTCATATTGCTAGTTTACCATAAAAGGTAAATTCGACCGATTGGTTGAGCATATTTTCCCAAAAATAATTACACCCATGTTAAAACTTTTTTTGTGCATCAAGTTATCTAAATATGTTCAGTAAGTGCTCTGACACTAAAATATGTCAAAAATGATATGGTTACCTTACAAAAGTTGACCAAAAAGAGTGATTTCTTCACCAGTGATTTTTAGCATTTCAACTTTCTCATTGGAAGCTAGCTGAAGGGCTTTCTGTTCAAACCACAGTGACATCTAGAGGTTGTTTTGTGCATAACATGTCAACCAAAGTGTAGAGCTGTCTGAATCAGATGGAGTTAAACTTTTTTATTTTTTTTCCAACAAGATATCAAGACACAAAATGTGCTCTACCAAATGGTGGCGCTGGCAGTTAAAGGGATAGAGTGGTGCAGTGACGAGTCCTAAAACCTGGAAGTGAGTTAACATTTGACCAATACCGGTTCCCTCGTCTCAGAGTCAATGGGATTTCTCCATAGGATTTTGGAAAATAGCTCGAAATAAGGTCTGTGGACACAAATTTAAGAGACGGATCACGTTTTGTTCTACGAAATTAAATACATCCGCAGTTACCCCACTGATGATTGTTGAAGAGTTTACGTGTCTGAAAAACGATTGTTGTTAACAAGTGGCCATGCAGAGTTTACTTCCGGGTAAATACGTCATCCCTGCACCACTCTATTACCCCTTTCACACCAAGGCTTTTCCCGTTCTAGCTCCGTGCTAGAGCTTTTCTGGTTCGGAACCGGTTCTTCAGTTCAGCTCCCGCTCTGTTCACACCGCTCAGAGCCCGACTGGTGCTGCGTCATTGCGTCATCGTTTGCATCATGACGTAATCGTTTGCGTGCCTGCTTCATAAAGCCAAACCGCGCGGAGCCCCCTCACATCGACAACAATAACAATGGCCGATTGTATTGAAGCGCTACTCGTTTTGCTCTGTCGAAACGAAATGGAAGAAATGGGACGACTTTACTATCAACTTTACAGTCGTTAGATGCTACATTCAAAAGTTCTTTACAATCATCATCATCATCTTCAGCAACGATTCCGTAGGAGAAAGAAGGTAAATATACGTCCTATTCGATTGCGTTATGCTGCGTTCACATCGGAAGCGATGCGATTTTTGGGGGTGGCGCGATTACATGTAAAGTCAATGCAGAGACGCGGACAGACACGAATTCGCTCCGACGGCGCGCATGAAGCGGTGGACGCGGTGCGAATCACGCGATTGAGGCGATTTTGAAGGGGGCCGCGTCAAATGCGAGAGTTCAATTTTTTCAACTCGAGCGTCAAATTCACGTGGCGCGTTCTCGCGAAAGCCAATCAGCGTTGGGATTCCCTCTGAGGTCCCTCTGACGTCCTGCTGTTGATCAGTTGTAAAGATGGAAGAGATGATCGTTGTGGCTGTGAGTGGGTTCCCGGAGATTTACGATACAATGTCGTAGCCTATATCTACTGGGACCGCAACAAAAAGGAGCTGGCTTGGAGGAGAATAAGAACCCAGACACGGCGTTTGTTGCTACGTTTGTAGGACTTCCACAGAAGGTACAAAGCAGCAATAGTTGTTATATCCTCCATAGTCAAGGACAGAAATAACCAAAACGATCTGGCATGGAAGTATAAACAACCTCAACTGTCCGTCAACGGCGCGGCGCGTCAACGGTATGTCTGTTTTGAATGACGCGATAAAACAAACTGCAAGCCGCGGTGAAACTTGAGCGATTGGAGCGATGCGAATATTCGCATCCGTCCGGTGTGAACGCAGCATTAGAGCTAGCTGTTGTTAGCCTCTGCATGCGCTAAGCTCAAAAATACCCAGCTTTGCAGCATTCATTACTATGGTATAACATTAAAATTGATTCTCAATGTTATTTCCACAGATCATGTTGAAGCTGGCGGAAAGGCGGATGTCGCGTGTTATTTGGACACAGCCCATATCCGACGTAAGCGTGACGTATGCGGTGCTTGCTTTCTAGACCGACAACTTTTTGGTGCTTGAAACGAACCGGATTCCGGGGCTTAGAGGCGGCTCCGCTGCGGTTTGAACAGGAAAAACTGGTGCTTTTCAAGCTCCAGCTCCGAACCGGCCCTGGAACCGCGTTGGTGTGAATGGGGCATAAGACGTCTCGAACTGACACTAAGTTGTAGTACCACTGTTTGGCCACTGCAAACATTTGATTCAACGTCCAGCACATTTCGTGGGGCTTGGTCTTACCAGGATCCAATTGGCACTAAAAATAAATATGAATTAACTGAATTAAAAGTATAAATGCATATATGTATTAATATACACTTAAAATGTACAAATATGTATTGTTTTGTAGAGTTCGGTGGACCCTAATGCACTGAAAGGAACAACAAATAATTATAATTTGAGTAGTCTGGGCAAGGCAAGGCAAGACAAACACAGCTGAACAGAACTTCCTGTTGAACATCATACAAGTATTCGCTAACAACTAAACAACAACCAGAAATTCAATACAAGAAGAACAAATGAATGGATCAAACTAAATTGAAGAGGTGGCCCTAATAGGACCAGAACAGAAAATCAAAACAGGTGGGAAAATACACAAAGACAGGAAGTAAAAGACAGACATGACACAGGGGGAGAACACTTCAAACTTAAAAATAAAACAGGAAACACATCAACTACTAGGATCATGACCCTCCTAACAACAAAAGCACTCCAATGTCAGTAAACCATGTCCATCGGAAATGTCAGTGCAGATTTGAAGTTTAAACATTTCAAATAACTTTTTCACCATATTATAAATAATAAATAACATGCAAAACAGCTGTAGCGTCATAGGATTTGAATTATTATTCCAATAAAAAAAGCACCCTCACCTGTCTCCATGTGTTTCCTGCATCTGAGGCGACGTACACACTAACGTTGGTGGAGGTGAGCTCTGCACCGATGGTTCCTGGAGATGAGGCAAAATGCAGACAGAGGAAATTAATTCCACTTGAGATCAAATAAAATCCAAAACATTTGTAAAGAGCCTTTAAAACAGCAGTGGTAATACTGCAGGGGGCTCCAGCCTGCAGCTGCAGACTGAGGCTGTAATTACACGGCTCCAGGAGATTCACTATGTAGTACGACATTTGTCCAAAACCCCTAAATCAACCAATAAATCCAGATTACTGTTTTCCTCTTTCAGCAGTTCTGACCTAAGACGAACTTTCCTAATGCAGTGCAGACTGCTGTAATTGTTGTAATTTAGCCTGTAATTGGTGCCAGGTGGTTAAACACGAGGCAGGAAAGTAATGTAAGTGTTTCAGTCGTCCCCTTGTGGGAGCCCTCCCTGAGAAACAGTTTGCTTAACAATCCATATATTTAGAGAAGGACCAAACTCAAGCTTAAAATCTCAATCTTTCTTGCCTCCAGTGGCTGATCTTCACAACTTACTGCAGAACTGAGTTGCGTATACATGTGAAACACACCACAGGTGCAGTACAGGTTGTTATTAAGGTTTTGTCCATATCAAGACAAACTTAGGGTTAGGGTTACTTTTGCTTGAGTTTCAGTACTCAATCTCCTGCCATAACTGTTGTCCAACATAATAGTTCATGTTATTTGAACTACAACTTAGGGTAACAGCATAAGTGCTAATGGTAATGGAAAAGGATAACTTTTTTCTTTCGTGTTGGTTTTGTTTGTCCTCTTTTCCAACTTTTCTGTTACTTTCCCTATGCAAGTAAACAATTTGAAACCAAAAAAATAGCTTTTAGTTTTTTTCATTGTTCAAAGCAGCTTTAATGCCAACTTAATAAAAGTAACTTGAGTCGATGGTTCATCCCATACTTCCAATGCTTTTACCTGCTTATTCTGTGTATCGCATTGTTCAAATGAAAAATAAATAACTGGAATCTATCTTAGACTATACCTCTTTTAACGCACTCGGTACTGGTTTAGCAGGAAATTATAGCTGTGTGCTTGTGTCGCTGCTGGTCTGGCAATGTCTAATGTTGCTGTTTCCCCACAATTCACTTGAAGTTGTTGGGTAAGTAAGTGGTGGAAACAATAGCCAAAACTACCAGAATAAGAGCCATAATGTAATATAATTACATTTTTCCTTACCATCCTTAGTGGTTGGAATAAGAAGTGGGGCTAGGTTTAGGGTTTGCTTGCATATTTTCCAAGTTCAATATAAAACAATAACAGATTTTCCCCCATAATTTATAAATTCAATAATATTAGAGATCCCACTAAATCACACATTTGTTTTTTTCCAAAATCCCTAATACCTTTTTCACCAAGGTCTAGACACCATCTCCAGACACGAGAGGCGTATGCTGATGTGTTATTGACAGTGCCGGTCCATGTGGGAATAAATATCACTGAGGTGTGAATTCACCTTAAGAACTGTTGGTCTTATATTCCTCAATTTCTTTAGTTTTCTCTCCACTGAGTCAATAAGAGTCACTGCTTTTTTCCCATGTGTCCTCAGAAACAACGATGAGATCATCATTGTTCCTGAGGGCTCCAACAAGGATTATGTAGTGCTTTGTTCTGTCATTTGCCCCTGTTCAAAGGTGAGGTGACACATGCATGTTGTCAGACGCTGTTGGAAGTCATGTCCTGATGCTGAATAAGGAAAAACAAGTGAGAATAGAAGTAAAGAGCAAAAAGATGCAAACAGCCAAATGTAATTGCATAGCGTTGAAAGCAGCAGTGACATATTGGAGACATCAATGCCAACATTTTCGACTAACTGAAGGAGGCACATTTCTTTTTGGCTTTGTGAGTCTAAGTGATTTTCGTGGTCTTTGTCTCTTCAAGTTAGCGTAACACTATCTACTGCGTCCATGGACTGGGAAAAGACATTCGATTGTGAATGTCATTGCCAATAAAAACAAAAGTTCTCTTACCGTATGTCCTTTGTTGTTCTGAGCTGGATTCAATTCAAGCAAACTATACAATATGCAATTTTACATCTCAATTGGCTGGCTAAAGAGTCTCTGAGACTTGCCTTTTGCAGTGCTTGCTCTTTTTAATACTAACATGCAAATGGCTTCAAAAAGTATAAAAACTACGGTGAACACCTGCTGGAGATTGCATCTATTAATTAGTTTGTAATAAACAAAGCAAAAAGCCCAGGAAGGGTTGCAACAGGGGTTTTGTTTTTTGAGAAAAAAAACCTCAGAACTCTGAGTAGACAAAGAAAAGAGAAACAACATGTCACTCAAAGAGATTCTCTCACCCACCTGACGCGACAATGATCCCCGGCGCTGAGTCCCTGCTGGCTATGTTTCCAGATGTGTAGGGATTTGCGGAGACGTGTAGATGGAGATGTAATGAACAGTAGGGCTGCAGAAAAAAAAAATCACAGACTTATCAAAACTCTTCAAAAGACGCCTGTGAATAAAACAGCTGTTGTGTAGATGCACAACCCTCCCAAGTCCCGAGTTTTATCACAAACACCATTTCCCCCATTGGCTGCTTTCACCATTAATTTTGATTGGGTTAACCTTTACCGACACAATTCTCATTACGACCCGGCAGAATGCCAGAAGTGCAGGCCCTGTTGTGACTGCCTGTTTAGAGGTTTATTAAAACTCTGACATTTCCTGACAAATGAGTGTACAATATGTGTGGAGGGGCTCGGCATTCCACATAATCACTAATTGGTTTATCAAAAAAGGGCAATTGTTTTCATACACTGATAAAAACGATCATACTATGATTTTGTGTTTAAATTATACAAGAAATTACTAATAATTTTCTTTTACTCCAAATCTCTCCTTTTATTTAATATGTTACTTGAATTTGCAAGTAATTTTGAATCTTCATTTTGATAAGTACATTTAAATCATAGCACCAAGTCAAGGTTAACTAAAGTAATGTGTTGACCTACAACCTCTGAAAAGCTAGTCAAATGTACAGGGCAATGTGAGTAAAGGTGGGCGACGCCCCCGATGAAGTCAGAGGAGTTTTCGCACAGTACAGTACTGATGGGAATTCCGGCGAATTCGGCTCCCAAACGGCTCTTAATTTTTACCACATATACCTTTTATAGTTCAATCAAATGTAGCCCTGTTTTGACTAATGATTTATATGTGTACACATATATCACTTAAATAATTCAATACATCCTTTGTACTGAAGTATTCAAAAGTAAAAATTACATTTTTTATATAAATGATTTGCTGTGGCCAATTGTTTTCATTGAATTTACAGACCCTCTGATACCACCCAATGAATGCACTGACTTGCTTGTAGAACCACGCTACACAAAGCATATAGCAACATCTATAAAAACTTAAGCATAGACATTTAAAAAAAGGACAGCTACTGTATCGACATTTTAAAATTGTATTTAAAGAAAAAGCCCTGACAAAACAGCAGGGCTCTATTTCAGTATTAACTAAAGAAAAAAAGACAGCAACAGCTGACATAAAATCTTTGCTGAGCCTAGAGATAATCATAAATAAATAACATAGCGAAAATAAATATATTGCAATGCTCAGTACAGCAGCACCCAACGGTCTCTAATAAAAAAAAACATAATACAAATAAATGTATTGCAATGTGCAAAACAGCAGCATCCAACAGTCTCTAATCCTTGGATATTTCATGTCACTGCATGCATGCACGGAGCGCCCGTAGCGCGGAAATCATCATATCATTCTGTCTTGTATTACTTGACAAAAAATAAATGGCTCGTTCGCGGGTGCGAGCCGGCTTATTCGCAACCGACACACATCACTACAGTAGCCTACAGACATTTGAAAAAAAGCAGATGGTTCCAGTTGAAGAGAGCATGGACCCTCGTCTAATATGAATACTCGTGGATTTTGAATCATGTAAGTATATTTTTGTACTTTATTAACTCTGTACATCCCTTTTAGTTTGTCAGCTTAATGTGGATATCAAACGGACGTTAGCTAACGTCAGTGTTTCAGCTTAGCAATTGAGTTAGTTAGCGTGCTAGCTAATTTAGCCTGCTTTCATGGATGCGGCACACACAACGTGTGTAATACTTAGTGGTTTAGTGGTTGCTTCAAATTAGTCAACAGCTGGCGAAATTCACCGTTTTGAGTAAAACATGTGGCAGTGGGGAATTAGTAGTTCAGAAGAGTTTTTTTTACTTGGCGGGGGGGGTTGTTCGCGCTACATTTTCAAATGCTGCTCGGTAGCAAAGCAAAGCAAACTGAGTTTTCCTTTACTGTGGGAGTCAAGTTAGTTCACTCACATGCATCGGACTGTGTATGATGGACATGTGTGCTTTTATTTCCCGTGTACAGTGAGACGGATAGCAGCACCAGATTCCTAAAAAAAGGGTATGTCACATTCACTGCCATGGCCGCTGCTCTGTGTAAACTGCCTGTGTGCCAGTCTGTGATGCGGCCTGTTTCACTGCAGCCTAAAGAAGGAGAGGGGTGATCCAGGAAGGCTACTGGGACAAGAGTCACTTTATTAGAAGTTTAACTGTTGTGGCCTCTTTCTGTAGCGCGTTAAATTGACGTTAAGGCATAATCTTTGTTTCCAATATTGAAGATTGAAGATTCAATTTATTGTCATTACGTAGTACAGGTACTATGTAACAAAACGGTTTCTCTGCATTTGACCCATCCTAGTGTTAGGAGCAGTGGGCTGCCATTATTTACGGCGCCCGGGGAGCAGTGTAGGGAACGGTGCCTTGCTCAGGGACACCTCGGTAACACTTGGTCTTTCCGGGACTTGAACTGGTGACCTTCCAGTTGCCAAGTCAAGTCCCTATGGACTTCGCCACCAATATCTGTCTGTACTTACAGTTATGTTTGTTTGCTACAATAATTGACATGTGTCGTGGGTTGACATCATTCACCCACAGAACTATGGGTGGGGGTATTGTTCCACACGGACATTTGAGTTAGCCGGACTTACTGTTTCCCCAGTCAGTTATTCCCGGGCTTGAAGTTGTTTACATGCTGTTTCATGTCTAATATTAAACTAGCTTTGTCCTTTGACACACCGCCTCTGACTCCCGTCTCTCGGCACTACATTGGTGACCCCGACATAAGTCTCGTGGAAGTATCCGAGACTGAACCGAACATGGCAAATAACGCAGTTTTTCTCAAACTGCCGGAGTTTTGAGAGACGTCTGCGGCTGCATGGTTCACACAGACGGAGGCTCAGTTCGCCCTCCGTGGGATAACAGATGACGACGCACGCTATTTCCACGTCGTTTCGGCACTGGGAAGCTTCACGGCGGCCCGGACGGTGAGATTTATTACATCTCCCCCTGCCCAAAATAAATATGCAGCGTTCAAGGCTTTCCTGCTAAAGACTTTTGAGTTGTCACGCCTGTTCGCTATTCATAGCCTGGGAGACAGCAAGCCTTCCGACCACATGGAGATGATGCTCAACATGCTAGGTACGGAAGAACCCAACTTTTTGTTCATGGAACTGTTTCTTCGGCACATGCCGCCGCATGTCCAAACAGCGCTCGCTAAAACGGCTATTACTGAGCCCCGCGCTTTAGCCGAAGAAGCTGACCGGTTCTTCCTGGCCACCCAGCGTTTTACCCCCGAGGTGCTGGCCCCGACATGCAGTGGCACCTTCCCTGGTAGAGGCATGCTACCTAGCAGAAGCCCCGTGGCCGACGACAGCCGCTCAAGCCCTGGCGTGTGTTATTTCCATACACGCTTCGGCGCGAAAGCGAAGAGGTGCCGTCCCCCCTGCAACTATAAGGCAACGGGAAACGCCAAGGCCTGCGCTCAGTAGTGGCCGCGAGCGTGGGCACATCCAACCGGCTTCTGTTCATCAGGGACACCCTCACTGGTCGCAGACTCCTGTGTGACACTGGCGCCCAGCAGAGCGTCCTGCCAGCTACGGTGGAAGACGCCGCTGGTGGGGGCCACGGCCGACCTTTAACGTCCGCTAATGACACCTCTATTCGCACCTATGGCACAAAGACAGTGGTCCTGTGTTTCGAGGGCCAGCGGTTTAAGTGGGATTTCGTCACGGCTGACATCTCCTTCCCACTCCTCGGCGCAGACTTCCTGTGCGCTCACGGACTGCTGGTGGACGTCAAGAACAGCCGCCTGGTGGACACACTGACGTTTGCCTCGTTCGCATGTGTCCGCGGCGAGGCATCATTCAGCGGGCTCTCCAGCTCACTCTCACAGGGTGACAAGTTTCAACACCTTCTCAGTGAGTTTCCCGACTTGACGCAGCCCACCTTTTCCGCTGCCACTACCAAACACGGGGTCGAGCACCACATTGACACTAAAGGCCCCCCAGTCTACGCTAGGGCCCGGCGGCTTAAGCCTGACATGCTGGCGGTCGCCAAGTAGGAGTTCGACAACATGGAGCGTCTGGGCATCATCCGCCGCTCAGACAGCACTTGGGCCTCACCGCTCCACTTGGTCCCTAAACCAGCCGGCGGCTGGCGACCGTCTGGTGACTACCGCCGCCTTAACAAAGCCACTACGCCAGACTGCTACCCGGTCCCTTACATCCAGGACTTCTCTGCACACCTGGCGGGCAAGCTGGTCTTCTCCAAGGTGGATCTGGTGCGGGGCTACCACCAGGTTCCGGTGCACCCCTCGGACGTCCCCCAAAACTGCGGTGATTACGCCGTTCGGGCTGTTCGAGTTTCTGCGTATGCCGTTTGGACTTAAGAATGCAGCTCAGTCCTTTCAGCAGCTGATGAATTCGGCATGCCATTCATCGCCAGCTCCTCTGAAGAAGAGCACCAGGTACATCTCCGAAACCTTTTTGCGAAGTATAAGTTTCTACAATTCACTCCAAATTGACATTTACAATATTAAAATGCTGTTTTACGAATTTTTGTGTGAAAAAACGACCTAATTTATTATTCACATTATTATTTTATTAAAATAAATAGAGCCATTCTGCTTCATGAGTACCTTTTACTTTTGATACTTTAAAGTACATTTAACTGTTAAAAAAATTAAAATAATAATAATAATACGTTTTTGCCTCTTATATATCCTGGTAGGGTGTTCCAGTGTTTGGGAGTTTAGTGGATAAAAGCTGGTTCATCTCATTTATTTTGAGGGACTTTAGGAATATTTAAAAAGCCTGCTGAAGAGGAGCTGAAGCTACACTGACACGATACATGGCAAAATGGTTCTGGGCTGGCGTTGCCGTTATGTTTCTATGTAGAGAGCGGTGCATTACGACCAGAGTTGGGTGTAACGCGTTAGAAATTAACGCGTTACTGTAATAATATTACTTTTGTCGGTAACGGAGTAATGTAACGCGTTTTTATAATTCAATAATCACACTACAGTTACTAACTTTGCCCGACACGCGTTACTTCGTTACTTTTATAAAATCAGTAATCACACTACAGTTAGCCTACTAACATAAAGAATCACTAGATTCTCCCTTTGACAGACAAGAGGGATTTCCGCCGCAGGTTTATATTTACGTAACATTTGCGTGACTTGCGCGTCCATGCAGTGCATAAACATGGCTGAGTCAACAGCGATAACTTTCGAGGGGTGGAAGTATGCCCATTATTTTGAGTTTGTCCGAAGAAAGGACAGGAATGTGACGGTGAGGTGCAAACTGTGTCCAGGCCAGAAGCTTTTATCCACTGCTGCAAACACAATGTCAAACCTCAACAAGCACCTGCAAAGACAACATGCTAACGTGAAGCTAATAGCTAAGGAGGACCTCCGAATCCAGAGTGAGGATGTCGAGTAAAGTAATGCACTGTAGGTGCGCCGAATTTGCGCTTCAGATGACGCTCCCTCCGCCAGATGAAGCACCCTCCGCAGTCTGCGTGATCTGCCTGTAGGGAGGGGCGGCCCTGCGAGTAAAGTAACGAGTAAAGTAACGCGTTACTTTGTGTAGAGAGTAACGAAGTAAAGTAATATATTACTTTTTTTTTAAAGTAATAAGTAATATGTAATATATTACTTTTTTTGAGTAACGACCCCATCTCTGATCACGACTACCTTGAAGAGCAACCCCTAGCGCTGTGCATCGCTCTAAGTTTTTGTTGAGCCCTGCGCTTTTTTAAAGTTCAAATTATCGCAACTTTGACCTCATGTAGCGCTGACCTCTTGATGCACAACCCATCAGATGACAGTTGATTGTAGCAAGGCAAGGTAACATGGGTGTTACCAAAGTAACTATACTTAACTAGCCGTCATCACCACAAAGCTCTGCGCCCAACCTCGCTCTGAGCAAAGAGCAAATCACGTATCATGTGAATGCAGCTTTAGGGCTCTTCTGTACTTTCACTTAAGTATAATTTTGAAACCCAATCTTTTACTTTTAATGGAGTATTTCTAGACTGTACTATTTTTACTTAAGTATTGGATCCGAGTACTTCTTCCAACCCCTGCAATAACATTATTGTAGGGGATGTTTTTCACCGACACCAACCCATCTGTAGACACAAGACACAAAGTAAGATTAACTTCGGTAAATTCACTTTAGAGTGAAAATACGACTAGACTTGCCCAACTTTCCGATTATTTCAAGAAGTAAGAAGCTTTTCTGTCTGACACCTCTTTGTCTTTGTAGCTTAAATGGGAGGTCGGCTTATTGGACTGAATCAAAATGGCTGACCTTTCAGCATAACAGCCTCAGAGCACTCAGCTTTTACGGGCGCTGCTCTTTCTGAGCTCGGCCCCTCATTGCTGGCGGGATCAGTCAACTCCTGTCAGGGCTGCTCTTTGATGGAATCGCACACGTACAAAAACATGTATGAACGGAGATGCTTACCAGCTCACAGTGGATGCTGTTGCCCCTCAGGTCTTTGCCCGGGGCTTGCAGGAGGCTCCAGTCTCTGCCTCTGTTGTAGGTGATGTGTGTCTTCACTTGGCTATCCATCTTTCTGTTGGCGAGGAACATCCCCTTTATTCCAGCTACCTGGGGAATTAGACAGCTCCGATTGAAAACAGACTTCACATGTCCAAAAGATACTAAGCATTTCTGTATCTTTGAGTCACAATGCAGAAAATACCCACACATGCTCAGGCTTGGGGTGTTACGAGATTACGTAATCAGGACACACAAAACGGTAACTGTATTCCTCTACAGTTACATGAAAAGGCATAAACAGCAAGAAACAGTGTTATTTTTGCAGCAAGATGCTTAATATGAAGATAAAGCTGAATCTCTAACCGTGGCCAGGTGTCAGAACAGCAAGGGTTGCATGGCAAAAGACTGGGGTTCGACAAAGCTTGATAGCAAAAGGTTACTGTATTAGTATTCCTATTATATCAACTGCTGCTCCTGTGAATTCCAAACACATGAGTGTGATTGTTTTCTGCTTACTAAAAAGGTTTATTCATATACTACAAACGTTTTTATTAATATAACAACGTCAAGAACATCTTTAGTGTTGTTAGCAACCTCCACGGCTGAGCATTGTAGCCTAGGCGGAAGTTCCACAAACTGCAGTTCAGTGAATGACCACTAGGATCTGCTTCAAAACAGAGTCAATCTTCATAGAGCCCCCATGATAAAATGCCCAACTTTACATAAGAACGAACCATCTTTACAGCCTTGTCCAAAATGAATGGTATGGTCTTTAAAGCTAATTTCTGTATTCCCGACATTTGTACAGGGGCTGAATTCTATATATACCCTAATCATGTTTTAATAGTTTGAAAGTATAAGTTAAGCATAATTAGGAGAGGACCGCCATGAGAGATAAGTGTTCAGGAAGCCAACTGCTTGCTGTATGCTCTGCTTCCTATCCAAGGCCCACTGTAATTTTACTGACAATGCCCATTCTCAATTAGCCAAAAGCAGGCTTGGGGAGAAACGGGATCATGTAACTACCTACATACTGCCTGAATTTGCATTATAGTTTTCTTGCTTCATTTGTTCTTCTTTTATTACAGTAGGTGAACCTGTTATTTTATAAAATAGTGTGTGTGAGCTTAACTGTATTTTTTAAATTAGAACGGAGCATTTTCTGTCAGCTGAGATTTTAGTTCTGCTTTTTTAAACTCTAGTATGTGCTCATGTGTTTCGTTGTTGGTGTATAAACTACTGCCCAAAAGAAACGGAAAGTAATCAGGTTACATTACTTTTATATTGTGATACTCAGATTAGGTTATATTTTCTTGCAGGTCACTTGTAATTGCAACAGAATACATTTTTAAATCAACCATCCTAACCCTGCAACAGCTTACCTATTCTGTATTCCCAACAAAAAACAAACACTGAGTGGGAAATGATTGACTGTCTTGGGACTTTTGAGTAATCAATGCGTGTCTTAAATGAATCTGACTCCTTGTTGGAGGGCCCTAGGAATAGCTCAGGGCTACTGAATTGAGTCAGTGACAGTCGCATGAGCCGATGAAACTCCACTTTAGTAATTGACAGATACTTCAATCTCCCTTGGAGGAGAGATTTAGCATATCCTACGTTTTGGGTGGCGACCCCAATCAAGGCAGTGGATTTGATTTGAACGCCAAGGCCACGGCAAGACATGAGCAGCATCATCAACAGCTTAATTATATGATTCAGATAGAGAGATATACTTTCAGCTAGTGCGGCTATGTCTTTAAAATCCCAATAACTAAGCTTCAACATTAGCCCCCAACACACTTTTTTTCCATTTTGGATTAGGTGCATTTTGTGAAGTAATATCTGCAGTTATTCATCAAAGAAATAAATAATCTCAGCCTTACAAAAATCCATATCCCTGGCACAATCCCCCCCTTTTACTTTTGTTAGTGTCAGCACTTTGAAGCTACTTCGTATTCACACAATGCACTGTGAAGACTGTAGGCCTACAGCAGCAGGGGTTGTTTCCAAAGTGACAAAACAAGTACATTTCATCATCTCTGCCTCCCAGCTATAAAATATTGATCAGTGTTCATATTAAACTTGCAGGCTGAGCACCCATCAAGCACGCCTTTATTTGATAGTGTTATATAAAAAGAATAAATTGGCCAGAAAGAACACAGCAAGAGGTTGCGTTGGGACGTTGGGGATGTGCGGTAAACTGATCAAAAACTAAAACAGAGTTATGTTTGCTTACCTCATAGAGGTCCACCATGACGTTACCCTCGTGGCCCATGCTGCTGACCACGTTCTCAAGAGCCAGGGTGTAGTACACCCCCGACGTGTCCGACACGTACAGGTTGTAGGTTTCGTTCTGGTTCCACTCCTGTACTGCCGCAACCACACGGTTCTCATCTGTGCTGATCACATGCAGGTCCTGGAAGAGAGGCAACGTTAATACCAGTAGGGTATTAAAATGATACATAATGTAACAGGTTACCACAGTGTATTATAGTCCTTAAATATTCCCTTTTATTATGTTTTGCTTTATGTACAGGCTTTTAGGCATTTTTATTTTACTCTGCTGTCATGTTAGATATGTGTTTCCTGTTTATAAGAGATTTTTGTGCTGTTTAAATGAAAATAAAGTGTAGCCATATTTTGTTTCAACAGCTAATTTTCTTTTAAATAATTTGGTATTTCATTAGAAAAAAAAGGTTGTTATAATTTGAAATGTATTTCGTTTTTAACATGTACTGAATCTCTTAAAGCGGCCCTCAATGCTCAATTTCAGCCTCATATTTTAATTTTGTGCCTCTACTGTGACATGTTTCCATGCTTTGATGTTCAAAAAGGTCTTTATTTTTCTCATACTGCCTGTGCTGCAGCACCTCTTTTCACCCTCTTTCTGAAACCAGAGCCCAGTCTCCTCTGATTGGTTAGCTGGACGGCTCGGTTGTGATTGGTCAACCGCTTAGAAATGTCTCCCCCCCTTAGTCTATCACGTACAATGCATTGGAATGTTAGCCAATAGAAGCGCAAGTGTTACATAGTGATGTGTATTGGAGTGTGTGGGAGAGAAACTCCCTCTGGAGGGAAGTTTGGGATTTTAGCCTTTGCAGACCATTTACATGCACAAACACTTAACATGGAACATCATAATTCACTGGAAAGGTAAAAACCCCAAGAGGCATGATGGGGCCTCTTTAAAATGGCAAATATTCTTGTTTTATTAGGAAACTGAGCAGAATGCAGTATGTGTAATGCTGGCAGCCGTAATTCTATAGTTTACAGTATTCTCAACATTGAACATAGTGTCTTTCACTTTAAATGAAAGGCACCTTCTTTTAAATATAATCCTTGGAGTTTTATTTATTCCAAAATGAATAGGATATATAATCAGCTAAACGGAAAAAAAAAACTCTGTGAAGTTGATTTTAATGTGCCCATTACAATCAAAAACACAATCTTTGTTTCTCAAAGTGAAATATCCAAGCTTTTACATTGTTTACTGTTTTTGCCCCTATGCTGGGTTTAATCATAGTAAATAATCAGAATAGCCTCATCTTCTGATTTTCCCATATTTTAACTAAGAGGATACTACAATCGTTATACCTTTGTCAGGCTTATTGGGCAGAGATTATGCAGCTGAGGCCATGCTGTTTGGTTGTGCGCTTCATCTACCTCTGACTGTGCCAAAAACACCTCGCAGTGAGCCGACAGCAACCAGGGCGCCTGGGGCTTGATTGAATAAAACATGTCTAATTGTCAATGGGGACGTGACAAGCCAGGGCCATGCGTACACTGAGCCGCACGGAATAACAATTCTGGAAACACTGTGAGAGTTACTTTTGGCATTGATTTGTCCATAAATAACAAAGTGGGGGAGTGTCAGGCGGAGCCAGCGATGAAGTGACACCTCACTGCAACTTCAGCAAACAAAGCTGGAAGCATATTATCTGCCATTGATTGCATAAAAAGTTGACAAACTGCAGGATTAACTAAATCTTAAATAGGCCCTTTTGTGCTTTTAGGGGTTTCCCTTTCCTGTAGTGTTTTATATAGATTTTAGTGCATATAAATGGTCTGCAAAGGCTAAATTCCCCAAATGCTCTCCCACACACTCAACCCCCTGCCTGGATGCCTCCATTGGCCCTTGTTTACTTCAGTTACAAATTGACATCGATAAGTAACACTTGCGCTTCTATTGGCTAGCGCTCCAACACAATGTACGTGATAGGCTAAGGGGCGGGACATTTCCGGCACATCTCTAAGCAGTTGACCAATAACATCAGTGCCAGCCAGCTAACCAATCAGAGCAGACCGGGCTATCGTTTCATTCAGATGGTGAAAAGAGGTGCTGCACATGAATGTATAGAGAACTGGATACAGCGTCGGAGAATGGCCCTGTTAAGTCCTATTAAAGTTGCTCAGTAGCAAATGAAGCCCAGAATTGAGTGACTGTAGATTCAAAATGTACCCGTATCTGGGCCAATAGAGCATGTGCACTTGAGTTTTCCTTAAACCCTGCCTCAAATCTCCCTCTCACTTGGCTCAGTCAAATTAATGTAAAGGGAAAATAACTCTGATATTCTCTTTTAGCGCATTTTACAACTTTAAGACCCTAATGAGGGGCTTGATGATGCATCATAAGCAGTAGGAGAAAAATAAAGTACTTTTTAAACATAAATTATTTAAACATATCACAGTAGAAGCGCAAAATACAGATATGAACCTGAAAATAAGCATAATATGTTCCTTTTTTCATCTTTTGTATATTATTGGTGACCTATGATAGGATTGGGATCAATAATGATCCATTCATTATTTTTTAATCATCAAGATCTTGTTAGTTGAATTCTAATCAGGCGGTGTGTTTACCTTGGGCAGTGTGTACTTGGGTAGCTTCATTGGTGTGAAGACATCTCTTTTAGCAGACACATAGTAGATTGGCCTCCCCGCGGCTGACACCTTAAAGTGATGAAGCCGTTGAGTGAAAACATTTTGGAGACACCACAGCAACACATAAAGCTGCACTAATAGCATCTCTCCTAGAATGACCTTGGAAAATGTCCTACAAAATACTTTCTGCCTCATACATTGCTATAATGTTGTTCACTGAGCAAACTGGACAATTACTCACCTGGACAAACACATACTCATCTTGCACCACCAGAGAATTGGGGTCAATGTAGCCCGGGAATGGTTTGCCCTTGTTGGCATCTGTGCAGTTTTGCAGCTTGCAGGTGACATACAGCGCCTCTGCTCCGACACACACACACACACACACACACACACACACACACACACACACACACACACACACACACACACACACACACACACACACACACACACACACACACACACACACACGTCAAGCCATGGCATCAGTGATGGTATTAGCCAATGAAGAAAGGCAGCCTTCACCCAGAGCCAAGCGGCTTCTTTTGGCCTCCTACATTACTCGTGTCAATAAAGTGGTCCCAGTGAGGGGGGGGCAGCAGAGGGGGAAGACAGATGACCGGAGAGGCCAATTGCTTTCTTTGCCTTCAATCGCAGTGCTGGGTGAGAGCCTGTCCCCGCACGTTAGCCTCTGCCAAATATATGTCTGCTTTGTTTGCAAGCACATGATCAATAGTGATAGTCTGTGGCTGTGTGTGCGACCGTAATATCTGACGCCACTGGTGTTTGCTTCATCTGTTTGCATGATTGGCATTTCTCTATTGTGTAAGTGTTCTGACAGAACAGTGGCACTGATGCTTAATGGACTTTCTGAAAGCTAAGAAAAAAAAATCCAACATTTATTCATTAAAGGGAAACTCCAACAACAGTTATCTGTACAAAAGTTAGGGTGAAAAGATACAGCTTTTAAAATGTAAGGGTCTAAATTGTAGTAGGGACTGAGGTATCCTGACTTTCAAACCCTGGTATGGGTCAAGCTTTGACAACACTGAATCCTAATTTGCCAAAAATTAATAATAATAATAATAATAATCATAATAATAATAATAATAATAATAATAATAGTAATAATAATAATAATAATATTAAAGTATACTTACAATGTCTAAATTATTATACTTGCATTAATAAAAAATAATTCAAACAAACCATTTTTTTTCAGACACTCAACATTATAATAATGATAATAATAATATATAATAAATAGTATAATAAGGTATAATCATAGTATAAACATTATTATAATTACAAAAATGAAAATAACAATGCACCCAAATCATTATTTTGACTCCGACTAATTACAGTGTTTCTCAAACTTTTTCATACCAAGGACCACTTAACCAATAAAAAAACACTCGCGGACAACCTAACTCCACAAATATCCAAAATCACATCGTTCTTCTAGAACAGATTATAAATTGCCTGAAAATGGTACAAACAAGTGGCAACATGTGTGACGAAGGTGTTGCGCGGGGCTATATCATGCAATCGAATGTGAAACTTAAACTCGCTCCATTGCTGAGATATTTCCGCGAGAGTGCGGAAAACTTTAATTTATTTATTTCAAATGTGAAATTTTACCAATATACTCACGGACCACTAGGGGGCCCTCACAGACCACCAGTAGTCCGCGGACCACACTTTGAGAAGCAGTGGACTAATACAATAATAATAGTAATAAGAATAATATATAGTTTAATAAAAGTATAATGAATATATTTATGATAATAATAACTACATTTTTTCTAAGCATTATTAAATTAGACTCACTTAACCAAATACTATTTATCAACCCATAATATCCCATTATTATAGTTATTTTGTAGTATGAGCTAAATCAGTTGCTTTTAAAAGCACTCTAATATATGCATTACTTTTTCCTCCATTGTCATTGTCTGTCCCCGGACTCGACCATTTCTGCTGTCCCCTTGCACTACTCTTTATCCGAGTTCTCTACACAACTCCCAATTCCCCTCTACTTTAGCACACTGCTCAGGATACAGTACAAAGACACGGGAAAATGGAGCTCTGAACCCGGAATTCAATTACTCACGTCCTTCAGAGATGCTGGTTTCCAGGTGAATTAAGCCTGGCTCTTTGTCCAAACCCATTTTCGACCTGAAAGGCAGACAAATGTGTTTCAGGAACATCACCACCGGTATTTTGCCTTCAGGCGGACTGTAGCAGCAACCTGACCTGATGGATTGCACTCTGCAAAGTCATACAAATGTAACTAAAGAGAGGTTAAGACAAGTGCTATGGCAGTTGTGGTAAACATCAGTTAGGTATTGCCTTTTCTTCATTGTTGATGGCACTTTAAAGTGTGAGCAAAAATGACCTGGGGGTTTACTGTGTGTTCTAAATGTTTATAGCTCCCAGAAGGTCCTTTTCCCCCCCTTGGACGAATGGAAGAAAACGTTTCCTGACATCATTAGTAGAGGAGAAGCCATTGATTTTCCCTCTACAGTAGGGATGTCCACAGATGGAATAGCATATAATCATTACGGCATTAAATATGTATTAAAAAGACTGGGGGATGAGAGGAAAGGCAAAGGCAGCACACACATGGAGGGAGAGCTGGGTGAGGGAGCAGGTAGCACACGCATAAAGAGAAAAAGGAATAAAGGTTGCCTGTGTGAGGTGAATGAGGAGCAGGCACAGTGAGAGACCACTATGGCTCCTAATCATTATACTTATTGGTAGTATTAGAGATTTCCAAGATGAAACACAACTTTGAATAGGATGGT
This sequence comes from Dissostichus eleginoides, assembly GCA_031216635.1. Classification (NCBI taxonomy): domain Eukaryota; kingdom Metazoa; phylum Chordata; class Actinopteri; order Perciformes; family Nototheniidae; genus Dissostichus; species Dissostichus eleginoides. The sequence continues at coordinate 6,868,668 of CM062266.1, forward strand.
CTACCTATCCAAACCGCATTTGCATTCCCACTGAATAATCCATTCAGGTGCCAAGAACAGTGTGCGGCAGGAAAAGAATAACCCTTTGAGTAAAAGCAGCTATATGGTTTGTGGGGTTTTACCGCTAAGTGATGGGAAGCTCACTTAGCTTGTAGGGTTGACAGCTTACAGTAGTGTCTCTCTGTGTGTGTACGACATTAGTTTGGACAGCTGTTAAGCTGACCTGTGCTGCGTGACCAAGAACTGCTCAGGTTGACCAAATCGTAAATGAGCTTCTTCGTCTTCTTTGCATGTTGGGTGGCCTCATTGACGGGTGGCCTCATTTACGGCAGACATAAGCTCGCTCTGCAGCCTCATTACCAGGGCTAGCACCACACCTACCACAGAGTCGTGTCCCAAAATAGATCTCTGACAGCTTCTGCAGCATCAGCCCTCCAGGCTCCCTTCACTCCTGGCTGCCCAGCTTGTTACCACCCTGACAGTTTGTTGAGGCAAAATCCTTTGTTACAGTTAGTTATTGTATAGAGGCCAGACATGTTATATTCCTGTGAGTTGGATACTATCTGTGGCCTGAGACCATTTAGCTGAGGGAAAGACTCTAAAGCATGGAACCCTAATGGTAGATGTAACAGTTAAACGTTTTGTAAGACTTAAAGGTCCCCTATTATAATGTTTTTCATCAATATATTATAGGTCTCAGATATATACAAAACATGTGTTTGGCTCGAAATACCAAACAGATCATCAATTGTAGCATCCCATAATCCCCTCTGTTTCAGCCCTGTTTCAAAAGTGCTGATTCTCTGTCTGTTACTTTAGATGAAAGATATTTGGTTGAAAATAACACAATGGTGCTCTAGGAGGAGATTCAGGTGATAAGGTGGGGGGGGGGGGTTACTTTGGTTGGTTATTGGCTAATGGTTACACAAGCCAAAAAAATCGTTATGACATCATAAAGTGGCCAAAATCTTCCTGTATTGTCATACTGCTATTCTGTACAAACTGTGAAGTCCACTGAGACAAATGTAACATTTGTGATATTGGGCTATATAAATAAACATTGATTGATTGATTGAATCTGATCAGCTCATTTTCAGACAGGTTTTTATATAAATGGATCAGGACAAAAAGTGAGCAAATATTTGTTCCTGAAACTTTCAGAATCTCTTTACACAGAGGGGACACATGTTTATAAAAGACATGCAAAAGTGGATTTTCCATAATAGGTGACCTTTAATCTGAAGTGATTAAACAATAACTATGGACCAATTCAAGATACACATCGAAATAGGGCCTTGCTGAGAGGAACCATTGGATGGTTTGAATCTCTGTATACTTTGTTTCGTCTTAAAGGATAGCAAGACTCAGATTGAAGCCTCTCACCACAGCTGAACACTGTCGGTCATATAATGTAACTGTCTGCCAAAGAGCAAGATCAAGCATGTCAGACACATGAATAATACAAATCTTAAAAACCTCTCTGGCTCAGATGCTCCTCCCTTTGTGGAGAAGATGTAGTCTGTCGAAGACATTCACAAAGTCAAAAGTGCTCTTCATTTGATTAGTTTAACATAAGAGTTGTTGTCACGCAATTATTGTGAGTGTGTTAAGAACATATTTACAGTATGTTCAAGATTCCATAAAGTGTTGTACAGTCTTTTAGTTTTGTGTTATCAGGAAGTATAGTTTTCCTATGTTTTCCTAACAATGGGCCAATCCTGTGCGCATATGTAAACATGTCTTAACCTTAAAATTCGAATTAATCAAATAAAAGCTGATTTATAAAAAGTGTTGCAAAGTGCCAGAGTAATTGTCTTTATTCATGTTCATTAACATCCTAGAAGACCTTTAGTCAAAAAAAGATTTGACTTAAACAATAGGACAAATGACAAATGTCGCCTTCAAATTTTGCCTGCTAGCTAAATAAACAGTATTAGCTGTGAGGTGGTCAGAATGAAAAATGTGGCTGTTGTCTTAAGCTGTAGTGTCAGTGTGTATACGTAAACATTACCGTTATTGTTACATTAGCGTAGGATGCTAACCAGTTAGCTTGTCAGCAGCATTATTTTTATCATTATATTGGCAACTATGTTTCTTTTTTGTCCTTCCTCAACCTTAGCCAAATCCCTTCATCCCTTCACCCATCGATCCCTACAGTACATCCCTTCATCCTCACCCACATCCCTTCACCCCTACACCCATTGACCCTTTCATCCATTCATCCCTACATCCCTTCATTCCTACCTCCCCTCATTCCTTAATACCTTACTTCCCTCCTCCCTGCATACCTCCATCACTTACTCCCTTCATTCATTCATCCTCAACAACATCGTTAACCCCATGCCCATCGACCCCTTTATCCCGAAAATCCTTCATCCCACACTTCCTTCAGCCCTTCATCATCGTTTGTTTGTTCGTTTGTTTGTAGCCTTTATTTATCCAGGTAAAAAATCCCATTGAGATCAACAATCTCTTTTACAAGGGAGACCTGCCGCACATTGGTTACACATGTAACAGAAAACAAAAAGGACACATACAACATAATGACAGGGGTACAATTTACAAACTTATTCACAAAGACAGGTACCAGGTATCATGCAAACCCCTTGACCACTCCACCCATCAACCCCGCATTCCCTCATCCCTTCATCTTAACCCACATCCCTTCATCCTCACCCACATAACTTCACCAACCTCATCAACCCCATCATCCATTCATCCCTACATCGGTTCAACCCTAACTCACCTTATCCCTTCAACCCTATTTCCCTTCATCCCTCACGCCCTTCATCCCTTCACCCTCTGTACCCATCTCCTCTAATGCTTTCCCATTCAACTTCTGCAACATTTCTGAATGTCTTATTCTACCAGCGGAAATGCGCCTTTAACCCCCCACCCAACATCCATTCATTGGACCTCCTTCATTAAATCTTTAAATAACATTGCTAGTGAAAGTCCATATGTCTGTACTTACCAGTAGAAGCGATTGGGAGCCACTCTCTCGTGAACCACCTGCCATCTCCTTCCAAACTCCACCGAGCTGTAGAGCTGCAGCAAGACAACCAGACACCAGTAAGTATTCACATACCAACTCGACAGCCAATCAAATGTATAATTTTGTACAACCCAAGCCTTTTCGATGTGCGTTTGCACAGGATATTTATTTTGGTTTGTCTTCACACTTCGATACAATTACTTAGTGATCCCTTTAACCACAAATAGTGGGATAATAGGAGAGGATCCCAAGCGTGGTGGGTGTTCTCAATCCAACCACTGTTCACAAGTCAGTAAATCACTGCTCTGCTCGATTTTACTACGGGCGAAGAATGTGTGAAAAAGTTCGGAATAAAATGAACTGTTAAAACCCCCTTATTTGTTCCAATGGTTCTTGTGTGACTTTTGTGAAGATTGTATTCCATCAGAATTTTAGTTTGAATTATTTTAATAGATGAACGTATTAAATAAATATTAAAGGGTTGGTTCCCCCAACGGACCAAAACATATCAAGATAGCTTTTCCGACTTGTTGTTTCTAGCCATGCAATTCGTTTTTATTTGATTTGTCAAACATCCATTTCAATGTGATTGAGGTGAATGGAGTTCCATTTGTGGTGTTCACAGCACTAACAAATTACATTTTCAAAAATCAAAAGGAAAGTGTCTTAGCAGAAATTCTGGTTTAGCAAATCTTATTTTTGTAAAGGGCATGCCTTTGTGTGTTATTCAAAAGTCGAGGGATAACAGGAAATAATGGCATTCCAACAAATGTCAACGGCAGGGTTGTTGCGGTCATCTTCGGCTCCTTAACCCCGATGCCCCAAATAAATGATTCATTTTGCATTTTGCCTACATATACTCCTAGCTGCTCAACAACCTCACTGATGTCCTTTTGTCTCCAAACAAACCTGCATTCTCTGACAAAGCACAATGATAAATCAGATTACTCTGGAGCTCACAGCTGGCATTTAATGAGGCATGAAACTTATTTCAATGTTTCGGGCTGGACTTTTATTAATTTGAAGCAAGAGCAGCCATGCATGATGTGTAAACAATCATTTATTCACAGAAAAACTCTTTGTTTATATTCATTTGTTTTCTAATTACATGTATTTACTGTGCGGCCTGCATTTAAAGCATCCATGCAAACAGGATCTCCACCTTAAATCCTTACTGTTGGAAATTCCTTATCGCGTCTTTATATTTTTTTTACAACAAAAGACTGTTAATGATATTTCCTGGACAAAAATGTGCTCAAGACTTTAAATGTTCCTACACCAATTAAAATGATAGTCAAATTCATTGAGGCATGATCTGACATAATGTGAAGCACATATATTTTCCTCCGTTATATTCGATTCATTGGTTCACTCCAAAGTGGGCAGATACAAACTACAAATCTGTTGTGTCTATTTCACCTGGTGTGTGTATACTGTCATGTCTAAAAGGAGAGAAACAAACGGCACGAGTGTTGACATTTCCATGACTTCCATGCCAAGCTGTGCTAAGCAGATGCAGGCAGAAGAGAGTGGGGGAGTGGGGGGGATGCAGCAAATCACTTTGACTAATTATCCTCCTGCAGCGAGTTAGTATGTAACCAAGCAAGTGACAGGGAAGAGCAGAGAGCGGGGGGCGTGGGAGGTGAGGGGGCGGAGGGGCCAAGCAGCCTTTCCAACCTCCAAAGGTCTCACAATCAACAAATGCAACAGAATTGCCAAAAGGATAGAGAAAGAGAAGCACGTTTTCGGTGGAGACAATGTGTGCCAGATAGGGCATGGGCTGGGGAGCTGGTGGGTAGGCCTTTTTCCAATGAGGTGGTTCATGGGCCAGTTGGGAGCCGGTGCCAGATTGCGAAACAGTTTTTGTGTGTTTCAAACGCGGCGCGCGACACCAAAAACCGGTTCAACTCCAGCACCAACTATCAGCTCGGCCAGCACAAAGAACGAAAAGCCGCATAAGTCAGGGGCTGGGGCTCGATTTACGTGATCAAGAGTTATACAATCCTGTATTTACTGTGCCAAAGATTGTTACTTAAAAGCGGACAAAAATACATTTCTGAGGAAATATGCAGCAGGGGACGTTACTGGTGGTGAGACAGTCAGCTGTAGTTAGCAGACGGTAGGCTATACGCCAGTGGAGCGCAAGCTGTAAATCACTACACCGGTTGGAAAATGCTGAAAAATAGCAGCATACTATTAGCCATGTCACTCTGGAGAAGAGATTTAGTTGGAGAAGAGGTGCTTGCAATTCATCCAGGCAGCCTTCAAAAGCAACATTAGCACAGCTCTAGCGTAGTCTGTCATTGTGGTTATTGTGAGGGATAATCACCTCTCTGGCTCTAGTTGGTTGAAAAACTAACTGGTTCTTAAAGACCCAGTGAAGTGTGCGCCGGTGCATGATCTGTTATGCTAATACGTATAGTAATGACCAAAATTGTCCATTGGAACCCATATAAAAGATGTTGGAATAGCAACGAATTTGACGAGTTGGAATTTTCCGCTGGGAAACCTCCGCCTTCGTGGGCGTGGCTTGCGATCTACTGCGTGACGTCAGAAGATGGGCTCAGCCGAAGTGTTTACATTCACCACCGTTCATTTTGTCTCTGTTTCAAAGTGGAATTTACCAACGTTTTTGAGCGAGTATTTTATTGGAAAGTGTTTCGCAGTCGACTGGAAGTGATTGCCAATCGAGGAAACCTGACAATGGAGGCGACAGTGAAGAAAAAGGGAGGAAAAACACACGGGAAGCGATGCATTGCCGCTGGCTGTGGTAATGTCAATTCTGCCGAAGTGGCGATGTTTCTGTTCCAAAAGATGAAGGTGAGTGGCTGGTGTTATTGTTTCGTAGATTCGTAGATTGTTTATGAAAAATAAAGGCCACTGTGTTTGTGTCTACTAACAAGACTATCATGGCGGCGGCAGAGCTCAAGTCGAGTTTCTCCGCCTGGAGTATTCTCACTATTTCACTTTTGTCGAGCACAAAGAAAAGAAATTTTAGTTAAATGTAAGTTGTGTCTTGGGTCAAAGATCCTATCGACTGCCCAAAACAGCAATTAAAATCTGTTGAACATCTGCAGAAACAACATGCTGGACGAAGCTAGTAGCTAAGACCACAGACCCAGACTCATCCGACGCCACTCCACCTCCACCTAAGCAACAGCGGCTGGATTGGCACTTTGAAACATATCTTTGTGTTTGTGTTTGTATAGACCCATTGCTTAGCAGAGTTCAGTGATGCAAATGCATGTCAAGTTGATCAACAGGTTGTATTATTCTCCGATGCAATAACAGTACTGAAATGAAGGCTACAGTATAAGGGCATTAATGGGTGCCCTTTTTAAGTAACTAAAAAGTTACTTTTCACAGTAACGCATTACTTTTTGGTGTAAGTAGTGAAGTAACTAGTAATTGTAACTAGTTACTGGTTTTCAGTAACTAGCACAACACTGCATGTGAACATGAATGTTGCATCATGCTATGAACAGATGAATGTATGATCAGGTGATGGCCAATCCTGTGTGTAGATCTACTCTAGATCTATGACAAAATATTGTCCTCAACTAAATTGACTTCCATGGCCACTTTCCTCATCTATCCTGTCCGAAAAGCTGTCAAAATCACTCATTTCTCTCGCACCAGTATCACTTTCCGAAGTCTCCGCCATGTTTACAATCACAACTGGGCCCATCTTGTGACGTCACAGCCGCTATCGTCTGCAGCAGCGGTAGGCTCAGACTCTGAAAAATTTGCGATGTTTATCTCGTCCCTCGCACTTCCTAAAAAATTATTTTAGCCATGAACAGGTACAATTATATGTAAGAAATGAAACTGCCATTTCATTTTGGCGCAAAAAAATGCACTTCACTGGCACTTTAAGTTGTATGCAAGTTGAACCAACTGCGTACCAAACTAGCCAGCACGGAACTCAACTGGATTTCAGCAGAAGAGGGGTAATATAGTGAGTGACCAAACAGCATGATTAGTTTGTACAACATAGCCCGTTTCACCAAAACCTTCAAAATGGCTCCAAAATCTGTCCAAAATTCTGTCAAAGGACGCCCTTCAGTTGGTCTAAATTCACACCCACAGAGGATGCCTTCTTCACTGCCCTACCCTCAGCCTCAAACATCTTGAAAATAACAACTGCTCCCATTATGAGGATGTTTTTGTTGATTTCAGCTCAGCATTCAATTTAATATCCCCCATGATACTTATTGGCAAAAATAGCACTCTGGCCTTGAGTATAGCACACTTATCTGGATTTTGGACCTCCTCCCAAACAGACATCAGGCAGTTCAGATTGGTGGTCACATTTCCTTTACTCTAGTATTGAAAACGGCTGTGTTCTCGGCCCACTCCTGTTCATGTTGAACATCCATGACTGCAGACATGGAAAATTTGCTGTTGTTAAGGTGTTGTATTACACTACGATCATCTACCAGATTTGAAGCAGCTATGAGACTTTAAAGTTTCCTTCACAGACAACCTGACATAGTAATAACACACCTTGGCATCCTGGTGAAAAACGGCTGTGTTGTTGAGCAAAACCTAAAAAAAGTTAACTTTTACCAAGGAGCTATAGAAGGCAAACTGACAGAAAATATTACAAACTTGGATGGTAAGTGCAAAGCCGAGAACAGGAAGGAAATGCAGCAGGTGATTAAAAGTGTACAGGACATGATTGGTACCCATCTACTGAGCGTCAATGATATTGGGGAGAAGTGGTGCCTGCAAAGAGCCTAAATACCACCCAGTCACACCGGTACATCCTCCTGCTGTCTGGCAAGACTTGCAGAAGTATTCACTGTCTTACAATCACACTACAGAGCAGTTTCTTTCCTCAGGCGACAAAGGAAGAACTCCAAACTCCACCAAAAAACGAGTTTGGAATTTTTTGATAACTGTTGTAGGATAATGAGATACAACTGTTTATCCCTTTTAACGAGCTTGGACATTTTCACATATTGTACATATTGTGCTCATGCTCCCTTATTGGATATTTTCAATTTTTGTAAAAAAAACTTGCGTAATGTTTACAGTATCATATATCTATATTTTTCAGTGTTGTAGTAGTTTTGTCTATTATAGAGTATACACATTTATTCAGTATTTTTATATTGTGTATTATTTAGATATTCTCTATCGATATATATCATTTCTACTGTTGATGTGTATATATTTACTGTTTATGTTTATCTTTAATTTTTTCTATTTGTATTTTTTTTATTATATTAATTTGTTTTGACTCATGTGTAATACCTGTTAACTTTCTGCTACTGTGACAAAACAATTTCGCCAATTTGGGATAAATAAAGTATATATAATCTTATCTAATCTGATCTAATTTTGTTTTACAACGCTGTGTTGCAAAATATATTGCAAAATACAAACAACATGAACTCCCATTTCTCTCTGTACCCTCCTTAATTAATATAAACTATAGACATTTTATTTTAATGTCTTCAGAAAAGGTTGCTACCTTCCAGCTTCACGGTCTGTAAAATGCTTTCTACTTAATTCATAATACCAAAATGACCTAATATTCTTCAATACATTCTGTGTGAAATTAGCAGAACCACTGTCAAACAATTAGAGGAAAATGTGAAAAGCATTCTGGGTACTTCTCACACTATGCATTAGTATTGCTTCCAGGTAGGACACATTATGTATTCACTTCCAAAAAGAGTCTGTCTCCCTTTACCTTTTGTCAATGTCGGACTTGGAGTGCAAACACAAAATACGACTGTTTCCCGGAGGCGTATTTTCGTGATACAAAATACAATTTAAGATGATTTTATAGGCTATGGAAGAACTGGAATGCATACAATACTGTCAAAACTGTGTGAAGACTTCTGATACTTTAAACCCAGCTCATCATTGGTTTATCATTATCATTGGAGAGTGGGTTGAAAGCCCAGGCCCCTTTTTAAAAAAATATTTAATCATTCACTGCATTGAGTCATTTATAGTCAGTAAGTTGGAAGCGAAGCTGAATTCGAAAACAGGTAAACTAAAGTGAAAAATGGCTGGAAACACAACTTGAAAGTTAATTTAGAAATGTGATTGTGTTTGTGGGTTTGGGAGTTATCGCACCACAAAAGTGTAGGAGTGTGTGTTAGAGGTATAAATGTGTATGTGTGTGTGATAGAGGGATTATACTCGCTGGAATGATTGTTAGATGTTCCTTAGAGTAGGGAAAGCCAAATCAGAGGCAGGGGGCATGCTCACACACACACTCACTCACACACACACACACACACACACACACACACACACACACACACACACACACACACACTGACGTCTCCTCAGCAAAGGAGAATGCTTTCATTATTCATCACAGCTGAAACATTAGACCCAAATGGGCTGAGCTGCAAGAAAAGCATTTTATTAATGCAAACGGTTATTTCAACGTTTTTTTTAAATATGACCTCTCCCTTTTCTTACTTTAAGTATCTCTCTCTGCTTCAGTATTTTCAAGATACAATTATTAATGCATTTATTACACTTCACTTGATCAATAATAAAGCTGCGTTTAAGATTGACCTCATTAACCAGTGGCGAGCCGTCAGGCCCCTCTAGTTCCTCTCTGAGGGCCTAAGATATTCTACAAAATAATATTTAAAAACATTTCAAAAAATGTAATAGCCTATATTTTTTTGTTATATTTTTTTGTTATATTTCTCATTAGTTTTACCAAAATAACTTCATTTAATTGTATTTGAAATAACATTTCCAAATAAATAAATCCTTCAAATCTGCCTATTCAGTTTCTGTTGGAATGTGAAGGGTTAAATGAAAGAAGCTCCTTTAGCCGTCTCTGCGAGTTACTGTGAAGATAGGAGCTGATTGGTGATCCAGCTATGAATTCACAGAGGGCCTGCTATAGGAACTCAACGAGAGATTGACATTACATTGTAATGTCAAATGACAGTACAATTGACCAATCATATCTTCCCTCTAAATGGGTGGGTTCTCTTATCGCGGACTTTATGACAAGTTCCGCCCGCTGTGAAGCTTTTTTCCGTCACGTTGTTTCCATAGCAACAACAACTTCCTGTCAACAGCGTAAACTCGCCTTCAAAATAAAAGCATGTCCATACAAAATAGGAAGCCAAGCCAAATTACACTTAAGACATATAAACAACTGCAACGAAAGTAACAAACACAATGCAATATCCTTTTCAATTTGAAAGAACACAAATTGGGTTATTTACAGGTGTTGTTTTGTGTGGTAGAGGGTCGCTTTCATTGATGCGTTTTTCACCCCGGGCCGTTGTTTTGATATTCCGCTGAAGTATAGGTTGTGACGTAATAACTCTTTATTTTTATTTTTTTCAAGGGAAGGGGGGGGGGGGTCAGAGGGCCTAGGTATAAAAGTCACGGCTCGACACTGTCATTAACGATACCAGAAGTGATGTGATCAAAAAACATGATTATTTATCTGACCAGACATTCATTAATTTGTATAGCCATTTCTTCCCCATAAAAAATCTAAATGATGAGCACATGATACTAAATAAAAAAATATATGAATCACTGTTAAGCTGCATTCACATGTTACGCGATTTACTCTTTGTTCACCCTGAGTTCAGGAGCAGAGCCTTGCCGTGAAAACAGCCATTTAATTTAAATCTATGGATACGTCCCCAGGTAGCTCGCGCCGCAACATACATGTGTCATCTGATTAGTCGAGTGTCGAAAGGTCACCAGTAAACAAGGTCAAAGTTGAAACATTTTTTACTTTGGGAGCTGCGGTTGGCGACTATTTCGAGCGATGCGCAACTCCAAGGGTTGTGTTTTCTTCTAGTCAGCGGGAACACTCACTCCAAAAAACACATCTGCAACACCAGCGCAGAGATTTTTTACCTCTTAAATGCTGGCTCAAAAAATTCTGCGGAAATCTTTTCGGTCAGAAATTCAAAATGACGAGCCAATCATCAAGTTTAAATGTTTACTCAATAACTAGATTTTAAGTCAAAGAGGAGTCATTCCAAAAGCTTTATGTTTTATATAAATACAAACATTCTCCTGTAAAAGTAAAAAATACAAAAATGTAGACTTAAGAAGTCAAAAGTGTGTTGTTTTTTTTCTTTTTTTTGTTATATACCAGGTGAAAGTCTGTATCAGTATTTTTCTTTTTCCAACATGAATTATACAATCCATGTGTTTCCAACTCTCTCCAAAATGGACTTCATGAACTGACTGTGTGCTTTGAGTCACTCTCTTGTGTAACAGGATCTCTTCTCATCTGAATCAACACTCAGCTCCTTATGATCCCTTTCAACAGGCTTTGGGAGAAATGGACATGTAACATTTACATCTAATGGGATTACGTAATCAGGATAGAAAAAACGTAACTGTATCCCCCCACAGTTACAAAAAACGATAAAAATCAGATTGCTGTTATTTTTCTGAATTGGGGATTACTAGCAGAATTACTGTTCTGTAGGCTAATACTTTAAGTGTGAAACTATACGCCTACTGCCTAATTTGTTTAATGAAAGGCAGGTTTTCTTATAAATAAAATATCTGAGAAGAGGACACACACTAAAGCTAAATATCTTGGTTTCTTCTTTTCTTAGGCTACATTGTTCTGTTGTCTTACATAATACACCTCTCTAACCTTTTGGTCGTGGCTGTAAGCCAGGATCCAGTCCTCCTGCTCGGGGTGGAAGAGCAGGCTGAGGATGTAGAAGTTGAGGCGGTACTTCTGGTAGGTCGCTCCTTCATCAGAGCTGATCAGCAGACTGCTCTCCACCTCGGGATCAGTCAGCAGCATGATCTGAAGAGAAGAAGAAGGACAGATTAGTTTTCAGTAATAAAGAGGCGCTTTTATTCTTTTTTTTTCTTTTCCCACTCATGCAGTGTGTTACATTGGGTTTAGTGCATGCTAAGGCTAAAATCCCAAAGTTCCTTCCAAGGGAGTTTCTCTCCCACACACACCTACCCCCCGTCCCCCCCCCCTGCTTGAAACGCCTCCATTGGACGCCTTTGTTTACTTCTGTAACATAATTGCATCACTATGTAACACTCGCTTCTATTGGCTAGTGCTCCAACACATTGTTCATGATAGGATTAGGGGCAGGACATCTCTAAGCGGTTGACCAATCACAACAGGCAGTATGAGGAAAATAAAAACCTTTTTGAACATTAAAGCATGGAAACATGTCACAGTAGAGGCACTAAATACAATATTGAACCTGAAAATGAGCACAATATATGCTCTTTAACCAAAGCAAAGTCGGTTGTAAAAAAAGAAAAATACAGAGAGACTGATTATATTTGTAATGTAAAGGTCTCTACACACCAACCTGAGACCAAAGAACGCGTACCGAAGGCGTCCCGACTTTTACGTCAGCTACGTCGGGCTTCGTTGGCTTCGTCGGATAAAGCCGCCCGCCTACGAACACACTGCAAATACTTCAGCCGACGAGTGGCAATAACTCTCCTTACCAGCAGGCGGCGGTAGTGTGTATTCGTCATTCAAAAGAGGCAACAACCGGAAGACAGACTGCGTTTTATACACCGAGAGAAGAAGAACAGACTTAGTAATATAAGCAGTTGATCAGTTGGTCTTCACTTTCTTCATTCCATGCCGTCATGATAAAAAAGAAACTCTTGCGTCCGGGTGAGATGAAAATGAGGGAGATTAGCCGTCTGTGTGTGCCTTCTTATCGTTTGTTTTGGTCCCTCACTTCCGCTTCACTTCTGATGCACTGATTCGCTAAGCTGAACAGCCAATCAGAGTGATTGATTTGTCCCGACGTTCTTTGGCCTCCCGCGGCCGATTCAACATGTTGAATCGGCGGCGGGAGGAGGCGGGAGGGTTGAAAATGTGCCGTAAAGAGACGACACACCAACCTGAGTAGTGCGACGCGAATGCCCGACTGCCTCTGACGGCTTCGGACGGCCTCTGACTCCCAAAGTCGGGCCGGTGTGTAGAGGCCTTAAAGCGTATTATTGCAACTGAGGCAGCTTATAAGCATCTGGGTAACATGTCATTGACAGTAAGACTTCAACTGATGATGCCATAGATAAAATAATACGTTGTTTCTGTTAGGCTTGATGATATAATCAGTGTGGTAAATCATGTAGCAAATGTGTGTGTGCGTTTTTTATTCTGTGTGGGCCTCATCATTTACATTTCTGCTGTTTGTCTCTCTCCATTCTTTCTCTGCCAATGCTCAATCAGGCCTAGCAAGCACTAATTTCCCATGAGCTTCTTTCTTTTGTTAGAGGTCCCACATATTTGCCAAATTCTCGTGCAATTCTCGCACGGTCTACGGAAGAAAAATTGAAAAATCAAATAGAAATCTCCAGGTAATATCCGATGCGGACATAATTGAATCAGTGGACCATGTCAATAGGAGAGTGTACAGTAGCAGAGACGCTTGTGGAAATGTGCTCCTCAGTAAAGTCTATAACCAACATTCCCCCACGGTGTAACCCCCATTAAAAATGCATGATGACTAAGGTGCAACATATAGATGTTTAGCAATCAGCTCATAACAGACAAAGGCCCGGTCAGCATCTTTTATTGTTAGTCACACTCCAGGGGTGTAATTTCCACAGCCAGTGGCGTTGTTCGACCCACCCCCCCACTTTTAATATTTCAGGGTTATTATCTCACTACATTCTCTATTTAAATGATTCTGTGACTGTTTTGCCACCATAATCAAGACTAGAGAAAGGAGTATTTTGCACACACAGGCTGCCAACATCAGGTGACCATCTCCCTGTCTGAAAAGTGATGTCAATCGTAAGTGCCTTCAACTTGCACTCTTTCTAATGGCCAGCAGGGGCAAAAAGTAGTTGGATTGTATAGAAGTCTATGACTAAATTGCCTTACTCACTAGATTTCATACCTCAGTAAACTTTTTCCTGATAAGTTTATGGTCTCAATAGCTAGCTAAGAGTCTTCTTAAATGGCACGATGGTCATTTTGTACATTATGGTCCAATTTAGAATCAAATTAACGATAAAGAGTACGCTTTAGAGCGTGGCCACCTTGTGATTGGAGTCCTACCATGGCATTGTCTAGTTTGCTAATAGTCAGATTTAAATTTTTCTTTTGGGAGTTTTTTGTCTTTTGGAATTCGTTTTCAGTTCATGAAAGTTAATTTAAACCTCAAAGCAATCAGATTTAAACTCAAAACATGTCATTTTCTGCCCCAGGGGGCCTTAAATCAAAACAATAACAAAAGAATGAGTTTGTTAGAGTGCCGCTGTGATCACCCTCTGTATAATGTGCACTACACAAGGCATATGCTCGTATGGAAGTATTATTCGTTCCTACAGTGGTGAACCTTTCCACTATCTTTCACTCCTGTGCAACTTCAAAAAACCGACGCATGGTTCGACAACATTTCTTCCCTCTGTTTTTTGCCACACCTAGAGCAAATGAGTGCAGAACATGTGTCATGGTGTGTCAGGGTATTTAAGGCCCTGACACACCAAACTGACACCAAAGAACACGTCCCGACGGACCCGACTGATGTGTCGCCTCAGGTCTCCTGCGTCTTGGCCAAAAAGTCGCACTGGAACACACCGCAAAGACTTCAGCCGACGGCCAAGTAGCACGTACGCACTGCGCATGCGTGAGTGGCAATAACTCTCCTTACCAGCAGGCAGCGGTAGTGTGTATTCGTCATTCAAAAGAGGCAACCGGAAGACAGACTGCGTGATATATACAAACAACAAATAGGGTGTGCGTTCCATTTTCACTCTCGTCCATCACAGACTGTTTCACAGACTGTTTCACATAGCGACTTATAATCGTATAATTCTTGCGTCCAGGTGAGATGAAAATGAAAAATAATAGCCGTCTGTGTGTGCCTAATCGTTTGTTTGCGTACCTCACTTCCGTTTCGCTTCTCATGCACTGATTAGCTAAGCTGAACAGCCAATCAGAGTGATTTATTTTGCCGACAGCCTCCGCTGCAGATTCAACATGGTCAATCGGCAGCGGAAGGTGTCGGCACGGCCGAAAAGACACGACAGTGCGGGACACACCAATCTGAGTAAGGCAATAGGACGCTCATCGGCGGCCAGACATCTATCAACGGCCGAAATCGGCTTGGTGTGTCAAGGCCTTTAGACCAAGGTAGTGATGGTTCCTACTGATGTCTAGTGGTGTCCAGTCAGTGCAATACATGTAGCAATTACAGGCCACTACAAGAGCTAGTGCTGGAGTTCAGTCGCTACACAGAGGCTTACATGCGCTCTAGAGATGGCCTTTGGCATGACAACCTCTGTGAGCCTATTATATCATCAGAAAAAGAATACACACTCCTCTCACAGTCAATATCCTGCTCAGTATGGCAGCATACAGCAAAGTGTTTCTACTCTCTCATGCTAGTGAGCCATTTGTCAGCACTCACTTGGGTAATGGCAGTTACTACAAACAGCAGTTCATCAATCACAAAAGGCAGATATAATGCCACATGCGTGAGCCCCATGCTGACCAATCCAATCAAATGCACTCAAACGCTGTCTGAACTACAAATCCCAATTAACGTTGTGCTCACTCCCTGGAACTGCAACTCAGCTGGAATAGTAGACAACTTAAAATGTACTGATGTTTGTGTTGGTCACTAGTGGGTTACAGACGCACAGTATGATATTATTTGGCCTGCTTACAGAAATGTGTATACCACTTAAATACATTGAAATATAAAGATTCATACACCATGGTGACTAAATATGGAGATTGCTACATTCTGAAGCAAAAAGTATGCTTTTTCTATGTATATACATTTTATTAAACCTTTTCACGATCAGATGCTACAATATGGAAAGGATTCCTGTAGCATAATGTTGTTCAGTTCCAGGACAATATGGTGCGGAAGCTATTTAAGTTTAAATGTAATTTGTTAATCATGTTATGTAACTGTTTTTTTTTTTTTTTCAGTTTTAGTTTCCTCCCAAAGCAAAATCAAAAATGGCCTGAGTATAACTTTTGGTATCAAATTTCCTGTTTTTGGATTTAGTAATATAAACAATAACTGAAAGCATTCTGAAAAACAATGTGGTTAAGATCAGTCATCTAAGTGCTTCCTAGAAATATAGCAGTCCTATCAATAACACTTTTCTCATCAGCACTGAATAAGTAAAGAATCCACACTTGCACAATTAAAGTAGTAAAATAACATTTAAGCCAGTGAAACTGTGGGTGTGTGTGTGTGTGTGTGTGTGTGTGTGTGTGTGTGTGTGTGTGTGTGTGTGTGAAACTTTAAATTATGAGGCCAAAAAGGTTGAAAATGAAAAAGGTTAATGAAGCGTATACGTGCCAGCTGGAGGACAGATAAGATATGTGTAAGGAATACTTGAGTTCATTCCGCCAATGCAGTACCGTAAATAGTCCAAGATAGAATATTAATGAAATTAGCCTCATACCTTCCATCTCACAGAGTCACACAGTAATTGGATTGTGACTCCTCTCCATAAATCTATGCCTGATTTCCCACCGTGCAATACATTGATTTGTTTATGTTATTAGACTTTAAGAGTGTTCAGATTGGAAAAGGCTATAAAAAGTGGAACAAAGAAAATTGTTGAGATTTAATCTCTCTTGGGAGGTCAATTTTCTCGCTTCTCCATGAGAACTACTTAGTTGGGAATTATTTAATACAAGTTAATAAACTGGTTTTAGTTAATTTGATTAATTTGACTGAGGTTACAGTTTTGAACTGGGATTGATGGAATGAGCACGAGTCAGTGCTGTCTTGTATTTAAAATATTTATTTGCCAGCTGAATGAAAACGTGGAGGGTCAGGGCCAGTTTATCCTATAATCTGAGTAGCACTTTCTTCATGTTTGTCAGCAACTGTTCGTTTAAGAACTCCTGTTGAAGCATACAAGTGTATGTTCCAACAGTTTTTACAGCCATTATGAAATGTTGCCTCTATTCTTTGATCCAATGTTTCAAGTTGAATGTTTCTCAAAGAGCCAGTAACAGATAAGGTAGGAGGATCAAATGAAATAAAAGACCGATCAATTTGCCAAACCATTTATGTAATGGGATTAAGGGTTATTTTTTATAAATAATCCTTCAAACTATAAAGGCAACAGTGGATTATTCCACAGACATACCAGCAGAGGCTGAGGGGAAATAAAGATCAGACTCTGGGTTGTTCTTAGAGAAGTAAGCTAAAACAGAAAGGCATAATTTGGAGTTTATTGAGGGACAATTCTTAGCCAATGGCCTCCATGCGCCCATCCATCCATCTTCTCCCGCTTATCCGTGGTCGGGTCGCGGAGCTATAAGTTCCAGCAGAGAGCCCCAAACTTCCCTTTCCCTGGCCACATTAACCAGCTCTGACTGCGGATTCTAATGCTCCCAGGCCAGTGTTGAGATATAATCCCTCCACCTGGTCCTGTGTCTGCCCCACAGTCCCTTCCCAGCTAGACGCACCTGGAACACCTCCCTATGAAAGCGACCAGGTTGCATCCTTACCAGGTGCCAGAACCACCTCAAATGGGTTAGCAATGTAGCAGCAACTGTACTCCGAGTCCCTAAGGAATGGTGGAACTTCTCACCTCATCCCTAGGGAGATGCTAGCCACCCTCCAGAGAAAAACCTGTTATTTGTCATTACCTATCCTTAATTACCATAGGTGAGATTAGGAGTGAAGATGGACCGGTAGATTTGCCTTCGGGCTCAGTTCTCATTTCATCACACTGATTGCAGTCTCCCTCCCGCTGCCCACCTTACGCTCCATTGCACCCTGATTCTTGAACAAGACGGAGAGATACTTGAACTCCTTCACTTGGGGTAAGGACCGATGGCCTAGATGTTGTTAATTATGGTTATGCTGAATAGGACATTAGTAAGTGTTTTATGGTGAGTTGACGTTCTAATGGTATGCATGCACTAGCTAATGGTACATGTGAAAAGTGTTATTATTTCTACACTTTGGTGCTATTAAATTACTTCAGTAAAAGCTGTAAATACTTTGTCCACTATTGCAATTATGAACTGGCGGCGATGCAATTACCGCTCATCGTCAAAGAGTTTGTTGAAGTTGTAACCTGAATCCACTGGTTTTGAGTCTCGCAATTGAAGCTAGTAAAAGGGCAGTAAAAGGTGAGCAGGTCTAGCCAGAAGAGAGTTAAGTACTCACAGGAGGTTGATAAATGTCAGTAGAAACATGAGCAGCAGCGGCTAAAGGTCTCCACATCTCCCGGTGTCACTGCCAACCCATTCGCCAAGAACCCAGAGAAAACTAAAAATAAGTTCACCAAGAAACCACAGCAATGCCAAACTGTGTGTACTCGATCAAAACCATTATTCCCAACAGTTATTTGTTTTTTAATTTTATTATTTCTTTGTGATTTGGAGTGAAGGTAGGAACATTTGTTTTGTCTCAAACTTAATAGGAGAAGATTACGATTTTTTTTAATAAAATGGGATGGAGAGCAGTGATTCTAATAAACATTACGTTTGCAGAGGCTTTGCCTAAAATTACATTACTGTGCCTTAAAAAAAATGGGAGAAATGCTGCCCAATCACAGGTGTTGCGTTACCTGCAAGTTTTTTTTGTAGACATCGAAGCCCTGATAAAGCTCTGCGTGGGTTCAATCAGCGAGACTACTTTTATTAATTCTCAATACCGTGTTTCACTCTTTTAAATGCTTCTGATCAGTTGATTATGGGCATCCAATCCTTTAGTTAACCTGTTAAGCCCTGAGCCTGTTTTTCAGGTCTCAGGCTCGAAAATGACATTCCCAGAACTAATGACTATATCTTCACTTCTAAAAGGGGTAAATGAATAATCTTTTTTTCAAAGCAATGATAAACCTGCGAGTTGGATGTAGAAAAGTCAGAATCAATATAGAATTTTTTATTTTTAAGTAAATTCAGATTGAACATAGTAAAAAAATGTAAATTATAGTTTCCGTCCAAAAAAAAACATTACTTATAGTGAAAACCACCCTTGAATGATGGGATAGTAGACTAAAAGCTTTAGGAATCCAAACTATAACATATAATAAGTACCCTGTCGAAACAAGTGAAATTTGACCTTTTTAGAGAGATTTAGAAGAAAGAACCCCACTTCTGGGGTCATTTGGGTGCATTTTCCATATCTCTTCTTCCCATTATTCTACTTACTGCTGCACCTCCCTTAATGCGCCAGACGGCATTAAAAAAAAGAAGGCATTAAGGGGCTTATTCCAGGAAGAAACACTTTAAAAAAGAAATCGTCTCCACTCCTTGCGTTCGTCGGCCGCCTATTCTTCAAAAACAGGAAAAAAAACATACAATCCAGAACCTGTTAATGTGAGCGCGATGGCGAGTGCAATGTAAGTGATATATCATTTGCACTTGTGAGTATGTGAAATACAATGAATAACGTTGCTTCCTGACTGCTTCCTACATCACTCATAAGATATACGTTACCATGATAGGGTCCGATCGCCAAAGACTATTCACATCTCTATCACATGGCATATGTCAATAAACATTATTTTATAAAAAAATGATTGCCTCTTTATTGAAATGTGTGTAATTGTAGCACCAATACATGTACTTGGGCACCTGCATAGTCAACGACATATCTGCAGCAGCTTTGTGTGCAGACAATCAAACTATACTGGAAACCCTTGAAGTGATAAGAGAGAAGTGATAAACAATGTCCTTCAGCTGATTGGACACCTATAGATGACATCCTCAGATCTGATTATTCTTTGCAGTCCTGTGTAAATCTGTTGGAAGTGTGCAGCAATGCTGATGAGACAGTTCTATCAGTAAAAATATATATGCACTTTAAGGTGAGACTCAGTAAAAGTAAGTGCAATTTAGGACTTAGGACGTGTGCAGTACAGTTAATACCTTCTGATGTCAAATACACTGGTGAAGACCTCATTGTATGATGTTTTTGTTTATGTCACTGATGTATTAGTTTAATACCACATATACCTGTATCTACTGTCAGCTGCCACTAGATAAAATGGTTTAAACGTAGCTAATGCTAACCGTCATAAGGGTAGACTGGTAGTATAACTTAAGAGTTAATTGCGAGGGTATCCATGTGTATCCATGTAAAGTTTCTGCATTGACAGCACGTATAAAATCTAATCTCCCCATTAATATTCATGACAAATGCTACCTATCAAAGTCCATCGATGCTATGTGACTCCAAGTGAAGGACATGAAAGTAAAGATAGTTGATACACATTTTCATAATTATTACTTCTCTTCTCCCCGCTGCATCGACCAGGTGCTTTCAACTGTTTGATCCGACTTATTAAACTCAACTACTGTCTCTTGATCGGAGGCATTTAAGCCCTGGCTAATTGAATGCTGCCTGACATTTTAGCTAACGCAAAGCCCTGCCAGACCTGACAAACAGTAACATGTCAGTTTCCGTCTTCCAGGATAATTGGGTTTCCATCTCAGCTACAGCTGCCCCTTATGGCTGTACATAAGTTTGAAGGCGTGTATGAGTAATGCAGATTTACAGATCCTTTACTCGTGAATGAACAAAAACAAGACAAACATTTAGATAATTAACCGGCAGCTTCCCACTTTAGACATCTTGATCCGCTTTGAGCTATGGAAATAATGAATTATTTACAGTGGCCATAAATAAATCATATACCAGCATATGCCATTGTGTGGATGTATTTATAGTTTATGTTAGCAATGCTTTAAGAGGGAGAAACCAGGTCCCTTATCCTGGCAGGTGCATTGAATTGTTTAGCTTTCACTCCTGCTGAGAAAGTGGGTAATGTCCCGTAAAGGCGTAAAAGAATAACGATGGAATCCCACTGCTCACCTAGAGTTACCCATCCCATCTTCTTTACAACCCCTGTTCCCTCTTCCATCTCCGTGTCTCACACTCTGTCATCCCGTCTCCGTCTCCCCCCCCCATCTCTCTGTCCATCTGTATTTGTGTCTATCGGCCTGTCTCTCCTCCTCTGCCGCTGTGTCTTCTCACGGGCTCCCGGGCCGCTTCCCTCTCTGCTCATTGCATAGCCATTTGGAGACTGTGCCTCAGGGCTGACAGATGTTGTCCCCCCCTCTAAGCACCACCAACTTCCACCCCTCCCGCCACCACCACCTCGAACGGAACCATCATCTGTTAGCTTGTCCTCGATTGCGCTACCACCGCTGTGAGCGCACTGTTCCGGCCAGCAAAGCATGTCTGATTCACTGTGATTCATTTGGCATGCAGTGTGTCCTTAAAAAGCTGCTGGACATAGGGACAATTTAAGTCCAATTTCCCTGCTTTGCCCCTCCGCAATGTGAAGTTAAAGGATGTGTTGATATATTTATGTAATTCTTGCACCAGGTGGTATTGCTGCAGGTGTGTAAGCATGTGCCTTCATCACTCTTGACCTGTTTCATTAGGAACTCCAGAATGTTGCTGTTAGCTGGTTGATGCAGCATTTTGTGTTAGACTCTGTTCAAAGTTCCAACAAAATAATCTATTACCTTTTTGAATGTATTATTTTATTTTACATAAATAAGCTGCAATGTTGATTCCTTTAGTCTCGAGGGGTAATATCTCCCCTGATTTCTAGTCATTGAAAATGCAGTACATCTGTTCAGATGACAACAAATCTTAGCTCAATTACAGTCTTAAAGTGATCCATTAGCTGATGTGATAGAAATCTGAAAAGCTGTTTTTCTGATGAACGCAGTCATGCAGAAGAATTTATTTCCCAACCATTTCCCTTAAAGGACCCCTTTGCTATCATGTAGTAAACTGATGACATCTGACTAAGTGACATGTTATGGATATTTCAAATTATACTCAATCAATAAGATAACTGTCTTTAAAAAAAATGATAAATTGTATATAAACTGCAGGGAGGTTTTAGTATTAAAATAAGATATATCTTCTGGATATAAAGTGGTGCAGTGATTACGTATTTTTGAAGGCCTACCCTACAAATAGCATTGCAAGGGTTCCCTCAACAAAAAGTAGTGAGATTACCCCATTGGATTTCGGATTGTTACAAAAAATAAACTTTGTGGGCAGTTCATGTTTATGGTACGGTTCCATAGCTGCGCATCTCCACTGCTCAGCTAAAGGTGGACTTGTGTCGGAATGATGACCTTTAGCAGATTATTTAGTCACTTATTAGCAACTGCTGTTTCTACAACATGTGGAAGCTTCAGACATTCATAAGAGGGGTAATTACGGACATATTTTATGGCGTAGAACAAAGTGTAAAAGTCCTGTAAGCTTGTGTTTATCACAGATCTTATTTCAGGCATCTTACTACAAACCTGTTGAAAAAACCATTGACTTTGAGACGAAGGAACCAGAAGGGGTAAAGTAATTTCCGGATTTTAGGACTCATTAACGCACCACTCTTTTGCAGAGATTACTTTTACTGTTATGTTTACAATTTGTCACATATTTTATAATGCTCTAACAATCATATATACATAATAGGCTGCTTTTAAGACAAATTATCTGTTTTGTTTGTCCTTGTTACTTGTTTGTACTTTTATCTCCGTTTTTTTTATTGCATACTTGGACTCGGACGAGGCTTTGTGAAAATAGAGGATTGTGATCTTCACCGTGCCATTATTCCATTAATATACATAAATAATACTCCAAACTTATATACACAACAGTTTCATTAAGTTTGCTTTACAGAACTGAAATAAATCCTTGGATAGACCAAATGTAATTTGTCTTACCAAAGCCCTCGCAACCCACCGTGAATCCTTGGCGGGAACCCCACCTTTGAAACCAGTGTTTTAAAACATTTAGCTTATAAAGTCCAAAGCAGGATGGGACATATTATTGTGAAGCCTGAAATGTAACAATATTAGTCCACTCGTTACTCGATGTTGGTTTGTTAGTACAAAGTATCTTGATTTTAATTAATAGTTTTTTTTCAAATGATCTTTCCTCTTTGGTCGACATCTGGTTGAAAAGCTGTTGCCCAAACAATACAATTATGGTATTTTTTAACCATAACAATCATATGAACAGCTTGGCCCAAATTAAATTCGTCGTCACCAGCAATTACAGGCACTCAACCTTTAAAATACATTGAAATGACAAACCTGTACCTGTACTGTAGCTACCAGAATTGTCTATATATATATATTCTCTGTACAATTCAAGTAATAATAAAACATTGTTTTTGCATGGTTTATTCATTCAAATTTGGTCAAACTATCAACAGGTTTGTTTTATATCATTATGTGAGCAGTGTTTGGAAAATATTTCAGTCTTTGAAACTCAAATGTTTTGCACTTACATGCTTTGAGTTTGAAATATTTAATCATTACAAATCCTCTCAATTAGTTTTCCAACATGGCCCAAAAAAAGTTTAATTAAGGCTCTTATCTGATCAGACATTTGTATTTGTCAAATGAAAAGAGCAAGTGTTATCAGAAACATTAACCATGGATGGTTCTATAGAAATGTCCCAGCCATGCCCTGACAGCGAGACAGCATGAACAACATCAGGACACTGAGGCCCAATCCCAAACCACGCCCTACACCCTCCCCCTACACACTCCCCCTCCGTGACAGAGTGAACTCCGTGGAGTGACACTCGCAGCTCAATAGGCGCTTTCAAGCCAAGTACTTTGCCGTACTTAGTTCATGAGAACTGAGTTCATGAGAACTCTTTAGTTCTGATGAACTAAAGAGCAGATCGCGTTCACACCGGAATAAGTCCCTGAGGGAGGATTAGGCAAATGAAGCCGCTGAAGTCACTTCTTCTTCTTCTGCTTTGGGTTTACTGGCATGCCGCAAACAACTTCACCGCGTATACTGCCACCCGAAGTAGAAGCTGCTGGGACTCCCAGCAGCTTCTACTGAAGCTTCTACTGAAGCCTTCCGAGTAAATCGCCAGAACGCCGACATCTCCTCATCACTCCACCGCTCCCACGATTTATTTTGTGTTGCCATAAGTTAGTCTCTCTCCGTTGGTGCGCTGGGCTAATGCTAATGCTAATGCTAATAATGTTAATGCGAGTAAATAAAATGGCGGCTTCACAAAACTTTTTGGGAGTTTTACGGGGCGTGGTTTGCAATCCGCCCAGCCAATCAGAAATGGGAACCTTTTTCTCCCATGAAAGTACCTGCTCTCTAGCAAGGACTGAAAAGGGGGTGGAAAGGTTCTCATGAAATAAATTCTAGTTCCGGATTTCTTTGGTGAGAACGCAAATTTTCGGAACTATATCGGAACTATACTGGGAAAAGTACTCCGGTGTGAAAGCGCCTAATGAGGCTCCCTCCTGTCAGACGGAGGGAGTAAATACAGCGGCAAGCTTTGGGACAAACTCCCCTCTCTCCGGCAGAAACAGGAAATGCCGTAACTGTATGTAACAACGGTTTCAAATCAGCATCTTAGACAAAAAATAAAAATTAATAACTAAAATAAAATTCCAAACATCTTTAATTGTGTTACTTTTTTTGTAAAGCTCTTTTAGTTTTAAACCTGATTTTTATAAGCTACTTAGTTTTTGAACAGTCTGTAAATATACACAACTTTATAATAAAATGCACACATTTACCTTTTTCTAGACTAAACACAGGTATGATCCTAAGTTAAAAATATATGAGGTTATCATGAGGTTGTTAACATCGCAATTTATCGGTGGATGTTTGCTGGAACTACTTGTAAACAGCGTGTTTCCTGACGGACACACACAGCGTTGAGACCGGTCAGGTAGAGACCGGTCTCAAGTCAGCACCAATGCAGACTCGCTGTTTGATGGCTTGATAGCCCACTCCCCCTCCATACCGCTCCACACTTGTTGGTTTGGAACAGCACTTAATGTGGCGGACCCTCCGCGCGAACACGCAAACGGAGGGGTAGTGTGTAGGGGTAGGGTGTAGGGCGTGGTTTGGGATTGGGCCTGACAGAAACAAAAACAGCCTAATGACTAAATTCAGAATTCATTCACCTGCTTTTCCCACTGTGACAACTCAAAATGTATTGCATGAAAATATGTCAAACCAGGATTGAGGGAACACTTGTGCAGGTTTTTGATACTGATGTATTCATGACCTGTTTTTTAGCACTTTAATATATTTATATTTGGTTATCATCTCTAAGTTTAGAAGTTTTTATTGGTATTGGTGGGGTTCGAAATTCCTGACCTCGATAGGATAAAGGTTACCTCAAAACTAACAGAAAACACTAAATGATAAGCATTTTAGCAGACTTGACATGATATGCAGTTCAAATAATCTAGATTAACCAATGCCAAGCATTGGCATGCTAATGTGACAGTTGTTAAGTGTTGATGTCATATGGCATTATGAAGTGTTAATTAAGACATGTATTTCAGCATTCTAAAAAAAAGAAAGAAAGTTGTACAACATTGGATTTTAACGTAAGACGCTTTTCACAGGTTTAAAATTGGTAAACACCATTATCAACCCAATTTAGTCTCAGGATTGAAAGTGAATCAAAGCTAGGTTTTGTTATATTGATTGCCTTCATTTTTGCTGCAATAGCACTTTAATATATTAAATGTACCTAATCCTTCTCAGTATAGCAGCCCACCACTCTCGAGCTGAATTCCAACCACCTAAGAACTAGTTCCTGTCAGCTTTACTTTGAAATGAATTATTCCGTAGCATGCTAACATCCTTACAACACGCTAATATACTGAACATAGCCTTATCATAGAGCTGTAAAAAACGGACAGAACTGGGTGTGTTATTAAACTTTAGCATTAGCATGTTAACATAACAACATTGCATTATTAAAAAGGCTAACTTGTTAGTAGCCTATCCTAGGCTAAATAGAAAACACTAAAATATAAGCATTTTAGCCTGCTTATTATTAACTAATTTAAAGCTAGATTTCATAAGGCATTATTAGGTGTTTATTCAGATATGTTTTGGAGCTTTCTGAAAAAAAAAGAAAAACTGTTGTTGGAAACTGGGGATTCGCATTGCCCACCCAATATAGTCTCAGGATTTGGAGAAAATCAAATCTGTTTTTTTTATCAATCCGATACTATTGATGGCCAATAAATATTCATAAGTAGTTGTATAGCAGTTTTTATTGTTATTGGTGGAGTCCACAGAGCTGGATACAGATTACCTTACAACAAAGAACAAGGAGACGATTTATCGCTGAAATCCATCATAATTTTGTCTCAGTATCACAACGTATATCTCAATATAGCCTTATTTCTTTTTACGCTCCTATCTCTGTATCAGAGCTCTAAAGAGTAACTACAGAAAATCCTTCTGCTATCCAATAGTGAAATTGTTCAACTAACAAAATGCTGGGTGGCTTAATTGTAAGGGATGAAACTTGTTGTAATTGTCAGGAACCATTCGTCCAAATTAATCTATAGAACAAGACTTTTTTGACAGTGAATATATTTTAAATTGTGCATACATGTGTTGAACTATCAGAGTATCATAATCAGATTTTGTGTAAAGAAATAAAAGGGAAATATCCAAGCAAAGGCAAATATTAGGAAGCTTTCAAATTCGATTAAAATATAATAAAGTGAGAGATATCAAACCTAACCTTCGTGTCACTTCTGCGTTTATGTTTGAAATTCCTTTTAAGTAGTTGCATCATTTTGTGGTCTTTTTTTAGATGGATACTTTCTGCTAAACTTTTCTTGTCATTGCCATTGTTAAGGACATTTTGACGACATGAAATATTCAGTTCACTTTAAAGTCTGTGCTTGGATCCCAAAGTGATACAATAAACTAAAGTCTTTGAAGCTCGACAGTGGGAGAGGCCTCGTCTGAGGGTGAATTCATATTCCACCCACCTGCCTGTTGTTGCCGTCTGAGCCACACAAGGCCGTAATTGTTTCTGAATGCCACGCATGCAAACACATGAATGCACACCCCGACACACACAAGCGAGGTCTTTGCCGTGAAAACACTTGAGCCTAGCGATTGTTGTTTAAGTCAATACATTCTTGAGAAAAAACACTTATGTATTCCTAAAAGAGAACTCACAGACAGAGTGCAGAGGGCAGAGACTGAATCTATCTGTCACTCATATGCTTCCTCTGGAATATTCCGCTTTGTTTTCTAGCCATTAGAGGCTTTACCCATTTGTATGAGGCTGTGGGTTGTTGTTTTTTAACCAGCACTCACCATCCCGACCCATTTACTGTAATAATGGGCTCTCACACAACATTTCTGTCTAAAACCCAAAATAATTCCCCCTAATGTGTACTGGAAATGTGCTCTCTCATGTACAGACTCTGTATGAAGCCACGATATGAAAATTGGTGTAATTGCTATGTTGTTAGACTGTTCTCTTCATGGGTGACCCTGGTGTCATCTCTGTACTGTTTTGCTTTGTCACTCTACGTTATTTTCCTCTCCTCTATCCACTCTGTATTTGTTGTCTTTCTCCCTCTTCTTCTCACTTTCTCTTTTTCCCTCTCTGTGCCATTTCTCCCTCCCTCCCTCTCGGTACTCCAGTTATTTACTCCATCCCCTGCAGCCACAGAGGCCTGATCTACTTTCACTATTGGTGAAGAGAGGGGCTTTTGTCTGCCACCAACATCAGTCTCATGGCCTCATGCCGGGGGTGACAGCGAGAGTGGCGAACCTGCGCTCCCTGCTACCCTCCCTTACAAACATGCAAGTGTGTGATTGGGATAAAGTGCAAATGGGTTGTATGCGTGTGTTTAAGAGTAACAATCTGTTTCTTTATAATATTTTTAATTGGTTTGATGCTTTGACCATGTCGCACTTTGATTCTGTCACTCATGTTTCAATTCAGTGTAAAATCTCAACAACTGTTGGATAGCTCACAATAATTGTCCACACAAATTGTAGGCGGTACTAAGCACAATGACTGTTTACGAAAGGAACAGCGGGTGATGCTGGGGGATTGTCTGTGTGTGCGTCTCTCGCAGATGAGCTGAACTCTTTTTATGCCTGTTTTGAGAGCAGTCAGGCTGTGGAGACACTAAAGGCCAAGGAGCCCTGCCCTTTTGTTTTAAACTGGGCAGATATGTGCAGATCCTTTTGAAAGGGTTAACCCACACAAGGCCCCTGGCCGTGTTCTCAGGGTGTGTGCAGTTCAGCTGGCAGAGGTGTTCAAAGACATCTTTTTTTTCTTTCTTTTTCTTTTGTCAATTTATTGAACTAGTCAGAAACAAAACATACAACAATAATAATAATATATATATATATTTTTGTTTTACTTATAATAATAATTATAACAAAGTACAACAAAAAAAAAAGGGAAAAAAAAAATCTCAAATAGTCTCAGTCATGTTCAACAGGGGCAAGAAGAAGCTTAAAAAAACGTTTCTGGTCCTACCCTGTCTAGCGTACATTTTTTCCTTGTGAATAAAATATTAGGTCATCGTCATCAGCGTCATGTTTGTCTTTTTTTTTTAACAAAACAATCAAAAATAAATCACTTTTACAATTTCAAGAAATAACAAATATGATTGTACAGGTCCCCCTCATAACCATTAATGATTTGGCTTCTTAATAATAGTTTCAGTTTAGATAGACTTGTACAATATTTCAGTTCATCAGTACAGTTATTCCACAGACCAACACCTGTGATGTGATGCAATGAAGTTTTGAATTTGTTCGTATGGTGGTTTTTTGAAAATGCAGTTTCCTCTCAACATGTGCATGTTTTCTCTCCGTGTGAAAAATCCGGAGTGAGTTAATTGTTGATTTGCGGCTTTGAACATAATTTGAATAGTTTTATAGTCAACCAGGTCTTGTAGTTTTAGTGTTTTTAGTTTGATAAATAATGTATTTGTTGGTTCTCTGTATGTAGTTTTATGTATAATTCGTATGGCTCTTTCTTGCAGGATGAAGATAGGATGTGTTTTATATGTGTTCCCCCAAACTTCCCATGCCCACACATCTCCAACAGGTCCCTGCTGCAGTCTGTTGTCCCCACATGTTTTAAACACTCCACCATCGTTCCTGTCCCCAAAAAGTAAAAAATCACCAGCCTCAATGACTACCGCCCAGTACTACTCACCTCCATCATAATGAAGTGCTTTGAGCGGTTAGTCAAAACATTCATTACCTCCTCCCTCCCTGACTCTCTGGACCCCTGCAGTTTGCCTACAGAGCAAACAGGTCCACAGACGACGCCATAGCCCACACCATCCACACTGCCCTCTCACACCTGGACCAGAGGAACAGGAACACATATGTGAGAATGCTGTTCATTGACCACAGTTCAGCATTCAACACCATTGTGCCCTCCAAGCTGGTCATCAAGCTCAGAGACCTCGGGCTCAGCAGCGCCCTCTGTGACTGGATCCTGAACTTCCTGACGGGCAGACCCCAGGCAGTGCAGGTGGGAAACATCACATCCTCCACCCTGATCCTCAACACCGGTGCCCTTCAAGGCTGCGTGCTCAGCCCTCTCCTCTACTCCCTGTTCACACACGACTGCTTGGCCACACACACCATCATCAAGTATGCTGACGACACGACCGTCATCGGGCTGATCAGTAAGGAGGTTAGAGCACTGACATCTTGGTGCCAGGATAACAACCTCCATCTCAACGTCAGCAAAACCAAGGAGCTGATTGTTGATTACAGGAACAGCAGAGAGAGGGACACGCCCCCATCGCCATCAATGGGACTACGGTGGAGAGAATCAGCAGCTTCAGGTTCCTCGGTGTCCACATCACTGAGGACCTGATATGGACTCTTCACACAAACACCATCACCAAAACAGCTCGACAGCGGCTCTTCTTCCTCCGCAGGCTGAGGAGGTTCAACATGGACTCCAGGATACTCTGCAACTTCTACAGGTGCACCATAGAGAGGATCCTGGCTTTCTACATATCCTGACCTACTGGTGCACCATAGAGAGGATCCTGACCTTCTATAGGTGCACCATAGAGAGTATCCTGACCTTCTATAGGTGCACCATAGAGAGTATCCTGACCTTCTACAGGTGCACCATAGAGAGGATCCTGACCTTCTACAGGTGCACCATAGAGAGGATCCTAACCTTCTACAGGTGCACCATAGAGAGCATCCTGACCTTCTACAGGTGCACCATAGAGAGGATCCTGACCTTCTACAGGTGCACCATAGAGAGGATCCTGACCTTCTACAGGTGCACCATAGAGAGGATCCTGACCTTCTACAGGTGCACCATAGAGAGGATTCTGACCTTCTACAGGTGCACCATAGAGAGCATCCTGACCTTCTACAGGTGCACCATAGAGAGCATCCTGAGCGGCTGCATCACTTCCTGGTACGGCAGCTGCACCGCCCTTAACCGTAAGACTCTACAGAGGGTGGTGAAAACTGCACAGCACATCACCAGGATGGAGCTGCCAATCTTTCGAGGACCTCTACATTCAGCAGCTCAGGAAGGAAGCCCACAGGATTATAAAAGACCCCCATCACCCCAGCCACAAACTGTTCTGTCTGCTGCCGTCTGGCAGGCGGTACCGCAGCATCAGGACTAAAACCACCAATCTCAGGGACCGTTTCATCCCACAGGCCATAAGACTGCTAAGTGCCTCCATAAAGTATTCATCTGTTTGAAGCTTACCATTTATTTATCAAAATTTCATTTTATTTTACTGTACAATATATAATTTTACATTCTGTTCTTGTATATCTTATTCTATTCACATGTATAAAGGCTCCTGCATTGACTTACAACATTCTCTGCATTATTTAGCTTATTGTATTTATATATTTTTCTGACATGTATATATTTTACTTCATCTGTATTACTTGCACATTGGTCATGCTACATAATCTGAACTATTTAATTCTAATCTATTCTACTGTTTCTTCTTGCACTATTTTTTCTTTTTCAATTGTTGTTGTATCTATATATGTTGCAATGCTGGAGGAGCATTTCTACACTGTAGCTACTGTGCATATGACAAAAAAAGACGCCTATGTCTTTGGTGATCTCCTGATTTCTCTCATTGAATGTAAATGCAGGATTTAATACATTTAAACGGCCTGTCTGGAGATAAAAAAAAGTATGCGAATCATCCGAGGTCTTGGGCACATAGAGCATGTATACTTGAGTCTTCCTTAACCCCCGCATCCGAGCAGATGCATCACTGCTGATCTCAGTTCCGTCAAATGAAGGAAGAGGAAAAATATATCTAGAGATTTTCAAGTGTTTTTAGTGTGCGGTTGATTTACCTAAAAGATGAAAATATATGCTGATTTACAGATGTCTCTTCCAGTAACCGTAAGTCAATGGAAAAAGAGTATTGTAGGGCCCAAATGACGTCAACGCTGAGGTGGAAGTGAATTATCACTGTTTAGCCACTACGAAAGTGTGCTTAAATTCCGGGCTCACTTAATGGGGGCTTGGCTATTTCAGATTGTACAACAGTTTAAAGAAATGTTGTCAAGCACTTTAGTTGATGACAGGATACTTGTGAGCAAACTTATATTTTAGCGTTAGCATGTTAACATAACAAGACTACATTTTTGACAGCCAAATGAAGTGCAGATGTAATTTAAGATATGGTGAAAGTAAAAACATTTTGCATTTAAAGCTACACAATTTGGGACACCTTTCACGACAGACTTTGGCTGATTTGAGGAATCCATGTTTGTATAGCTTTCAGGCGTTTACCCTAACCATAAATGTCAAGTTCTGAATACAACATTGGATGTGATTTAAAAAACGTTTTACAAATGTAAAACTGGTAATTACCTCCATCCGACCAATGTGGTCTGAGCTATGTTTGGACTCATCTTGTCAGGATCAGCTCAACATTGTCATACTTAAATCACCTAAGAATAGCAACGTTGTCTCTATTTCTTATTCTTCCAACTGCTTTTTTTTTTAACATGCATGTCATTATTATTGCCTCATGGGGCTGCTGGTGAAGCAAAATACTTTTAGTCCTTTTCATATTTTTACAATTGTCATGCCTTCGCAACATGGGGATCATGAATGTGCGAGCGAAATAAGAGCCGGAGAGGGGGTGTAAACATGTGTCAGACAAAGATATGTGGTAAGAGAAGACGCGAGGATGGAGACAGACAAAGTCAGTCTATGTGTGCGTAAGAGCCTGATGGTTTGAATGCGTGTCTGTCATTTTATTTGTTTCCTTGAGTGTCTGTGAGAGATATTAACAACCTGTCAAGTTGTTTGCAGGTCTTCATCGGCCGGTTGTTCAGACTGTTTAAACTGAGTCCTTGTGTTGTTCAGTTGGCTCGTTTCCTGTACTCAAAGGCTTTTGTGTTTTTCCCATTGTCTTTAGGGTTGCCGCATTTCAAAAGCTTCAAAACT
Source organism: Dissostichus eleginoides (assembly GCA_031216635.1). Classification (NCBI taxonomy): domain Eukaryota; kingdom Metazoa; phylum Chordata; class Actinopteri; order Perciformes; family Nototheniidae; genus Dissostichus; species Dissostichus eleginoides. The sequence goes on from CM062266.1 coordinate 6,900,859, forward strand.
TCTTCATCGATTTTTCAATCTCCTACAGAACATGCATTGTTAATAAAAAGAAATTGTTAAAAACAAAGAAAACCATTTATATTTGTAGCACTTTAAAAGGTCGGCTTATTTGAAGACAATGAAGTAGCAATTATAATGATGTGCCTTTTTAAAGCTAATGTACTTGAACAATTATTGCTGATTTTAGTTTGAATCTCGATTGTTGATTGGACTTATTGTATATTGCATATTGCAAGTGGATGAAAATGAAATGTAATGCGTACTTGGACTTATATGCTATCATCGCTACTGCTTCTACGCCACTTTTTTCTGTAACAATGTACATTTCCCCACTGTCTGATTAATAAAGGATTTCTGATTATGATTTGGATTATGATATTTATCAAAAAGTCGAAAGGGCAAAAACCACTGGCTGTGTTGGACTGCGTCTTGTCATTGACTTTTATTGACACATGTGGCAGATGTTCCATCATTTAGAGTGTAACAACTAGTGGTAAAACATGTTTAATTTGTATTACTTCACAAGCAAGACTTGCAGCACTTCAACAACACACTTCATGACGGACCATGGTTTTGCTGTCTTGCAGGAATGTGCATAGACAAGAATTAAAGAACAAAATAATTACATTGTATGGCTTTTAGAAAACAATTTGTTATTATAAAAGTATAAGGGCAGAAAGGGTCCCTTTTCTGAGGACCAACGCAACATTTTGCCAAATGGGAACTTTGGTGGAACATTTTCATTATGAAAATATGGACCTTCAAACACTTTCATTATTCTTTGAGAAGACCGAACAAACACTTTCTAAATAAAAAGGGGTCACAAAGGCTTTAAACAAAATAATTAATTGAGTAATAGTTTTATCCCGTTTTGCTTTGAATCTAAAGGCAGCTAGAATTACTTTTCCTCATCCTGGTAATGTGCAATATTCCATTCGATGCGCGTTAGCACGATCTATGTTTTCCACCCTACAGCTGTGAAGAAACGACACAGTTCCCCTAGCTTAAACACAACTCTTAGCATTTCTATGCTTCCATCTGCCTGGCACACCAATTAGCTAGTTGTGCTAAATGTTGCCTACGCTAGTTTCAAGGCAGAACTAAAGCTTGTCGAAATGTGGAACCACATTATGGGTGTCAGTCTACATACCATGTAATCTGTTTGTGTGCACCCCAGTACTCTAATGTTTTGACATCCAGGCTCCCTGTTTAGTCACTATGTTCATGTTCCACCCACAATCAGCATCTCATCGGCTGGATTTACACCTTTACCTAACCTCAGGGATGTCCCAATCACTGACAGCTACTCCTAACTGGATCAGGTGGGTGGACAGGGTTACACTGAAGTGGGGCTGAATTTCATAATCATTATTAGACACTAATTAACTCAGAGGAAATGACCCTTCTTGATTAGAGTCATGTAAGGGGAGGAAGGTGAATCTGTGGAGTTAACAAAGACAGATGGTTCTAACTGTCAATTGACCCAAAGCTGGGTAAATGCTAGGGCTAAGCATGAAGGAAAATATGAACCTATCGTTATCTGCTATCCTTTTAGGTCTTGATTTAGCCTAGTTCCAGAAAGACAGAAATAAAAGAGGAACTATAGACAAGCTATATTGGAAGTATTTTCTTTGCTACCAGTTCTGTCTACATTGATTGAACTTGTTAATAAATAACTTACAGTTCAAAGCCTCTAACTGACATTGCAGAAAGTTATAGAGGAAAAGACAGACAGCCAAAAATACAGATAATGATGAGTCATGCCTGGATTTGAATTTGCACACACCAACAGTGGATAGGAAACAAGAGCAGTGCACACAATCAGGGCAATGATCAAATTTGAAGCGAATAAGGAAAAGATGAACATTACCTTTCTCTTGTTGTTGGGGCTCACGTACAAATAACTCAGTATTGTCTTTGCTCCCACTTTCTCATTAAGCTTCTGGTACGTTGCTCCGTAGTCAGTTGACCTGAAATGTAATCAGAAAGGTCTGATGAACACTTGATGAATTACTTGTTGCAATTAAAAGTCCCCCCCCCCCTCGAGAATTCAGTGGCAGAGGGGAAAGAGCATCTGCGTTATTAAGTCTCGTTTGTGTTTAAGGCAGCGACATGAATCCCCAAGGAGAACAGCGGCTACATCATTAAGGTCAGTGTGTGGGGACTGCTGAACACAAACAACACATAATAAAACCAAAGAAAACCTTTTTTTGTATCCAGATGTTCATCATCTGGATCATCAGTTTGTTCCATTATATATATTTTGTATTTACAAGCAACCATGCAATCACACAAATCATAATGAAAGAGCAATGCTACTAGAATAATTTGAACATGCTCCAAAATAGAGCCAAGGAACAAAATAAACAGCGTCAGAATAAATTCGCTATTAGCAAGACTGTATAAATGAAGTCTACGCGGAGTGTTTGTGCTATTCATGCAGAAAAAAGTACATTCAGACGACAGGACATTTTTAAGCTTTTTACTCACCTGCTGGCTGCAGGAAAAAGTCTCTTTTATTGGTACTGAGTAACTTAGAAATTCATGTTATTCTGGATTAATACCTCATTATAAAACATCCTATGCTATTACTTGTCATTATTCTACAATTTAAGTGGCTCAATAAATAGCATTATGACATGGACCGATAAAAGGGCATGTTGATTAAACACCTCGGTGCACACCAGCCAAGGGCAATTGTTTTAAACAAAACTGCTGGTGTAAATAATCACATTCAACCATGGAACCAAAGTCATCTGGATACAGAATTGGAGGCGTGACTCCGTTCATTCCTGTGAAAGTTGTTCAGTGGTGCATGAAGCCCAAAATGGACTAACTGGAGGTAAAACAGCCCAGTCTTGGGCCCATAGAGCATGCACACTAGAGTTTACCATAAACCCTGTATCTAATCCACTGGTCTTGGTTCAGTCAAATTAATGGACAGGGTAGATAACATTTTTATTATTCTTCTGCTTTTAATGTGTTTTTTCAACTTTTAGGGCCCAGTGATTTGAACAAGGGCTATTCAAGTGTTTGTACTGGCCGCTTGGCCTTAACAAAAAATATTATTTTATCAGGTTGAGAAAAAGGCTTTCAATATCTAAAGCATCTAAAGGTAAGCAAAAATAAAAAGAGCACAACATCACAGTAAAATCGGGCTTACATGGTGGAGCAGACATAGGTAGGCCTACCTAAAGACACAAATACAAACAAGGAATTTAAAAGTATGACAAAATTAAGAAACAATTTGTACCCCATGGAAATTGTGAGAGTAAAATATCACATTTTATTTTTTTCTGCATCTTTCCAAAGTGGTTAAAGTGACTAGTTTGATGCAAACACAGTAGTTTGTGTAATTATTATACAGTATGTTGTTACTGATTGTCCAATGATCAAATGACAGATGATTATCTGCAAAAGAAATTGTCAAAGTTTTCAAATTAGAGGCTACAGTCAGGCAGCACGACAGCCATGTGTACTGTACACATGGCTGTCGTGCTGCCTGACGCTAACTTTAATGAGCTCTTAAGTCTGTCGTGAAGATTAAAAGCAGCTTTGCATGACAGAAACGGCTAACAAACACTCATTAATCTGCATATACTCACTGCTTGGAAAACACCAGGGGAGAATAAAACGGTTTCAAGTGGGTGTAGTTTCGTGCAGTCAAAATGTTTTTTAATGTTAAAACTGAAGCAGATGATGTGATTTTTTTAATGTAGGCGACAGGAAACTGAACGTCTTTCTTCCAAAGCAAATAAATACATGAGAAGAGTCAGCTCAAGCATCTAATTAAATTCGAAATACACAAATTAATTAAATGTTTGCATGGATCAATAATTTGTCTTAAAACTAAAATATCTGAAGTTTTTTTCTTTATGTCTTTGCCACCTGCCCATACATATGCTAGCTGTCATCATATATTTATTAGCATGATATTTAGCCATGATGATATATACAGGGTCCACTTCATGGCAAATAGGCTGGTATCAAGCTCAAGCTACCTTAACTAACATTTTTCTAACTTGACTGCAGAGTCGCTTTATTATTTTCGTCACTTCATTTGCATAGAAAAGTGTGATAAACCAGCTATAAACATTTAAATCAAGACCAGCTTTCAATGAGAGCTAAAATATTCAAAGGTTGGTCAAAGTCCTAATGCAAAATTTGGGTTCTGTTGAAATTTAGCATTTCAGACCGTGTCCAAAAGTTTGAGCGATGTGAGCTGTCAGGTCTAATTTATTTTGAGCAGTCTGAGGCTCAGCTCAATGAGATTTTCTAATTTCACATGGAGATAGAGAAAAAGCCCAAAGCATGCAAATCTTAAAAATGCAGCAAAGACGCCGCAGAATGCCTCGTGTGACTTCAAATGAAGAAATAATTCACACGGACGGATGGTTTTTTTTCCACCTATTTTCGGTGTAGCTGTTAAATCCAAACTAAGTCCTTGTTTGAAAGGGTTTTGATGGAGATTACTGAGAACTTCATGCTTGAAGTTTTACAAACAGCCATGGAAATAAAGATATATTCACTGGCAAATATGTTTCATTTACTAACCCTTTAAGATTTTTCCCTGGTTCCCTGGTGAGAAAATAAATTGCCACCAGGCGAACTCTGCTGGATATCTCCGGTATAATTCATCAGGAACCATCAACAGCCGGGACCATGGGAAAAGACATCATCAGGCTATTGATCGGCTCTTCAGAGGCCCTTGTCACAGAATCACTTGATTTAGGGGCCAATGACTTATTTTTAGTGTCCCAGCAACTTTCAACATGAACCAATAAAAATGGCCAACCCCAGCAGGATGATGGAAGTTACATAAAATGGAAAAAAGACAGTTTCTCAAGGACGATGACTCTGAGTGAAACTTGTTCGCTTGCTCATTGCTTTTGATCGCCTATTCAGTGGATATGTGTGGGTGCAAAATGCTGCTCATACCATACTACTGCGATTTTGACCGTTGGGAGGCGTTGGGCTTTAGAAATGCCAAAGCCAAGGCTTCAACTGTCCACATTTTAAACTAGAGGAGATTAATAAAACATTGAACAAGGACACAACAAGTATATCGCTCCTTTTACAGTAATATGGCTCACTGAGAAAATGGTCTCTGGGTATGCTACGAAGACGTTTGAGCTATTCCTATTACATATTGACACAATCTCTCACACACACTCAGTCAAAAGCTTAACCTGTTAAGCCCCAAGCCTGTTTTTCAGGCTTCAGGCTCGAAAATGACATTCCCAGAACAAATGACCATAACTTCACTTCTAAAAGGGATAAATTAATAATCTTTTTTCTCAAAGCAATTATAAACCAGTGAGTTGGCTGTGGAAAAGTCAGAATCAATATAGAATTGTTTTAATTTTAAAGTAAATTCAGATTGAACATAGTAAAAAAAATGTAAATGATAGTGTCCGTCCAAAAAAAAACATTACTTATAGTGAAAACCACCCTTGAATGATGGGATAGTAGACTAAAAGCTTTAGGAATCCAAACTATAACATATACTAAGTACCCTGTATCAATATTGATGCAAAACAAGTGACATTTGACCTTTTTAGAGAGGTTTAGCTCTGGGGTCATTTGGGTGGATTTGCCGTTTCTCTGGAAACCATTGGTCGATTTTGGTGATTGACATCTCTTTTGAACCGTTAATGCCAATAGAATCGAATGGGAAGTTCCACATACAGATGTAGCACTCCAGATAGGACTCCAATGGGTGTGTCCCAAACAAAAACCCAGCGGATCCCAGCGGCTGGGGGCGTTGCCAAATTGCTAGAGGGCGTTGCCAAATTTCCCCATTTGTTCAATTACAGGATTTAACCATGAGATGGCGCTTCATTCACAAATACACAAAGACAACTGGGTGTTGTAGACCTTAGTCTGTTTGCAATGATGCAGCTCTGCAGTTGTGTTTGCTGAAGAGCATTTAATCCCTTATTTGTTATGGTTTTCACAGGCTACTATAACGAAAAAACATCAATATTTTAGATCAAATAAAGTATATCTAATCTTATTATCTTAATTGTAATTCAATAATATATAGTCTTTATATATTAAATAATCATAATAATGTAAATGTTTACACTTCTTAATTTTTTATGCTCATAATTTTACCTTTACAATAGTTTGCTTTATGCAGTATATTTTTTGTAATATTGTTGGGGTGTTTTTACACAGTACAGTAGATCGAAGTAAATCAACTCATACATTAAGATAAGATAAGATGGACCTTTATTAATCCCTGTAGGGAAATTCAGTAGTTCAAACAGCAACAGGGTGAGATTGAAAAACAGGACAGCACAGATTCACACAGATTAATAAAATCAAAAATAAGATCAGCGATAAAACTAAAAATATAATAATAATAATGAGAAACTATGAAATAAGAAATGAATAAAATTAAAATGTAATTATCATATCATATATTATAATGTATTGTATTATTAAGTACTATCATACATTAACCCCATTATAGCAGATGCCACATTGAATGGATGAACACATTTATGCATCAATAATTACAACGGAGTATTTCTAAATACAAGTTGTAAAAATACTTATATGTATTTAATACTAATAACATAATGATTCATTTTACTTTCAGATGATAATACTTTTCAGGGTTAGGGTTAGGTCCGGTCTGACAGCGCTTAGCTCTCTGCTGCAGAGAGGAAGAGAAGATCACTGCTCTAATTAAAGTCAAAAATCGTACACCCAAACGGAATAAATATAATTAATTATTATTACTACGTTAAGTCTTGTTCATTGTTACAGACTGCTGGAGAACAGAGATCACACGGGGGGTTTGGAGATCACAGTAATTCCGATAGCCCATCGGAATGTGACCTCCACACATTCCTATGGCCAATTAGTTTTAAACAAAGAGTTCGCAACATACAGTAGGCAACATAGGGGGGTGGGGGCTGGTGAACGATATGGTCAATGTTTGTAAACACTGTGAAATGTTGACTTTATTTGATAATTTCAGTTAAAAACTAACGTTCATATTTCTCTTTTTGAGAAGAGAAATATGAATATGTTAGTGGCTGACCCAGCCCCATGGTCTGTCACAGTAGTGCGGGAAAGAGAAGTGCACTTTTTTGCCTGGCTGGACCTGTATTTTACAGGAATGGAGTGAGCAGAGGGTGGAGTTGTCGATTCTTGTTCTGTTTTCTGTGACTATCTTCCTCACCCTCTCAGACTTTCAGTTGCGCGCGCTAGACGCGCTACCATGGAAACCAAACAATGGTGTAGCTGTATTAAAGTCCGAGTGGAAACGTCCTGAGTAAATCTGATTGTGTCAGAAATCGGGAGAAATAGGACCCCAGGAGGAAACCGGGAGAGGGCTATGAAATCGGGACTCTCCCGCGAAAACCGGGAGGGTTGGAAAGTATGGTCCCGGGCCATAAATGCAATTATGCTGTCAGTTTTCAGAGTCTGACGGAGACAAACAGCTCTGATCACCTGAAGAGAGAGAGAGGGAGAGAGGAAAAGAGAGGATCCGTTTCTCCCGTGTTATAATCCAAAGTTAATGTAAACGTTTGAATAATGTAGGCTACTTCATCTACTACAAGTAGTTTGTTTGAATGTAATAATTATGTTGTTTGTAATTTGTGGAATCATTTATTGAAAAATGAATCTGAATTTCTGCTGGGTAACAGTATGTTCCCTGACACTTCTCAGCTTGTCACTCAGAGGGGGGTGGGGGCTGGTGAACGGTATGGTCAATGTTTTTGTAAACACTGTGAAAATGCAGATATTACACTAATAAAAAAAATTGTCTATGTTAAAAAGCCTCAGTCACCTTAATTCATGTAATAAAAACATCTCAGGTCGGTAACACTCAAAGCTAAATGTGCAATACCATGTTCAGCTATGTTACTATTTATAATGTTATTGTTGTTACAACAGAAGATGTTTTTCTTTAAATTGAAGTTAAATGCATCAATCTGGTGCACTTTGAGGGCAAAATTAAGAGATGTATGGATACAGCTCTCAACACTCATATGAAACAGAACTGTTTTTACAATGTGTGTTGGAAGGATTTATTAAATTACTATGAATATTTTATTTTACTTTCAGTTGCACGCGCTACTAAAGAGACGCGTTACCATGGAAACCAAACAATGGTGTAGCTGTATTGAAGTCCGAGTGGAAACAGTAACTGTAAGCTTGTCACTCAGAGTAACCTACAGTTAACTTAACTGAAGGAGAAGAAAGATCAGGGGGGGGGGGGGGGAGAGAGCTGTGGCTGATGGGCCATAAAGTGTGTAAACACACAGCTGATCACCTGAGAGCTGCCGTTTCATTCAGACTGTTTAAAGAAAAAAAAACGGTCTGATTTTAACATTGTGCAATTCGTTGCACAATGTTAAAATCAGACCGTTGGTTTTATTTCACCTTGGACGTCTGGTCACCCTAGGATTTAGGTGATCAACTGTGTGTTTACACACCTAATCTCAGTATTAGTATCTCAATGTGTGATTGTGATAGCAGTAATATTAAACACTAATAATACAGTAAACTATTAACACTGTACATATTATTGTTTGCCCGTGGGGAGATAAATGATTGTGGTGAAGATGATGATTAAATTAGGATTAAAAATCGAGAGCCGGGCTGCATTTCCTCCCGTCGGATGTGATATAAAAACAAACCGATTTTTTTTGTAGTTGTAAACTCACGTGGATTAAACCACATTTATCAGTGCTTTCATGTCAATTCGGCGAACATATGATACATTAAATGATCGTGAGGATGATGATTAAAAATCGTTTGAATGAGCCGGTCTGCATTTCCTGACGAAAAAACATAGCGATGGTTTTGTATTTACGCCAACGTGGATTAAACAACATTATTTTGTTAAATAAAAACAGGGTGATGTTTTGTAAATGATTACATGCCTCTTATTTAGCACATAATATGATCCTATCCGTGACATATGGATCTTAACAAATATCCGCTACAGTATATCAGATACCTCTACTGTAGATCTATCAGCTGGTTTTTTTTTTTTTCACATGAGTTCCACTGTGGCAGCTTTTTAATCACTGCACCCCCTGGTGGATCCATGATCCATTGCAGCTGGTTTCATTATAATTACATTTATTTATCAAGGGGGCGTATCAAGTCCTGCGGGGGGGTTTTCCTTTTCAGCAGGGGCCCGCCCCGTGCAGATCACGGACCCGCACGGGTAGGCATCTGAAATGAAGTGCTACATCTTAGAGATGGCAAATCCGGATCCTTTTACAGACTCGGAGTCTTCTGAGTCAGTCATTGAAGAGATCCGGATCATACGAGTCCTTTGATTCATATGAGTCAGCATCACCAAGAGCGTAGAAATCCTACCGGTGAAACCGAAAAGTTGTTGCATTTCACAAGCATATTAAACTAACGTTACCTTAACCTCCGCTACACAGTGTCTTTTGCTTTAATAAAAAATGTTGATAACAAAAAAAAAGGGTTATTTTGCGATTTGGCGAATCTGAGTCTGCTGTTGACTCATGCATGACGACGAGTCTGCTGGATCTCTGGATCTGCTGCAATACGGTTACAGCTCTGAGTCCGCACGAGTCTGCTATGTTTTGCACAGTGAGTCAGGATTTGCGAATCTCTGAGTCTGCTGTTGACTCGTGCACAATAGCCGCAGGAAGTAGGGGTGCTGGAGGCGGGGCTGCGAGTGGTGTACATTTGAAAAACTTCATGTTACTGTTGTTGAAATCTCTCCCCACTTTTGTCCGCACCCCCTAAGTAAAATTACTTCCTAGTTCCCGCGGCTATGCTCGTGCATGACGAGTCTGGATCTCTGGATCTGCTATACGGTTACGGCTCTGAGTCCCCACGACTCACGAGTCTGCAGGAAGTGAAGGAAGTTCCCATGATTCAGTGAGTCAGGATTTGCAAATCTGAGTCTGCTGTTGACTCGTCCATGATGAGTCTGCCTGGATCTCTGGATCTCTGGATCTGCTACGGTTACGGCTCTGAGTCCCCACAAGTCTGCAGGAAGTTTCACTGATCCGCGTCCCCTGAGCCAAACGATAACTTCTGGCAGCTATCCTACTTGCTAAAGGCTTGGCAGATGGACTGGGGTACGTTGTAATGTGATTTTACATGTTATAAGGAGGGTAGCGAGTGACGCAATTTAGTTTTAATTTGTACGTCACCAGGTGTAGGACTCAAAGGACTCGGGTTAATCGAGAGGGGAGACTCGTCACGACCAGCGCATTACTAGGATCCGGGTTAATGATCCGGATGAATCAGGACTCACCCATATCTACTACATCTGTACACACACACGTTACCATTGAGGAGTGAGAGTGATGCGCACGCAGTGGAAAGCTATGTTACGCTCTGAAAACGGATTATCAGGAATCAGTTCAAAGTGACACAGACACATTGGATTAACCATTGGATTAACCTTCAGCAGCATTTTTATCGTTTTGATGCCATTGAACACAACTTTTGATCAGAACAACAGCAAAGGTAAGACTATTTGCGTGTTTGCTCCGTAAACCTACGTTGTGTGATGTTTGGGTTTGCTTCCCATGCCGCGAGTTCTGGTCGCTCAGTGATGATACTTATATTTCTGGAATCTGTGGAATCTCAGCTTGCTAGCTGATGTATTGTTTGTGCAGATCCGATAAGTGGTGCAGTGTTTCTACCGTGAGTTCTGTGCTAAGTGCGTTAGCATTTTTTCACTCAGGGCTAATTCAGAGGCTCGGCGTTAGACTTGTGTTTCGTTTGGCAAAAAATTGTTCATATCGTCAGTTTCTTGCAAGATGTTGCGTTTTGGGGGGCAAACCTGTTTTTCAGGTCTCAGGCTCGAAAATGACATTCCCAGAACAAATGACTATATCTTCAGTTCTAAAAGGGGTACATTAATAATCTTTTTTCTCAAGCAATGATAAACCTGTGAGTAGGATGTAGAAAAAAGTCAGAATCAATATAGATTTTTTTATTTTACATTAAATTCAGATTGAACATAGTAAAAAAATGTAAAGGATAATTTCCGTCCAAAAAAACCCCATTACTTATAATGAAAACCACCCTTGAATGATGGGATAGTAGACTAAAAGCTTTAGGAATCCAAACTATAATATAATAAGTACCCTGTATCAAGATTGATGCAAAACAAGTGAAATATAACCTTTTTAGAGAGGTTTAGATAACAAAACCCACCTCTGGGGTCATTTGGGTGTATTTGCCGTTTCTCTGGAACCCATTGGTCAAATTTGGTGATTGACACCTCTTTTTAACCGATAGAGCCAATATAATCGAGGGGGAGACCCTAAATCCACCTACACGTTACCATTGAGGAGTGAGAGTGATGCGCATGCAGCTTGCCCAAACCGAAAGCTATGTTACGCTCTGAAAACTGAAAACTGAAAAATAGGCTTATTGCCATAAATATGATGATGGATTATCAGTAATCATTTCAAAGTGACACAGAGACATTGGATTAACCTTCAGCAGCGTTTTATGCGTTTTAATGCCATTGAACACAACTTTTGATCAAAAAACAGCAAAGGTAAGACGTATTTGCTGTTTCGGCCCCGTAAGGTACGTTGTGTGTTGTCTGGTTTCTCCTTCGCTGCCGCAAGTTTTGGTCGCTCAGTGATAAGACTTATACCATTGGAATCTGCTTTCATATGATATCTTGCTTGTGCAGATCCGATGAAGTATAACATATTTCTACCGTGAGTTATGTGCTAAGTGCGTTAGAACTCTTTCGCTTAGTGCTAATTCAGAGGCTCGGCGTTAGACTTGTGTTTTGTTTCGGTAAAAATGGTTCATATCGTCAGTTAGCTGAGTGTCTTCCCGTTCTTTCCTGTAGTGTATATTTTGTCCTAGAGTTCCTCTCAGAGGGAATTTCTCTCCCACACATTCCCCCCTGGTCTGAAACGCCTCAGGGAACTCCTTTTGTTTACTTCCGTAACATAGTGACATCACTATGTAAAATGTGTGCTTCTATTGGCTAACGCTCCAACACATTGCACGTGGTATGCTAAAGATTGGGACATTTCAGACACATTCATAAACTGTTGACCAATCACAACAAAGCCAACCAGTTAACCAATCAGAGCAGACTGGGCTCTGGTACAGAAAGTATGAGAAAAATATAGCACTTTTTGAACATTAAAGCAGGTAAACATGTCACAGTAGAGACACAAAATACAACAATGAACCTGAAAATGAACATTATAAGTCGTATTTAATGCAATAATCGACGATATGTAACTATTCCGAGGTGCATGCAACTTCCATACTTTGAGTAATCAAGCCCCCATAGAGAATGTAACCGCTGTGTTGCTGCCTATCAATGTAAAGTTAACTCTGGAAATTATTGGTAACGTTATAACTGCAATCAATCTTAAAAAGTAAGATTGGAGATTTAAACCGAGAAGAGCGTTCCCAACACCCTATATGACAAGCTGCCTGATGAAATCGCAGAACATACACCCTATTCTCACCATTGTCTGTGGTCCCACACTAGCAATGTGCCCTTTCTTTCATGTTTTACCTTTACACAAACACAGTAACAATTGGACTCTGTCAGTGTGTTACTGTGGAAACATAGAGTGTTAAGAGTAGCATTTTTCAGCGATTTGTTGTTACATTTTCAGATCGTCATATTTCTGCAACATCTTTACAATAGGTTTCTGAACTCACCTAGTTAGATCTAAGAGTGCATTCTTTTGAATTTGCATTCTTTGTAAGTAACCTAACCACTAATGTTGCATCAGTCCAAACATACCCTTTGGATTTCTGCAATCGAGCTTTATACTTTTAGAGAGTGTTTGGTCAGGTTATTTTCCAATGTGTTGCATCAGCAGTCAGTAATGGATAAAATAAAGACAAAGAATATAGCCTAAGTTATTTAGAGAAGTTTGCATCTCTGATTTGGTAAGTACAAGTTGGTGTGAAGACTGGAACCAACCACACATCCTAAAGGTTATGTTTTTTTTTTTGTGTGACACCTTTTTAAACACATTTTTAACCAACTTTATTTTACTAAATTGAGCCACGCCATCTTGTGCATTAAGTGATTGTTAATGTGTTAACCCCAGTTTTGTCAGTGTCTTGTCTTGCAGCTCACCTTGCTCCTGCCAAAAGGCTGAGCTGCTGAACAACACCTGCCTATGTAGATGTGCCTGGCTAATTGAACTGTGCCATTCAGGTAAAACTTCTGGGGTGTTTAAAGAAACCACCTAAGCCACCTGTTTTTTAGTAGAGTTTTCTCCCCTGCACTTAACAATGGATTAGCAATGGACTTTGATAAATATTAAATAATTAACCTTTTTTCATCTTAATTGATTTTGTAACCAATCACTAAACTGTATATATATTTTGGGTGAATAAAATCCCTATTTTTTCAATCTTAACCTGCTCTCCTAGTTTTGCGTACCATGGTCCTTCACAGTGAGGATCAGTAAGGTTGGAAAATGCAACAGAGAAGAACGTCCCTAAAGCCCTTTATGACAAGCTGCCTGAAATAGCTCTGAAGAACATAGATCCGTTGACTCTAAGGACATTATTCCTTATTGTCTGAGGTTAAACACCAGCCAACTAATGTGTCAATTATTTGATGTTTTACCTTAATGCTTACACTAACAGTTGGACAGTGTCAGTGTATTACTATGGAAAAAAGTGTGGAGCATAGGTTTTCCAACTTTTTTTTCCTGTAAAGTATTTTAGGTGTGTGCTTTAAGATGGCCGGCAGAGTGTTGCTTGTTTTAACTGTTTGTCCATTAATGCTTGATGTAGTTTCCTGGTTCTGGCTTTCTGTGGAGCACATGGGTTGTTTTTTCCTCTGTCCATCAAACTTTCCCTGCTGGAATCAAAGGGCCTATATTTCTGTAAGGAGCAATCCATTGGCTTTTTTAAAGGTGTCCTTTCATGCAAAATGCACTTTTTTATGTCTTTTATACATAGATATGTGTCCCCGGTGTGTCAGGGAACTCACAAAGTGTCAGAAAATAAAACCCTCTCTCTTTTCCTCCGCACCAAAATCTCTAAAAACTGAGGTACAACGGAGCTGATCCAGATTTGCTGCCGATATGACGGAATATCGGAGATGTGGGCCGGCTTTACACCCACGGTCCTATCAGAAACGTTGCTATCAGAAACAATGCGCAACGTGTTTTGGACGTCATATGGTCTTTGTTTAAATTAGCAAGCATCGCAAACACTCAGAGCTAACCTGTACTGGAGAGAGTATGTGTAAAAAAACATGAAATAAAAAAAGGAACTCGCCTTGTGTAAAACCCGCAAGAGAAAAAGCATTTGAGCTCCATACTGTTTCAGAAATAATCCTTGATGTGGTTTGGAACATGATATGGCATTTAATCACAGCAGCATTTAGCTGTATCTGCCGGTATAAATCTCTCTCTTCCCTCTGCAGCTCACAGCTTGTCTGCGTGCTCTAAAGGGGGCGGGGCCAGCAGCTACAGTCACAGAATCAGCACTTCTCTAACAGGGCTTAAATAGAGGGATATGAGGGATGTCTAAAATTCATGATCTGTTTGGTATTTTGAGCAAAACACATAGACATGTTTCTTATATATTTGTATATATCTGAGACCAATAATATTTGCCTAAAAATAGCATGATAGGAGATCTGTAATACCTACCTGAACACTTGGTGAAACAGTTAAACTTTAAAACAATGAGCGATACTAATCTTGTTAGCTTGTGAATGGGAAGTCAAATGTTTCACTACTTCTGTATCGTCATACTTTGAACACTAGGTTTCTGAACTCACCCCGTTAGATCTGAGAGTACATTCTTTTGAATTTGCGTTCAGTTCAAACATAACCCTTTGGAATTCTGAAACCCAGTGTTTGGTCTGGTTTCTGGTTTGGCATTAGAATCATAATCAGAAATCCTGTAATGCCCACCCAACACGGCATTACAACAGCAAAGGGACAGTGCAGATTAAAGTAAAAAAGAGTACACTTGCATATTATATAAAAAGGCAGGCACACGTTAGCATTAGCAATCAGGAATGGATAACAGACCGTATTTAGCCTTGGCTTTTTAGTGAGGTTTGTCTGTAAGATTTGGAAGTATTAGGTTTGGTCAGGACACAAATGTCTTCTAAAAATGTAAATAAGTGAAGTAAAAAATTGAGCAAAACCAAAAATCAAAGCTTACCAATGTAAGATACTTTGCACCATATGCCTTTGGCCTAAAGCAGTGATAGACAGGTTGACAGACTTGTGCATGCTCTTAATGCGCCACGTGATTCCTAGTTATAAAAGTTTCAATCTGTTACCTCATGCTGCTATTCGTGGTCCCGACAGGCAGAGGG
The DNA here is from genome assembly GCA_031216635.1 of Dissostichus eleginoides. Classification (NCBI taxonomy): domain Eukaryota; kingdom Metazoa; phylum Chordata; class Actinopteri; order Perciformes; family Nototheniidae; genus Dissostichus; species Dissostichus eleginoides. The sequence continues at coordinate 6,916,172 of CM062266.1, forward strand.
GCCTAGTTTAGCCTTAAACTCCCCCCGAGGAGTGCAAGATTGCTGGAAGACTTATTGGCTATCTTAAATGCAGTTATCAGTATCTCTACTGCTCTGTCTATCTTCCTGGCTGTAAATTGCCAACTAATGTTCTGCACTGTCATTATCCTCTTCGCTCTCTCAAATTGTATATCATCTGTTAGCTCATCCGTCTTTCTGTCAATCTGTCTGCTTACCCACATGCGCCTTTAATCATCCATCCATCAGAAGTTGCTCCGATTTCTCATTAAATCAAATCAAAGGCAACACATTTATAAAAAGAAGAAAGACACATCAGTAGCAGATGCACCAATCAGGGGTAAATGCCTCACCTGGGCCTCTACGAGGTCAGTCACACAATGCTAAATTTACAATGACATTTTAGATGGGAAAAAATAATGGAGGCAACAACAGATATGGACAAATTCAAAAACCATAAAATGACCCAATTTTATAATTCGACATAATAAAGCTTTTCATATTTTCCACACAATTTATCTCAGGTGATAGTCTCATCAATTTGCGGTTACACGGCTCAGTTGCTCGTTTGTATGCGCCGTCTATTTGGATAGCTTATTCTGCAGAGAAATCCCGATGTTATCGTGTTGTCCTGTTGCTTTCATGTTTGGTAATCCTCTCGGAAAGATGCTTGAGATTCTGAAAGACTGTCAACCGGGTACTATTCCCTATGTTGGTCTTTTACTTTTTTGATGTTTCAGTAGGCCACTTCTTTGTATCAATTGTTATCAACCCTGTAAAGGTTGTGTCATGGTGGGAGGCGGTTAAAAAAAACGTAATTGTAACAATACAGATTCATTCCAAGCGTTAACAATGATAGCCCAAGAGTGTATATCTCAGCAAACCTCACTAAGTCTTAAATTCTGATGAAAACAGATAAATACAAATAAAAAGGTATCTCATCCCTATTTGGCTGGCACGCATGACATCTTCTTTAAGTGCTAGGTACAAAATGTTTTAATGCGTCCAAAGTATATTGCCTTAACATCTCTCCTTTGTAGCAGAAATTAAATATTTAGTCTTGCAAAGGGGTCCCCAGGCTAAACCTTAATATAAAGAAATAAGCTAAAAAGTAATAACCTCAGCTTTTTCCTTACATAATCCAAGGAGGTTTCTGCATCTATACAACAGAGGCAATACAAAAAAGTTAGTGGAGCTGAGACTCTACAATGTCATAAAAAAAAGTAGACTTAATACAAAATGTTATCTTCGCCCTTTATTCAATTGTGCAAGCATTGAATTGGTTATTCTTGCAGTATGTTGTCACACTTGGACAACATACCCAGTCTCAACTTGTGTTATGTTCAATAAATCTTTTACCTTTTTTATTACCCCTTTCCCTTCTCGGTTTATAAAGATTTCTAAAGACACATTTCCACACATCACAGATAACATAAGCAGCGTGAGCATCGGCTTGTTTTCCGCACTTCATTGAAGATACATGATGTGTATACCAAGTGAAACACTCAAATCCAGGATGCTGTGTTTTTAGGGGCTGCACCATTACATCAAATGGAAATCATCTAGCTGTCTCGTGCATTTTTTATGTGTCCTGTTCTTAATCCTGTCTGACATATCTGGTATGTTTTCAAAGTTTGGGGTCTTCACTAGACTTTAAAAACAATTCTGCGAGTTTGAATAAAACTTACCAGACAGAACAGCCTTGTTACAGCACTATAAAAGTTAGGGTTTACAATGTTTGAATGTCTTTAAGTATATCTTATGGTGTTTAGGTTTTCTTTTCAAGTTATTCTTCTTGCAGACATATTTATATAGATCTTTCAAAACATATTTACACTTTGGCCCTTCACATTTCAAAGTTCGGTAACACTTTATATTAAGGTACACAAATTAACCATCAACTAGTTGTTAATTAACATGCATATTAGCAGTATATTGGCTCTTTATTAGTCATTATAAAACACTTATTAATGCCTTATTCTACATGACCATATTCTACAATTAATACGCCGTTAGTTGAGAGTTTTTCCTCAATAACCCTCTAATTAGTGCTTATTTATTGCAAGTAAGGAAGTTGTTGTACATGAGTTTTGGTCTTAATATACTCTGCTCAATATGGGCCTAATAAGGCAGTAGTACCACAAGAATAGTAATTCTCCCATAATAACACTTAACAAATATGATCTATTCTTATGTAACAAGACATGAAACTATAAGTGTTTTATAATGACTAATAAAGAGCCAATATACTGCTAATATGCATGTTAATTAACAACTAGTTGATGGTTCATTTGTGTACCTTAATATAAAGTGTTACCGAACTTTGAAATGTGAAGGGCCAAAGTTATATGTTATTATATGAGAAAATGTGTTAGCATTCGCGCTAGCATTTGCGCTAGCGTTCGCGTTAGCATTCGCGCTAGTTTTAGCATACACGGTAGCGTTAGCATACATGCTAGCGTTAGCCATACTAGCCTGTATACATGCTTATTGCACAGCTAGCATTAGCTATATTTACCTTGTTTACACTTAGCGGTCCTACAGTATGTGACAATCTGTGTATGTTACACTTGCATGTATGAGATCATAAAGTGCCTTGTAACTTCTTTTTTATAGTTTCACTCCGTTTGAATGTCAGTGAACTGCAAATAAGTCAATAAAGGAGCATGGCTGCTCATTCCCTGGCTCTCAAAATAGTTTGGCTGGCTGTTTAATCTATGTTCACACTGAGACAGTACAACACATAGAGAGAACAGTACACCTATTGTGCAAGTAAATACAAGCAGGTAACACAGTATGATCACAAATACATAAAATCTGTTCAAAATCTGTTTTTATTAAAAAGTACAGGCTGCATATATGTGTTCTCAGCCTTGGAGACACTTGACATGTTTTGGTATGTGTCTGAACCTCTCTTTAGTGGTTCATTAATAAAACAGATATTTGAACGTGTGCCTACTTTGTTCATGTACTGTTGAGGTTAATTTCAGTAGTTGTGTGCTATAATGTATTTACAAAGTGTGAAGAGGAGGCAACTTTAGAATAGGGAACCTGTTCAGGTCAATTAGAGTCAAACTACTAGCTTATTGGTTATGAACAAGACTTCACTTTAAAATAGGGAACATATTCTTAGATAGAAATACCTAATTAGAGTCAAACTACTAGCTTATTGAAGATGAACAAGACTTCACTTTAAAATAGATATAAGAACATAATTTTTAGTTATTTAGACACAATTAACACTTATAGTTTCATGTCTTGTTACATAAGAATAGATCATATTTGTTAAGTGTTATTATGGGAGAATTACTATTCTTGTGAGTAAATTCATTACTATTTAGGTCCATATTGAGCAGAGTATATTAAGACCAAAACTCATGTACAACAACTTCCTTACTTGCAATAAATAAGCACTAATTAGAGGGTTATTGAGGAAAAACTCTCAACTAATGGCGTATTAATTGTAGAATATGGTCATGTAGAATAAGGCATTAATAAGTGTTTTATAATGACTAATAAAGAGCCAATATACTGCTAATATGCATGTTAATTAACAACTAGTTGATGGTTAATTTGTGTACCTTAATATAAAGTGTTACCCAAAGTTCAATTGAGAAGATCACAGAGCTGCACATCACAAGTGTTTAAATGTTAAATAGTATCCAAGTTGGTTTAGGAAAAAAACAATCACTGGAGAAATATGTTTGTCAAAAAGAATACAGTTTGACAATAGTTTGAGTTTAAAAGATGTACAGAGAATGAACTCCATTTAGCTGATAAGTTGTTTATTTTTTTACTTCTTTACTCGTCCTTCCAACATCTTCTCCCATTGAAATGTATTATAGCTAAGTTGTTCCACAGTGCTAAATGTAGAACCATAATGAGATGGTTACTGTTTTCCCCTGAATAATTTCTATAGGCCAGCCGTCATGTGCATGTTGATTAAAGTAAGCAATTGGTGCAGGAATGAGTCTGCTAACAGGGAAACAAGTTAGCATTTGACACACTTTTGGTTCTCTTGTCTCAAAGTTAATGTTTTTTTTAATGTGTTTTTAGATTAGATGCCAGCAATAAGGTCCACAAGTTATGTTATTTTCAAGTTTTTTCGATGACAAAAAATCCCTTATTAATTACCCTACTCTTGAATGTCCATGTGTCATACGAAAGCGGCTGCTAACAAGTGACTAGATGAGAAAACTATGTCATCACCCCAAGCATTAGCCGCCTTTTTCATTATGCGAACAGTTGCGCACAGAAATGTGCCTATGATGTAGTTGGTTTATAGTCTATTGCAGGGGTGTCCAAACTACGGCCCGAGGGCCAACTGCGGCCCGTGATCCATTTTTAATTGTAAATTAAAAGCTAATTCTAAAAGTATAATGGTATTTGCTAACTTATATCTTAACTTATGAGGCAATATACCTCATCTCTGGTGAGTGGCCGGCCCTTCTTTTATCTTTATGTATGCGGCCCTCAGTGAAAAATGTTTGGTCACCCCTGTTCTAAGGTAAGCTTTTGACTTCTGGTGATCGCATTTACTCTTCAATAATCATAAAAGTTCTGTTAATATGTGGAGGTTAACCTGCTGAAAAATGTTCAATATCGTGAAAGTGTGTTTGCCATAGATGTAATTTTTCTGCAATATTTCAAAATCCAATCTAAAAATCCTATTGCTTTTTGTAGAGAGAGCCCTTGTGATGCTTACTTCACAATGCTCAGCCTACACCACTCTATAGCACCACTCTATACCAGCCCCTTAGCAACAACCCTGGCAACCATGAACATTTTTGCATTTATATGATTTTGTTACGAGACCTAAAAAATGATACGGTATAACTGTCCAACAAAAAATCATACACATCAACTGAAAAACATTCATTTAAGTAAAATATACTTTTTTTGTAATCAAAACACATTTTAAAGTAAAAAATATCCCAAAAAATTGCATTTCTATTGGGAATAATAATCTTGATGATCATGTGACATGTATGCTGGCCATTAGAAAATAATGGGGAAAAAGTAGCAATCTGACAATTTCAGAGGCGTTATGGTGAAACTACTACATCACTACTAAAAAGCTATTAGACATTTGGATGTGAGACTGGGTTGATGCCCTTTTTAAAGATTCCAACTTTGTATTGTTATGTGCAATGCTACACTGTAGTAGTTGTTGGCAATGGACGTATGAGGCCCCACCCCCCAACAGTGCAACATACAATAATCCAAAGGCTAAAGAAATAAGGAAATAAAATAGTTTCAAAAAATAATCATAAGTGATACAATGGTGCAAGAAATATGCAGGCATAAGTAAACTATGTACAATACATGTTAGATAGTTTGCTTATTTCTACATTTTACTTGTCATTGTTTGGTCGTCTGATTTTCCTACAGAGGATTGTTCCATTGTATTACAGGTTATAGACAACACTGGTAATACCAAATACATTTGATAATCAGTGACTTGCAGATATTCTTGATTTTGACTTGTATTCTTAAAGACATTTATGCATCTCCTTTCCCTCCAAAGTTACATCAGGTTGGAGTCAGAGCGACTGAGGCTCTTAGGAAGGCAACGCTGCGTTCAAGGCCAGTCGAGGTAATTTACTGGATAACTTTGCAAGCTCAAGTCACGATGCTTATTGGTTTTCATGTGAAGGATTTCTTGTGCCCTGAGACATTAAAACCAATTGAAGACAGTCGGCAACTCAGACGCGCTGTTTTGGAGATCATTTTTTGACTGTTGCCTCGTTTTCAAGCTTTGAATGTTTCATTAATCCACATCATGTAAACCTTGTGAGTGTTGGTATTACTAAAAACAGTGCCGGGAGATGTTCACACCACAGGAATGAAAACATCAAAAAATATATAGAAATAAGTCCAGCAGTCCCCTCTGACCGAGTGTGTGAAACTCACAGCTGCTCTAGGCTTTTCTAGAAATGTTACGAGCTCGTGTAGTGTGATATGCTTACCTCCATAATGAACTCTCTGTCACACTGTTGAGGTTGAAGTCAAATAGTTTGGTCAGCATCAAAATCACCTGCAGAACAAGACAAATAAGTATAGCAATCAATACTGAGACTATTGATCAAATGTCTGATGAGAAAGTTAAACAGTTTCAAAGCTAAATTGACAGGCAGGAAAATAAACAGCAGTCAAACTGTGAGAGACCCATGGATCTTTTATGGTGGAAGCAATGCTTGGTCTTTGAATGACCTTTCTCCCACATACTGTGGTGGGTGTTGTGGATTTCTTATTCTATAAATCAGATGAAATCTGAAGTAGATATTGCAAGCCAGTTGTTCCAAGTTAGATATTGTCAATTGGGACCAGATATGTCAAGTGTGGGTATTATTCTATCGCTTTGCGTTTCAAAGTTTTCAACCAAATATAGCGTAACTTAACTTTTAACAGTATTTAAAGAGGCTTGTCCTGTAGGTTTTTGTGCATGTAAATGGTCTGCAAAGGGTAAAGTTCCCTCCAGAGGCAGTTTCTTTCCCAACTGAAAATAAGCATAATATGCCTCTTTAAAAGAGTCACACCTCAAACTGTGAAAAACATAGAAATCATGATAGAATTACATTTATGTTTGTGTCATGTATTTATTTGAGGAAGTTTACATTCTCATTACTGCAGACTGATCCGATGTTTTTTTGCGATGATTTTATTTGTCTCTCCAGTGGAGCAGATTGATAATAATAAGTCATATGCTTCATGACATGAATTATTTCATTAATTACTTTTCATATTACTTTGTTGCATTTCGTTTTCTTTCCTTAATCTTTCAGGCTTCTAGTGATGTATATCGCACACGAGAGGGTTGTTAATGAATCTACAAACCCATTGTTTTACTGCTTATTTTTTATTAAACATTAGAAAGTAGTAATAAAATAACATGATGCCATAATTTGGTTTGCCGCCTCCCTCCCTAGAGCCGCCACTATTTTATTACACTGTGAGCTTTGCGCTACCCCTTGCTCTCTCATTAACACAATCTGAACCCAGTCTGCTACGGCCACATAGAGAATCTAATCCTATTTAGGAAACACTTACTGTCCATGCATCAGTAGCAATATCTAGCTTCATGTGAAGGAAATTATCTGTTTTTGTAAGTTGTGAATCATTAGAATCCTATAAGACACAAATCTATTTATTTCTGTTCTTTAAACCAGCCTGTCAATCCTTGAACATTTTTTGATTATTTTAGATCTATCAGGATTCAAGAAAAGGTAATTAAACGTGTATGCATGCAGGCAGTGGTTGGAAAAGTAATCAGATATAAGTAGCATTACTACAGTGTCAAAATGCTATGTTACTAATGAAAGTCTTGCATTCAAAATTGGACTCAAGTAAAAATTCAAAAGTATTGCCAAAAATAAGAGAAGTAAAAGTCTAAAGTAGCACAGAGTGAAAATAACTCAATAGTGCAAATACTCAATTGGAGTACAAGTACCTCACATATTTACTTAAGTAAGTACTTAGTAGTCTTCAATCACTGCATGCAGGGAATGGAACTGCCATTCCACTAGGTGTTTCTCAATGTCGAGGACGCTTCCTTGGTAGGACATGTCTTCCGAGTCAGGTCCTTCAGAAGCGAGGCAAGAATCCTTCCTAGCCTCGTAAAACGAAGAATGGTGGAACAGGCTAACAGGTGTGCAGGTGTGCGTAATATGCGAGGCCCCGCCTTAAATGGAGCGCGATTTCCGCCAAAGATTTTGGAAATTGGTCCGTGCGCAAAGCATTGTGGGGATTTTAAGACCGCGGAGGATACAACGTGCAGCCTCGTTTCAAACTCATTACTTAATCATATCAGATTGATTCTAAACACTCCACCGTAAATATTCCTTATTCACAGAACACCCTCAAGGGGCTGGGGATGAGGGAAAGTGGGTCAGCCAAAGTCTTAAGGGAGAAACAGAGGCAGAAACATCACATTTTGCTCCGAGCATTAAAGAAGTTAAGCAGCACGGAAACTCACAATCTATTTACTTTGTGACTGGAGGTGTATTTGAAATGAATAAAACTCTGCAGAAGCAGAAGAGGCAGGGAACAATCTTCAGAGGGAATGCTGCAGTTTCACTTCATTATAGTTCTGTAATGCTCTAACTCCTCTTGCTCAGGATTTGTGTTTCATTTTGATAACAATGTGAGAAAATCCCTAAAGATATTTTGTGGTGACTTTGACAATTATCTGATGACCCCTGTGCATGTGAGTAACCCGCAGCACAATGTCCAGGTGATATGGCGTGGGCGAAGAGGAGATGCTGCCAACGAAAAAAAACGTCTTTCAACATCATTTATGGCTTGTGATGTGCTGGTGCATCCTTATCTGCGACTTCGTTACCGGGGAAAACAGCTGTATGTACAAGGCAGGTGATGCACGAAGATATTTCCCAGTGCCTGAAGTAAAATAAACAACCGGAGTAGATACAATTTATATTTGTTGCCTTTAAGTCGTGTTCCACGCTGTGCACAGCCAATATCCAACTGTTTCCCCTTGGCCTGCCGCCTTCTGATTCCTCCACTGCTGGTTATTGAGGCAGCAGCCCAGCCACTGTATGACCTGTGTGACTTTGTGAAACAGTTCCACCTCCACGGGGTTCCTGTGAGTACAAGGAAAACAGATGCACATTGGGTCGCAGAATCACATTGCGAGGTGGGGGTCCTGTGATTAAGCTTATTAGGTATGCGCCGGCATCTGCATCCCTGAAGCTCTGTAAACGTGTGGGGCACTCGGCCGACCCGCAGCTTGCAGGGTTTTGGAGCGATCTTGAGAGTTTGTTGCAGAAAATAACCAGAGCTGAAATTGCCTATGTGTCACTGTTTGCCCATTGTCTGATACTGCTTAATTGGAAAGGAGGGAGTCCCCAGACCTATAGTTATTGACTCAGGACAGTGATGCTGGTATAAGATTTGGAAAAACGTAGGTATACAGTACGTGGGTTGGAAAATAAGCATGACACAATCTGGTCACTATATATTACCCATGAAGGCAGCCGACCCCTAACTTGATCACTTGTATATCTCAAATCTTTGATGGTTTACTTGGATTCTCCTACGATTATGATTGCGTTTTTACCTTTTCTCATTATAGGTCAAGAATGTTTTTATTTAGTAAGAGTAGAATAAAGCCTAACAGGTCAGCTTGGGTTATTTGTTTGATGGTATATTCAATTTTCCATTGTTGTTTGCTATCATCATTATTTTATTTGTTTTATGTACGTATGTACTGAATGTATGTATGTATGTATGTATGTATGTATGTATGTATGTACTGAATGTATGTATGTATGTATGTATGTATGTATGTATGTATGTATGTATGTATGTATGTATGTATGTATGTATGTGTGTATGTATGTAAGTATGTATGTATGTATGTACAGTATGTATGTATGTATGTGTCTTTGTTTATATATGTTTTTGTGTATTTATGTATGTATATACTGTACATATGTATTTCTTGTATTTTAAGGAATACATTTCCCTTGATAAGTGGGACATTTTGTAAACATGTATGTCTTTATTATAAGAGTAGCATTAAACTAAACAGGTCAGCTAGAGTCTGTTGTGAGATGGTCTATTTCCATTTGCTCCATTGCCTATACATTTTTAATTATTATCACAATTGTATTTGTATTGGTTTTATGTATGTGTATTTAGTTTGACATGATTGTATGAATGAATTTATGTATCTACTTTAATGTACTATATGTATACTGTATATGTATGTGTGTATGTATGTATATTCCTTGTGTGCGTGTATGTTTATATATGGTTATATCTATATATGTTTATGTATGTAGACATGTTTTTTGTATTTTAACGTAAAAAGTTATATTGATAAGAAAAACAATTTCTAGATACATATGTCTTAGATGTGTATAAATGTTCTTAATGTAAAAGTCTGCTGTGTATTTCTATTTTAATCTGGGGATGCCACCTAAAAGGGGTGTGGGTGGGGTTGGTGGGTTCACAACTTTTGTCGTGAACAGTTATGTTTTAGTTCTGTTGTTTTAAAAACTGATAAATACATTTGTAATAAAACACATTAAAGGGCCCATGTCATGGCCATTTCCACTGATCATAATTCCATTGTTGAGGTATACTAAAATAGATTTATACTGTGCATTTTTCCAAACTCACATTGGTTTCGCATACAGCATCTCTGTAAAGTATGTGTATTCAGCAGTATTCACTCTCTCCACTAAACGGCTCGTTGCAGCTCTTGCCCCCCCCTCCCTGTGAGCACAGTGTGCTCTGATTGGTCGGGACGTTGTGAATCGCGCTGAGCTCCGTGGAGGTGTGGTTTCCTTGTTTAGCGATACACAGCGAAACACAGCCAAACTCATCCTGAGCACACACAAACTCACAGCCGAAGTAAAAACAATAAGTGTGGCTTGATATTGAGTAAGAAAAAGGTTGATAAACGCTGTGAGAATGCGTCTGCAGAGAGAATTTCGCCGCGATCCCAACTGTCTGTTATCAGCCTGCAGCCAGGGATGAGAAATCAGCAGAGCTGCCTGCACTGAGTGTGTGTGTGAGGAAGTCCGTGGATTGGTCAATTTGGACCAATCAGCAGAGGCTTAACGTAACGGCTCTGCGGACGTAACGTAACGGCTCCACGGATGGGTCCATTTGGTTCCGGGTACAAGCTGACGTCAGCTCGTACCCGGAACCAAACGGACCCATCCGTGGAGCAAAGAAAGAAACTGAGAAATCTCCAACGAGGCGTTTTGGGGAGGAATTTTCTATGTTAGAGTTTTACTCGCTACAGGTTGTACTTTGAGGGTTTGTGACTCTACAGAGCGTTTACATGCATAAAAACCTACATAACACACAAGGTGACGGGTAATAACCAGAAAAGCATGACATGGGCCCTTTAAAGGAAGGGTCCACTCATTAGATAATTAATAAAAACTTCAGTATTTAGTGAAACATTATGTTTAAACCATACCCTGAAGAAATCAGCGATATTCCCCGGTAAATAATGATTTTATAGCTCTTTTTTATCAAAACCTGTATATTCCATCAGGCAGCTGCCATTTTGGCCATTTTCAGTAGTCACATGATCCAAAAAACTAGGTCGTGACGTCATCTATGCGTTCACTTTGTAAACACACGAACAGCTTGTTCGACGAAAACATGGCGGAGTATTTGAGTTCGGACTCGTCAGCCGAGGAAGAAGTTTTGAGCAATGTGGAGAGATTGGATGGGGGAATTCAGCCATATAGGTTTGAGCCAAGTGGCCAGAACCGTCAGGAATCCAGTGACGATGAGGATGAACAGCGCGATGATCTTGCTGGAGACGATCCCTTTACTCGTGCAATTGATTTCGGGGGGCGAGTAGGGAGACCTGTACATGAATGGTGTACTTGCAGTCGGTGTGTAGCCATGGGAAATCCTCTGATGAACATATGTTGTCATGAGCTTGAAGAGCTTGAAGATAAACTGGTCACAGACGACTTGGATTGCATATGTTTACACAGGGAATTCGGCACTGTGGTGTTAGAAGAAGCTGTATTGAGAACAGCACTGGTTGCCATGAAGGATGTGAAACGCACCTCTTAGGTTGAACCAATAAATGAAAGGTGGGTACATTTAACGGGTACAGCCCTTTCTTCTTAGCATTATATACTTTACAATTAAAATGAACATATGCACAATATTTTGTGGCTGGACCCGGACCGAGTGGTCTACAAACTGAGACGGTCTGGTCTATCGAGGTCTTCTTGTTTACATCACCTGGCGCAGCTCGTGAGATGGCCTAGCAACCCGCTAGCAACATGCACAGCTGCAATAAGCTAACTAAGCCGAAATTGAGCCAGAACATTTCCTTTTTTTGTTTTACCATTTAATAAAGTGATTAATATTTCAGACTGAGAGGACAATAGCCAGTTAAATATGGTTGATTAAGCTGTGTACTTCTAGCCGACAGTTATGTTAGCATTAGTTAGTTAACAGTAAGTAAATATAAGAGTAACCTATGTACTCCAGCTAGCCGGCTAACGGTGCTGCTCCCGGTCTGCACGTTTTACGTTGCTTAAGGTAAGTGAACATGAAACTATTCAGCAAAGCTTTCAATAATAATCTAAGGTATTGAGTTTTTGGGATAATACTTGCATACAAATCTATAAATGCCTTCAGGTTTCTAAAATATATAATATGTGGTAAATTCAACAGTGGATCCAGCAAATTTTTTGCTGTCACTTAATTATTCTTTTAATAAATTCAAGTCAAGCTTAGTAAAATGTGATGGTAGCTAGTTAGTGCTCTTACCTGTGTGTCTCCTCCACAACCAGACTGTATTAAAACTCTTAAGTACCAGTTCTATCTACTTTACTTCAAACAATTAAAAAGACAAAATCAACTACATTATTGATATACCAATCTTTATTTTTGGGGCCTCTTCTTCTTTTAAATTAAACTTTCAGACGTGAGATATTGAAATACAGTAATAGTTTTGTTTATTTAAAAAAAGAACTGAGCCACTCCTAACAGTTAACTTCATATTTCTTATTGTCTTAAGCATTTATTACACAGATTTTCCCCTCTCATATTCACAGTGTGATCAATTGAGACAGCGTGGTGTCCAGATAGCTGCAGGGACTTTGGGAGAAACCTCAGTGTGACGGATGTCCTGTCTGTGGGTTTGGATGGAGAGGACTGAGGTGGAGTGGTCTTTCTCTGGGAAGAGGACCAGGCCTGATGAAGAAAACCACCAAACTGCATCTGTGAGCCCATACTGGGCACAGCTGTCACAAACAAATGATGGTCCTGTTTGACTTTGTGTTCACAATAAAAGTGTAGTTTCTTAGTGAATGTCTTGTATTGGTCTTTAATCTGATATCAGCTTTTCATTTTCTTCTGGCCCCTCTGAGAAAACGGTGAGGCAGTTGTGTCCTTCAGGCATGTCCTTTCCTAACAGAAATGACAAGAACATAAAACCTATGACATTATTGCAGAGCAAGTGTGTTATTTATGAAAGAGGCATGTTTGTTTATTTAGCAGCTGTAGAAATAATATATTTTTGTATTTGTGTTTTTTAAATTCATGACTTTGAACTACAAAGATAATCAGATTATGAATGAACAGTCTGCAGTTAATCAACATTAAAATATGTTATTATTAAAATAATATTCAACTGTTATCAGAACTTAGTGTAAATGTAGAATCATGCTGTTCGGTTGTCTCTGCAAGAACCACTTTTACCACGTCTTTTACAGACAATATGTAGAGACAAATGCTAGCAATTCTCAAATACATTGAAATGTGAAAACTGAAAAAATAATCATGTTGCTTGGTAAAATCGAAATGTAAATGTTTGCAAGGAAAGAACACTCAACTTCCCTGATGTGTCAGTATTTAGTCGTGTTTAAAGGAATGTATATCAGTGTATTATAGTTGTTACTTTCTAGTTGGGGTCCTTTTTATTTTACTGTTATTTTGGAATCGTTTTTCATGAGACAGTCAAATTAAATATTTGTTCTATTCCATATTCACATTAATTTGTAACACACGTAAGGGTAAAAGACAAACATTTTTAACAAATGTAATGCAATGAATAAGCTTGATTGTCACAGAAGCACACATAACAGCATATCTAATATTTAAACAAATAAATTCCTTGTCCCTAAAGCATTGACTACGCAATTTTTCGTCCTTAAATGCAGGCTTAAGTTACATGTTCACGTTCCGCTGCCACAATAACTCGGTTTCTCCAGTGTAATGATAATAAAATGCTTAGTAAGTATTGGTAATAATATTAATAAAAACAACAAGGTTTGGGTTTGTTCGTTTAATATGATGAACGTTAACCAGTAAGCTTCAATAATTAACTCCAGCTCAACAAACAATATTGCAATCTCTACGTTAACGTTAATTCTGGAACCAACTGGAAATGTGAGATTCATATTTTTAAAATACACCGATCTTATAGTGAGGTTAATCTCATATACATTAGGGATGGGAACGATTAATCGAATATTTGAATATTCGAAATTAATCAGGTATTCGAATATGAGAATATGAGTTATGAATATTTGTATTGCAATTATTTTTTTATTTATTTTTTTTATTTTTTGGGAGGGGTGCCTAAGTTGATTACATATGATCAAATGGAATAATTCAATGTATACGACAGTGCCATAGCTAAGTGTGTTAGGTCTAAAGGTGTGTTTTGCTCCGCTCACCGGTCCCTCACAGCGGGCAGAGCTGCAGGTGCTGATCTCTCTCTCGCGTCAGGTTATACTTCACTCGCGTTTATGTCCAAATCCATCAGATCTAGCTAGTTTTAGCTAATGATATGGTTGATGCCTCTCCCTACACGCAGATCACGCAGACTCAAACCTCATCTTATGCCCAAATTCCAGCTGAGAGGGTCTTCTCTACAGCTGGCCTGATTGTGAATCGCCTTCGCGCCCGCCTCTCCCCTGAGTAGACATGCTCATATTCTTAAAAAATAATGAGTATTGAATAGCTGCATTCTGTGCATAGGCCCTGTTATACGTTGTTGATCTCTGTTGAAATAGGGTTACGTTACCCTAACCCGTTATGTTGTTCGTGTATGATCCCTCTTTAATTTAAAAACCAAGTTATGTTTTAAGCATGAAAGCTGTAGGCCTATAGCTGTCAACTGTTCAAACTGTGATCACCAGTTCAATACATTTGACAAATTCGACTTGGTTTCTATACTTATTTGAACATGTATTCATTTCTTTTTCAAAATTAAATCTTTTTTTTTTAAATTTTCTCCCATTTTTTTTTTTTTTATAGGATATGTACATTTCGGTTAATCGGTTAACCGTTTTTTTGGGGGTCGAATATTCGAATATACATTTGCTTTCAAATTCCCATCCCTAATATACAGTACGCTGGTTTTCAACACTACTGTGACGCTAGCTGTCTGCATTGTCAATAACAATTCATACAGTTACCTAACTAGCAAATTAACTATCTAATGTATGAGGATGACCTTATTTTACCAACCTCACACAGAAGCCTTTTGTTCTACAGTATAATCCTTCTTAATGTTGTACACTTCTCTATTATGTACTTCTCTCTATTATGTTTAACTTGGATGCTACGGATAGCATCGTTAGCACAGATGTAGCTTAGCTGAATAAAAACACCAGTAAGAAATAAAGTGCTTGAATTTCACTTACCAAAGAAACTGCATTCATGGACGGTCTGTTTTAACCGCAGAGCCATAAGATGAGTCCGATATTTCAATGAAGAATACTCAACCAGGCATGAACACAACAAACATGTCCGAGTTCAAGTTGTGTTCTCCGGATCAGCCAAGCAGCTGAGCCCCTGTAGCAGCCTGGAACTAACGGAGCTAACGGAGCTAGCAGAGAGACCACTATCAGTTTGGTACTTCCGTTTCATTACAATGACTTCCGTTACAGCAAGAATCCCCCTCACACACATAGGTGAAACACATGCACATTCACTACTGAGAACCTTTCAGTTAAATGTTTTCAGGAGTGTGTGTGTGAGGTTAATTTTCAGTTGCGTGTGTGTGAGGTTTAATTTTCAGTTGTGTGTGTGTGAGGTTAATTTTTAGTAGTATGTGTGCAAGGTTTAATTTTCAGTTGTGTGTGTGAGGTGTTCAGTAGTGAATGTGTGAGTATTTCAGTAGTGTGTGGGCAAGGCCAGATGTTTTCAGTAGTGTGTGTTCGAGGTGAGTTTGAATTTTGGCCTACACGGCCCTTCATAGGAATGAATAACCTTAAAACTCAGGACTTCTAGACCTTTGCATGCTAATGACGCACCATGTCTGTTGAGCTGCCCAGCTGGAGGCTGAATTCACACTCGCAACACGCAGCTTCTCTCTTTGGCTGTATTCCCTTGCCCTTTTTTTTTTCCCAGGCCCCCCCTTCATATTTCTCAAAAACGTTTTTATGTGAGAGGGGTGAAGGGTAGGATAATGGTGCAATTAGGTTTTCAGCATCCCTGAGTCATTCTGCTGTGTGTTTGCAAGCCTGTGTCTGTGTATCTGTCTGGATGTAGGTGAAGGTGAGGAAGCGGTTATGCTTTTACAACTCTTAAGTTTTCCCTTGTGGCTTTTAGTTGTGTGTGTGTGTTCAAGCTGTGAGTGGAAGTGCTCTGGCTCTGGATTCTGGATAAAGTCCTCTAAAAGGCTGAGGTATAATCCGGGTGACTTGGCTTCATTAGTTGAAGGGCAGTGTGCGTACGGGCCCTTCTGTCTACCACATATGGAGACTAGGCAGGCAGTCATCAGCGAGTGGCCCTGTCAGATGGGCTCCCACTGGAAAGTGCATATGCTCCATCACTGACCATGCCAATTAGGCCTGGGGCTTCTCCCACTGTAAATACTACAATGAGGCAGAGTCCGCCGATGGGAGCACACACACCCTCTTCTGACAGTTTGGAGATGTTCAGAGGAGCATGAAGGCATCAAAATGAGTCGGTGGCTGGTGGCCGTGTTAAGTTTAAGAATGGAGACGTTTAATTAACAGATATTCTTTGAAATACTGCTGTATCAAGCCCCATGGAGTAAGAAGGCAGTCTTTCGTTTACTGTTTTGATTTTGTGTGTTAGTCTTTGGGCTGTATCGAGCAAAAGAGATAGGATGGCCTCGTAGATGTATATCCTCTAAAGGACAACCACAACAATGTCCACTGATAGTGTCAAAGACATTTAACATGGATGAGTAGCATCAGGATCATCCCTCTACACAACAGTCAAGATAACAGGAGAAATGAACAGCAAGAACATTGTTATCTTAGTGGCAAGATGTTTAATGGAAAGATAGAGCTGCAATCTCTAACCGCGGCCGAGATTTTTTCCAAAGGCTGTGGTCTGAACCTAGATCGATACCAAAAGGTTAGGGTTTAATTATTCCTTTTTCCACTGCTGATAAACTCCAAAAACATGTGTGCTTGTTTTCTGCTTACTAAAAAGGTTGGTTAAACCAATACAACAAATGAAATGTATTTAATAATATCTCGAACATCTTTAGTATAGTCATCAACTTCCGTGACTAACCTGCTTCAAACTGAGTCTCCACAGACCCCAATGTTAAAATGCCCAATATAACAAAAGAAAGAAAACATTTTTACAGCCTGATACAAAAAAAAGTTTTGGTCTTTATTTCCCTATTGTATGGGGGCGAAATGTAACTTACCCATTTTGCATGTTTTAGGGTTAAAAGTGAGGATACTTTCACATGATACGAATAAAAACGGCTCTTCTTTAGAGAGAGTATTAGGCAGAAGCGCTACCCTCGGCGACACGCACCGCTGGAAATTGTCAAAGAGCACTGCGCTCAAAGTTCAAATCATTTAAACTTTGAACTTGTTTACAGCTGAACCTTTCAACATGCAACCAATCAGATGCCAGTTGAAAGTATCGCACAAGCCAGCAAGGGAGATAACCATAGCAACAAAGCCTAACTATCTGTTTTCGAGCAAGCCTCTGCGCCCAATCTCACGGTGAGCATGAGCAAACCATGTTATATAAAAAGGCAACTTAATAATGATGTTATTCCTATTTGCACTGACGATACTGTAAATTCCAAACACAACTACATGAGTCTGCTTGTTTTGTCTTTACTTAAAATATTTTTGAAATCATTATGATATGAGGAACATGGGCAAAGCATTGACGCCTCAAGGATGTTCCAAATGTCTACTTGAACCTACTTCAAAGCCATAGGACCACATTTTAAAATGCCCAATTTTACAAAGAAGTACGTTTAGAGCCTGGTACAAAAGAGACTTCCTCTTTAGCTCATTTCTTTAAGCTAATTTCCCTATTTTCGACAACTATACAGGAGCTTACAACTCTCCCATTTAACTTTTTTTAAGGTTTTAAGTTACGCATTTTTAAGGGCGTGACCCTCCTTGGAGACAAGTATTTTGGTTTAGGTCGCTAACTGCTTGCTGTTTGCTCTGATGCGTAACCCAGGCTCACTGTAATTTTACCAACAGCGGCCATAAGTGATAATTAGAGATTTAGGGAAGAAAAACTCTATTGATGGAAAGACCTGGTCATTCAGGTAGTCAGCTGACCTCATTCTTTTGGTACATAACTTTGCTGAACCTAGACCTGACCAACTGCAGCTACCCAAGATCATATACTGTCCCTACAGGTTTTACGGTAGGCACTAGGCATGATGGGTACATCACTTCATCCGCCTCTCTTCTTACCCTGATGAGCCCATCACTCTGGAACAGGGTAAATCTGGATTAATTGATTTGGTTTTAATAATGCGTTGGACAGTTCTTAATCCGATTTCAGTAGTTTCAGCAATCTCCATAGTTGTTTTCTTTGCTTGATGCAGGCCAATAATTTGACCCTTCTGAAACTGATTAATATCCTTTCCACAACCCCAGGATATGTCTTCTTCCGACATGGTTGTTTAAGAAATGTCGGCTAAACACCATCAGCTAGGGTTAAATAACTTGTTGCCAGCTGAAACATATTATTCACTGCAGTAATTATCCAATGGAAGGCTCTTATAGATTGGCTTAGTTAAATCCAGTTGTTGATTTTTGGACGGGCAGTGTATATTCTTTACAGTCTAAGGCATTGTCCTCATTTTATTTGTTCTTTTTTTCATTCCGTTTTAGACAATTCAACTAAAATCTTTTGGTAAAAGCCCACTATGTTTGATCAATTGATGGGCTTCGACCAAGTACATGACTTTAAAGGATAAAAAGCATGGTTCAAAACAGTGTTGATGGATCTCTAGAGGTTTTCTTACACAGTTTCCAAATACAGAAAGAAAAAGTGCAGAGACATTAGTCATGCAAAGGGAAGTCTCAGCTCGCGGTGGGGATCAGTAACAACTGTGTCTGTGCAAAGCTTTAGGTGTTTAAAATATCTCCCCATTATTTCTTTTTAATCAAAGTTTGCCTTTGCTTGTAGCAAACACTGTTATCTCCTGTACTGTTTGGTAATTGTCCTTGGATGGAGGAGAGAAAATATCATCATGAATCAAAATACCCAAACATGCATATACAAACAACAATTACCATTTCCTGGGGCACATGAAGGCAGAATAAACAAATATGAAATGCAAAGTATTAGCCACCCAAACTGAGAGATGTGCTTGGTTCATGTTCTGCAAGGCATTATGGTCTATTTGTTTTTCTCACTTCTAATGTTTGTAATCACGTGAGACCAGATTTCCCTAGGGTACAGATCTTTTTGCATCATTTCATTACTGGAAAAATAAAAGATTAGAGCATCAAAGGAACAAAAATAGTTTATTGCCTTATGGAAAATGAAACTGTTTTGCCTTTTTTTTTTATATCAATACATTTTCACTGTAATAAAGTCTCCGAAAGGAAAAACACTGCAGTAACACATATTATAATGATGTAAACAAGTTTCACCTGCCACCAAATATCTCAAACTGTCAGGCTCATGGAACCAGGCTCGCTCCTCTCGGATTAGCCTGTCACATCTTCCTTTGCGAGATTCACCACTTGTGCCTATCGCTAGTGCGGTGTAAAACATATCTTGGGAAACAGGGTTTGGAGGTTCTTGTCACAAAAATCTAAAAATAATACGTCTTCATCGGGATCAAAAATTGATCAAGACCTGTCGGAGGTGAGTTTCCCAGGGAGGTTATATATGCCACTGCTTATACAGATGTTCAGCAATCTGGGCTTCCTATAAGCGGCATATGATCAGTCTGCTGGGGCCTCATTACCCATTTCTTTAGGTGACAGAGGCTGTAGAAAAACATTATTTAAACATTTGCAAGTGTGTTACATTATTCCGTAGAATGATTAAAAATGTCATTCCTCTTTCTTCAAATAACATACACATTTTCAGTTTTCGAGCGGATTATTTTTGCAGCCGGATGTTTGCAGAGATGCTCTCAGAATACAGAGGAAGTCCTTTGTGACTTCCTGCAGATTCATGTGCTCCTCTTCTGATCCGCGCACACCTGTCACCTTGATTCTGTTTTTTCTTTTTTTATGAGCGGTCTTAAGGTTTCCGCCGTGAATTCTCCTTGATCTTTTAGCTATTCGCTGCTCCTAATTTGTTGTGAACCCACTTAGGAAATCGTGTATAAAAACGATTGCAGTTAAGGAGCCGATCTCTCAAGTGTGAAGTTGTTAATGCATTTAAAAACATGAAAGGCTTAAGGAAGACATCAAGGGGATGCTTACTTGTAATAAGCATTAAAAGTATGCAGAGGAATGATTAAATCTACATAATTGCTACACATCATCATTATTTTTTTGATGCGACACAGTAGGACCGAGCTACAAACCCTCTTCATTTCCGTCTTAACTAAGAGTTTACCAGTATATTAATTATGAACATGAGAACAGTTCACTTTTATGTTCTATGTGTATATTGCCACGTACTGTTTTTGACGTTGGGCCTTTCAAAAAACATAATATTTCCTCTTAAATTATCTCTTACATGGAAATGCCTTCTACTTTCAAACACAAACATAATTTGTCACCCTTACATACATGTATTTTCATTTCTTCATGGGGTGCCAGATTCAGAAAAAAAATCGAATTGCGAATATGTTACTGATATTGCAATTTAGATATGAATAAGGACATTGGAGAGATTGATCATGTTGGGTCATTACCGTCATTATCATTGACAACTATTAAAAAAACTATTATAGTGTGATTTTTCAAGAGGATCTGTTCCAAACAAATATGTTTCAAGTCTGTAGAAAAGGATTTGTAGCACAGAATATCTCTGAGATATGTGTTGTAACACTTATATTTGAATATTGCACTAGTCTATTTCAATAAAATGACAATATAGTTTGATTAATTGTGCAGCCTTTTTTCTATATATGTACTATTTTGAAAATTGTTTGCACATTGCCATAATTTTGTCATATATATTTTTGATTTACATTTAAACATACATAAGTGTACTGTATGAATGTGTATTTTTACTTCCCTTTTTTTGTCATACTTGCCTTTCACTGACATAATAAGCCTAACCCAGTTATACATTTGCTTGGTTAACTTATTAAAGCTTTTCTCTGCAGTGATGTTATAAAGGGTTATTCTACACACAATATTTGACTTTCTTTATTTATTTTAAAGAAATGTTTTGGGCCATGGAGGGCCTTTATCAGCGATGTCGATATGAAAGGGGGAGATAGAGGGGATGACATTGCCTCAAATGTTCCCACGGGCTCGGGAGTCAAACCCACGTACTTGGCAGCTGACACTGCATATGGGCAAGAATCCAAACGGTTGTAGAGATTTTGGTTTGTGAAAGATGATGTGATGGTTAGGGCTGTTTCGGGCTTAATTTGAACCAGCCCCTAGTCACGCTTCTATATGTACGTTAGCTTTAAGTTATAATGGCAGAACCTGGAATGTTTTTGGCATCCTGCTGGATCCATCTATTTTTCTAATTACGTTCACATATTCATTTTTGTTATTTGGATTGTTGTATTTGTATCTTCTTTCTATACACACAAAATATATTGCACCTTTTTCCTTCCTGTGAGAGGGAGCCATTCTCAGTAGCTTACCCCAAGGTTTTTTCAATGTTCTTCCCCATTAATTGTTGGCTTTCTTTAAGAGCTTATCCTTGTACCCTGCGAGGATGTTAGGACAGAGGATGTTGTATGCTGTGTGTACACACTGTAAAGCTCCCTGAGACAAATGTGTAATTTGTAAATCAAATTTGATTAATTGATTAGTTGACTGTTAATCGACACACTGAGGTCCTTGTAGGGATCATTTGTTGCTGACTGCTTATGAAAGCAGATGAAGAATACACTATTTGTTTCAGTTATGTCTTGACATCAAGACCTCAAGACGATAAGCTTTACTTGCTTCCAAATAGACTGCAATAAATCACCAGATAATTATATATTAATATTTGTATATGTATTAAAAATGCATAATAGTGACATTTGTTATCTGTAAGAGGGAAAATGTATGTGAGAGGCCCAAAATGTTAGCATGTGTGGGTGGAAATGGATGTATGTGAAAGGAGAATTTATGTGAGAAGCCCAGAATACATTATGGGCTCCTATACAGTATATGTGGGAAATTCTGCAAAAAACTTTCAAAGCTTGAAAGCAATGTGATAGAAGGTATATTTAAGGTGATACATTACTGTTTAGCAGTCTGTCGTGAGGGGAAGATAACACTTGACACAGCTGTTGAGTAGAAATTCATGGACACCTGCTGATAACAACACTACATAACTCAAGAGCAATGTGTGTCCCTTCACTGAATGACAAGCTTAACAACAACTTTGTTTAACTGCACTATAGTAAACCTAATTAATATTGAAAGCCGGTCCTTGCACATCCATAAGGCTTTTTTGCGCCATTCCAAAGTGAGGGTGTCCCACGGAGACTAAAGCTTTCAATAGAATTTGATCTTCAATCGCTTAAGATGGTACTAACTAAATATAATGTATTTCAAAATAAATCTAAGGAAGAGTTTTCAAAAAAATGGTAACCTCAAATGTCCAAAAAACACCATCAAATTCAAAATGGCCGACTGCCTGTTATACCGTATACCTCCAAAGAGCTTGTTGTCTCCACTACATATACTCACCAAATGTTATACATATAGGACAATCATATATAAAGGCTGTTTTAGGTGGCGCTGCTGAGCCATTTTGCCCCGCCCCAGCTCAAGAACCGTATTTTACAAACATTTTACCACTTTTTAATTTGGTGCCAAATACATTTTCCTTCAAAAAACATGATGGAATTTTGATACTCAAAGTCTAAAGATCTTACTGCGACATTTGAAGTCGATCAAATGTAATCTTTGGATAGAGTTTGTTTAAGTATGGTACCCTCAAATGTAAAAACAAACAAACAAAAGATTGAAAATGGGCGTCTCAACGTGTTACCCACCAAATTATTATATAGTGTAGTAGTAGTATATATAGCAATTCTGACACGCCCATGCAAAAGAACCCCATTTTGTGTACATTTTCACCATGTTAAATGATGTGCCAAATATATTCGCGTTTGACATAATGTTAAGGCCCTTAAAAATGTGATACAATTGAGGAATAATAAAGAGAAGGAATAATCGAAAGAGGAATAATAAAAAGATGTCCTTCAATTTTAAAATGGGCCCGTCGTTTGTCAGTTCTCGAACCCTAATTAAGACAAATATCGTCTCCCTAATCTAATCATCAACCAACAGACTGAATATATGAAGTCTGATTACTTTTATCAATTTTAATGTTAGCCAAGGATGACTTTCATATGAGCCAATAAATAAAAAGCATGGAACCCATTTCTGCTTGGTAGATCATAAACTTCTGTGAAGTTTGAGAGAACTGCTGAAGGCGGTGCTTTGCCCCAGAGATAGATGTATTCCTCCCCAAGCAGTGTTGAGAAGTAGGATCAGGAGTTTTACTGTTTAAAAAGAGAGGCTTTTGGAGTGTGGAAAATAAATCTGATAAGCAGGCCAATCTTTGTCATGTCATGTTTTAGCTTACTCTATCATATTGGTTAGGTAGATGGACTGTGATGAATTGAACCAGAGACATGTTGCTGCAAGAGAAGATTAATTATTCAAATTGCAATTGTTGGAATACATCTGTTTAGCTAATTGATTAATAGGCCAATAAAGGAACATGCAATATCCAGTAAAGATGCTGTTGTAACAAAGGAAAAATAGAACGTGTCAACTTCTCAAAAACAATTAAGCCTCATTGATTTTGCCTAATTTTATCCAGTTTGGACGTTTTAGGGCTGGGTAGCTCTTGCCCAAGGCGATGCTGAATTAAAAGAAGCCCCCTAAGGAGCTGCCTGAAGAGAAAACTGAACGTGGTAACTAACAAGCTCTTATGTTCTTCCCATCTCTCCCTTTGTTCCCATTATTCTGAATTAAAGATTCCCTATTCTCTCCATTTGCATTTGATTAAAGGTGATTAGATGAGGCTACAATGAAAAAAGAAGCAGCTCACCTTACCTCTGCTACGGCTTAATCAACAAAGACAACAACGCAGATCTGAGATTGACCCTCTTTTGTTTTCTGCTTCTGTATCATCAAAGCGCTGTGTAAATTGCTCTCGCACATGCCAGCATTATATATGTACTACACTTGTGTGGGATATCAGAGAGACTGGCAGTATTTAAAGGGAAATTAGATGGAAGATAACATAAAAGACAAACAGGCTTTCAAGAAAGAACGTGACCTGCTGAGGTTTTGTAGATAAATGAAAGTTATGATCACGGTGTTTGTGACCTGATTTGATGAGATGATAATGTGTTGTACACAGGGAAAAGCATTTTACTGTACATATATGCAGACAACATACAAATAGAGATGATTCTCCTTTTAGTCAGGAAGGTCATAACCAAACGGTTGGATTTTACTCGAGTTCTAGGTAATTGAGTTACTGTTGGCATTCGATCCATCTCCTCATGATACCATTCCTGACCAAGGATTCAACCCAGCCCACACAGGAAGTCGTTCAAGGCCAGGCTGTGGGCCAGCCGTGGCCTTGGCTGCAGTGCGCCTGTACAAGCCAGGCAGAAGGCAGGCTGGCCCCGTTTTAGAGGAATAAATCCAAGGACAAATGAGCAAGCTTGGCAGGAGTGAGAGTGAAAGGAAAGCAGGCGTATCAGACAAATTGAGTCGTTTCTCTCTTTAAGTTATCATCTGTAAAAGCTTAGTGGCTTTTAAACCACATAATCCATTTGCAGACAGTAGAGCCAGAACCATTGATCTGAATGGGTGTCATTACCTGCAGGTTAATGGAGACGACATGAGTAAACATGATCAATGTCTATCTGCTCTTGCCTGTCAGCATGGTGGTAATGACCAGGGGCCAGACATTTGAACCGCAGCTCAATGCAGCTGATGGGTTTCTCAAACTACTGTGATTGAATAGACAATATCATATTGGACCTCACCTCTAACTGTGTTTTTTGAAGATTTGGTCCTTGAGATGAATTATATGAAATCCCATTTTGTATCTCTTTGTGGGAGGTGATTTCCTGGGATTAGAAATCACATGATATGAAACTCACTATTGTATGTCCCTATTATTTTATGTATTGTTAATGCCATGCTATAATACATTCTAGAGTTGAACATGAACATTCTATCGTTGCCTCCAATGCTTGTTGCATATACAAAGGAGTGAGAAAAAGTATGACTGACGAGGACAAATTTAGAGCAAACATGACGAAAATATGATGAAACGAGATGCAGACATGTCGAATCGTGTCAAAAGACGTGATCAGTCAGTTACCCTCAGCTGAGTATTTCTTTAGGTATTCTAGACAGATAAACTCTGCTTTTCTTCTTGTTGAAATTGCAGAATAGCTGTTCAAGTTGTATATGCTTCCTTGAATTGTCAATACATGGGTCATTTTTGTTTAAATATGTGTTTCCTGTACTATAAAGGGCACTTTTTAAGACAATTGACCACAGGTATGGCCGAAACAACCATTACTGAGGCCTTAAGAATGTGTTTTGACCCTGAAAAATTTGAAAAGCTTATAAAGTCACCAAATGTCTAGAACACATTGGCACGCGGGCACGCGGCACCGTAACCAGTGGCACACTAGGAATAAGTGGAATAAGTGTGCAAAATATAAAATAATTATTTTCGGATCCTGAACGAGACCGCCGCCAGAGCGTGTCTCCCAGTTACCTGCAGAAGGAAGCCATGCACGCAACGCAGCCCCGCTCTCTTTAACTCCAGGCGACTTTCTGCCGCTTTCCTCCGTGGTGCAGTGCTGATCGTTTCACCACAGAGGAAAGCACTTCACAAATTGCAGTACCCATAAGGAGCTGTACAAATGCCGCAGTTTTTGCGTGGCTGTGTCTTTAGTTGAAAGCCCAGTGGCGATATGCTCATCTCTCATCGAAATAATATGCTACAAAGGGGCGGACTGGCCATCTGTGTGTCTGTGTGTTCTGGAGAATCACAAAACGGACGGTCGTCCTTATTATTATGCCGTTTAAACCAATTATTTAAATATGTTTGTTAAATTCGGCATCATGTAAGTTGCGCTGACAGGTCAACAAACTGCTTCCCCGCAGCGAGGCTCCCCCGCCCTCCTGTTGACAGTTCACGAGCGTCGAGCTTCTCACCAGTTATCCTATTACATCTATTTGGGTAAACACATTTTTAACACTACAGTTCTAAACTGATTCCAGGAATGTATGTCTGTTTGTACTTGTATTAATGCATCCAAAGTGATGACTTACAGGTATGTGAAGTGTATGTATAGGAGCTCAAAGATACACTATAGATCAAAACATTTCTTAACAGTGGGCCGGAAACAAAAACAAGCACATTTTTATTAAAAATAACTCTAAGGAACTTAAATGTGATGTTGTCTGGGAGGAAGCCTCCAGGTTTAGAAGCCACAGTGATTGATTGTTGACCTGCTTCTGCCAGCCGTTTTATAGTTTTTAGTGGCATTTCTAACACCATCCAATTACTTACTGTGGTATCATTTGAGCTTGCACTGCCTAGTGGATACCAATGGAAATTTCAAACTGGACCTGGTCCAAGTTAATGAATAAATTAATAAGGGGCTGACTAGGAGGGGGATGTGGAGTCTATTGCAGCATGTAGGGTGCAGGAGCAAACTCTAAATAAAGCTCTGCCATGGAAAGCAATAAACCCCAGAGTTAATAGCCGCTTTCACACCAAGTACTTTGCCGTACTTAGTTCCCAGCACTTAATTCCCAGCACTTAGTACCCCCATGGAACTAAGAGCCGATCGCGTTCACACCGGAATAAGTTCCCTGAGGGAAGATTACGCAAATTAAGCCGCTGAAGTCACTTCTTCTTCTTCTGCTTTGGGTTTACTGGCAGGCCGCAAACAACTTCACGGTGTATACTGCCACCCGAAGTCCCCGGCCGGAAGCCCCCGGAGTTGGGGACTGGCTTCAGTAGAAGCTGCTGGGACTCCCAGCAGCTTCTACTGAAGCCTTCCGAGTAAATCGCCAGAATGCCGACACCTCCTCATCACTCCACCGCTCCCATGTTTTTTTTTGTGTTGCCATAAGTTATTCTCTCTCCGTTGGTGCGCGGGGCTAATGCTAATGCTAATAATGCTAATGCCAGCAAATACAATGGCGGCTTCAAAAAAAAATTCTGAGTTTTACGGGGCGTGGTTTGCAATTCGCCCAGCCAATCAGAAATTGGTACTTTTTCTCCCCAGGATAGTCCCACCTCTCTAGCAGGCACTAAACATGGGGGTAAAAGTTCTCTGAACTAAGTTCTCTTTTTGGTGTGAACGCAAAATTCCAGGCACTATCGGAACTAAACGGGAAAAGTACGGGTAAAAGTACTCCGGTGTGAAAGCGCCTATTGTTAAACCATAACTTTCCACTCTGTTATCTGCAAATATGTATTGCCTACTGTGGCTTTCTATAGCCACAAAACAATGGCTCAGCTCACATTTGCTTGCTAGAAAAGAGGGAACCATTAGGATTTCTTGTGGTCAGCTAAAGTCCGGAGAGAATATACGTAATAATTACCAACTGACACATACATCAGTAGCTCTAATTGTATCAATAATGACTTATTGACCATGTCTAAGACCCATAATTAGACTTAGACCTGACCTTGTACAAAATATTTTAACTAACAAAGCACAGGGATGAATAGAATACTTTAGACACGGATGTTTTCCACAAAATATGTTATGGACTGGAAGCTCAGAACAAGAAAATGTGTCTTTGTCTGACTAATGCCTTGGATTTCGTGGGAGAAGAGCTGTCAATTTCCATACAGACTTGATGAAATGAAACTTATCCGATCAAATCAGACAGTGAATCTGTGAAAGGTCATTGCCTAATTTGCCAAATAGTTATGGGCAGATTGATTCGTGGGCTTTGACAATCCTCAGTAAATCTGCACTTTCCTGCTGAGTAAATTACATTTTCAAATGTTCGAGGAATATGAATAGAGGGGCTTTGTTGTACTTCAGCTTGGATGTATTCAGCAAAATGTAATTACTGTTGTGTATCCAGGAGATATTGTGATTAGCAAAGGTTGTACAGTACGGGCACCTAAAGGACCAAGGCTCAACATTATAATAATTTGCAAACTTGCCTTATCAGCACTTGCATGTCATTTGCCTGATCAATTTCACTGTCTGCATATTTGCTTTCTATAATTAAAAGTGGCCGACCTCTGGAGGAGGTTTTTTTCAAGGCAAAAAAAGGATTTCATGGCAAACGATGACTTAAAAACTGTGATAAAGTAAAAAGTTGTCAAATTTCAGAAAGTTTTTTCTAATAGATTAATATAATCAATAACACTTTGTACAGGACTGCCTCATATCCCAATGAAATGGGGCTTTAGTCCAGGATGTTTTAAGGAGACTGAAAAGATGCACTGGAAGGCAGTATTCAACAGAAAAACTAAATGTCATGTCTAAATGTTAATGGCAATGCAAAGCAATTACGAGCTGCGATACACCTAATCAATCCGAAATCCTGCTTCTGCCAAAATGGTCCCTGACCTGCGTTTTGCAAACATCTCAGAAATGCTTCATTCAGTAAAATAAGTCAGGTGTTGTGCTCATTAACCGCTGGGAAACAACAAAGAAAACCAGAGATTAATATGGCAGGGTAAAAAATGTTCCTTCATCAGGTAGAAGTAGTCGTTGATGTGATGATTATTAGTTGTAAACCCTAGTAAAATCATCAGTTTGTAGCATAAATTAAGATTTAAGGTTTTTTACCATCAAGCATAGTACCATATTTCCTGGTGAAGATGCTACTGTACATCTTGTGAAACTTGGTTAGGTGTCACTCAAATAAGAATGACATGCTATCAACATAAGGTCCAAATGTCCAGTGTTACATTTTCAAATGATTGTTTAGTTTGGGTGAAAGATACTATAAAACCTGTAATATTCTCTATGTGTTCAGACACTCCAGACTGACATGTCCAAAGTATTTTGTCACTTATTCTGTCATACAACAATTTCATATTTAACTTTAATCACCAGTGCATCTGTGTTTGTATTGCGTGATATTCTAAATTCCTAGAGTCCTGAGAAAGATGGCACAATCAGTGATACACCGTGTACACAGATCAATATCATTTTGCTATCAAACTCAACTGACACCACCTATTGACCACCCAGAATGCTCTGCATTTCCGATAAAGTCTGAAAGTAATTTAGTTGTTATTATTATCATTATTGTTATCATTATTATGTTGAGAAGTGCAGGATGGGAAAATTGTTGCTGTATACAGCCTGAAAGTGATGTCACTGAATGCTATGATGTTGTTTTTTTTTTTATGTCCCTTAGTCTCTGCTCCAGAGAATCGCTGAACATTGTGTACATTCATGCATTCATGAATTTCATATAAATATATTTTGCTTTATTTCATCTCCAGAGATGTAATCCTCTTGCAGAATAAGACAAATCAACATTAAACATATTTTATGTATGGACCTGACTCCAGACCAACCATGAAAAAAGAAAAAGGGAATATAAAAATTGTCCAATAGGGAATACAGTCAAATGTTAATGTTTTATTAATCACTAACTTTGGCAAAAAAATGAAATGATTATTGATGGATATGTTCATTTCTCATACCAATGTTTTCCAATGAAAGCTGTTTTCATCACAGGGCTTTGATATCATTCAATAGAAAATTCACTGTCTTTTAAATTGCAAGCTAAATCTAATTTTCAGATATTGTCATACAAATTCATGAAGACTACATTATAAAAAGTAGCGGGACAGAGTACTGTCTGCATAATAATGATGGAGAGTAAAGGTCCATTTGGAACCCAAATAGTTGTTAAATAAATTATGAGTTGGTTAACTCATAATTTATAAACTTATAAACTGTTATGCTCATTTTGAACAATACCATAGTTTTGGTATACAAAATGTTTACCATGCAGTTACTTGATATAATCAGGGGTGCACATAACTTTTTTGCCCTGGTTCTCAAAGGAGCACCTGGAGATGTTGCTTGGTGCGCATCCTTAAAATGAAATAAACCGGACCTTTTGAGGGGTACTTGACTTTATGAACGGGGGGGGGGGGGAGGGGAGGAGCGCTAGTGAGCACGCAGCAGGGTTACTGTGCGGAGCGCATAAAGCAGACCCTTCACGCGATAGCGAGGGGTAGAGCGAGGGATCGCAGATGCCGTCGTGCTCGTGGACGGATTAAAACAATTAAACCTAAATGGCTTGCGAATTATACTTTGGCGGCCGTTAATATACCTGGGCGGCCCGCCCAAGTAAAGTCTATGTGTGGGAGACCCTGCTATCTTACCAGTTCTTATGCAACTGGCAAATATCTCTCTCTTCTCTCTTTTCTATCTCTCTCTCTCTCTTCTCTATCTCTCTCTTCTCTCTTCTCTCTCTCTCTTCTCTTCTCTCTCTCTCTTTCTCTCTCTCTCTCTCTCTCTCTCTCTCTCTCTCTCTCTCTCTCTCTCTCTCTCAATGTTGGTGCGCAAATGCGCCTTTTTTCAAATGATCCGGTGCTCTTTTTTGGCGGGGGTGCGCATGCGCACCTGCGCACCAGTTATGTGCAGCCCTGGATATAAACTATGTATTGATTGATTTACCACAAAACATGCAACATCAGGATAGAAAGCATTTTTAAAAATGAAATCCACTTAAGAAATCCCTCTGGAGGGAACTTTGTGATTTTAGCCTTTGCAGACCATTTACATGCACAGCAACCTATATAACACACTACAGGAAAGGAAAAACCATAAAAGAGCATAATATGGCCTTTTTTGAAGAGTTTATTTATAGCTTATTCTTTTCTCTGTCTTTTTACTTCACTGTCTGTTGAACCTGTGTTTTGGTAAGGGAGGTTTAAGGTCCAGTGGATGCAACCAGTACACTGGGAGTCTGAGGTCAAAGGGTTGAACAAATCAGTGTTTCCGTGCACTCTGGCCTGTAGTTCAGGGATTTCTGGAGTGTAGCTGGTAATTGGGGAGGAATTGTGCAGATATTTAGTTTCTTCCATGGTGCTCACAATCTGCCACGTATATTCTCTGCTCTGCAATCTCCAGTCAATCTTCACAGGGTGCTGCACCCCGTTCTCCCTCCATACAATTTCCCCACACTTCTCCTTCTTCTTGTTTTAGCAGGTTTCCCTCCACTGTCTTCCACCATACCATCCAATCATCCCCATCTCTTTAAGCAGGGATTCAATGACAGGACGGGCTCAATTGTTTTTACCCTGATGCTTGTAGTTAGGCAGACTTCTGTGGTGAGCTGGAGGCAAGAACTAACTGGAGCAAGCAGAGCTGAGCCCATCAACACAGCACGGGATGATTGTTATAAGGGCCGAGCACTGTCTGTATGGTGTACATGTGATGGGGCCATATTAGAGGCCTCAAGATATCCATGTGTCTTTAAAACGTGTTCTTTTAACTGTTCTTGGTTTATTTGGACATCAATTTGTCTTTTTACTTCGAACTCGCAGATATGACATCTACTACCAAATTCTTTACTGAAACTCTTTAAAATATGTATTAATCAATACAATGATATGCATTTTTTTAAATCTAAGAAAAAGGATTATGGTTCATAAATTAGGGTTAAAGGTTAACCTACCTACTGTTCACATTGTTATTGAAGAACAAATGGTGTATTTCTTTGAAAGAGGATTTGTACCGAACAAGGAATTTGTATTACGTCTGTAGAATACAGTTTGTATTGCAATTTCGATACAAAATGTGATAGTTTGTGCAGCCCTCATTTTTTTGTATTAAAATCCTTGGGTTTGACATGAAAGGGACTGCTCGTAAAACCTACGGTGGCTGAGAAGAGCAATCGACAATTACAAAATGTGAAACACTTTAACAAAGCTTGAGACAAATTTACATTTTATAAAACAAATTTACATTTTATAAAACAAAATTACTTTGTCGAAACACTTTAACATTTCCCGAAACACTTTAACAAACTAGAGAATCAAACCGGAAAGGGAATGCCCATCATACCAGAAGTGACGTGCAAGTGATTGACACAAACTTAAGTTTGTTTTGGCGGATAGACCGCTGGTACCTATGGACGGTACGAGTGTGTTTATGGTCGTTAAACATGTTTATGGTCGTTAAACATGTTTTGTCCGTTCTGTGGAAACCACCTGGGCCAAGTGACATGGTTTTGCTCATCACGATATACTTTCTTGTGCGAACGAGAAAGTTACAGGTTCGCCAAGTAGGAAGTGGAGCTGTGCCTTTTACACACAGCCTTCGCTGTGTTTACCTTCATTAGACAGCTAAAGATCAACTGCAGGCTGCTTCGTTTTAAACACACACACCTCTACACACACACACACACACACACACACACCTCTACACACATCGAACTGCCCGATTATTCCCCCTATTACTCGTTTTATGAAGGAGATGTCCGGTCCACAAGTCGCATGACGTGTGTGTTTGTGCTCTGCTCAGCTCCGCTCTGTGTGTGTGTGTTCGGTGTGTTTGTGAATGTCCGACACCGCCATTTGTTTTCAAATGACCATGAACAGTAATTTACACACATCTGGCCAACTCCATCCGTGTGTGTTCCCAAATGAAATAAATGTGTTTAATCTTAATCTCGATGTACTGCTCAGTGCTGTCGGAGTGCGAGGGAACACTGCGACAACTCAGCCGTCTCTTGCGTTTGCTTGGTCAAATCAGCAGCTCTTCATTTTTGAGTGCGCGATTAATATCGCCTTTACGGTAATTGGCCGAGAAGCGGCACTGACGCTACAAGAGTAAAATAATGCATGTTTTTCTGCTATATTTGCTATAAAAATATGTTTTACCATAAGTTCTTAATAAAACTGACACTATTGGACTCAGTACTTGTTTGACTGCTACCAACAATACAATGAACTACTTTTACTGTGTACTTTTTGAGTTATTCTCTGTCAAACTCCCCTCCTGAGAACAAATTCAAGCCACTTCTGCTATATTTGATGAGGGATAAAAGGATTTTTAGCCCTAAGTTCTTAATAAAATTGGTACTGTTGGACTCATTACTTGTTAGACTACTACCAACATACAATGGAGTACTTTTACTGTGTACTTTTCGAGTAATACTCTGTCAAACTCCCCTCCTGAGTACAATCATTCATGTATTTTGCTATATTTGTTGAGGGATAAAATTATTTGTTACCATAAGTTCTACATGCAATTGATACTGTTGGACTCAGTACTACTTGGACTACTAGCACAAGTATAATCAAGTATTTTTACTCTGTACTTTTTGATTAATACTTGGTTAAACTCCTGTCCTGAGTACAATAATTCATAGTTCATATACAATACAGGAATTATTGTACTCAGGACAGGAGTTTGACCGAGTATTAATCAAGAAGTACACAGTAAAAGTACTTGATTGTACTTGTGCTAGTAGCTAGTCCAAGTAGTACTTAGTCCAACATCAATTTAATATAGAACCTTTTGCAAAAAATAATTTTATCCCTCATCAAATATACCAGAATACATGAATTATTGTACTCAGGACGGGAATTTGACAGAGTATTACTCAAAAAGTACACAGTAAAAGTACCTCATTGTATTTGTGGTAGTAGTCTAACAAGTACTGAGTCCAACAGTACCAATTTTATTAAGAATTTATGGCTAAAAATAATTTAATCTCTCATCAAATATAGCAGAAGTGGCATGATTTTGTTCTCAGGAGGGGACTTTGAGAGAGTATTACCCAAAAAGTACACAGTAAAGGTAGGACTGAGTCAAACAGTGTCAGTTTTATTAAGAACTTATGGTACAAATGATTTGTATCACAAATCAAGCAGAAAAAACATGCATTATTTTACTCTTGTACGAGCGTCAGTGCCGCTTCTCGGCGATTACCGTAAAGGGCCGATTAATTGCGCACTCAAAAATGAAGAGCTGCTGATTTGACCAAGCAAACGCGACAGACGGCTGAGTTGACCGCAGTACCGGAACGGACGACAGTATCTTAATATCTTCTGAAAATAAATGCCAGTGTCACACACACACACACACACACGCCCGTCCTGGTGACTGGACATCTCCTTCATAAAACGAATAATAAGGCGTAATAATCGGGCAGTTCGATGTGTGTGTAGGTGTGTGTTTGTGTATAGAGTTGTGCGTGGTTAAAACGAAGCAGCCTGCAGTCGCTCTTTAGCTGTCTAATGAAGGTAAACACAGATGTGTGTAAATTACTGTTCATGGTAATTTGAAAACAATTCCCGATTTCGGACATTCACAAACACACCGAACACACACACACACACACACACACAGAGCGGAGCTGAGCAGAGCACAAACACACACGTCATGCGACTTGTGGACCGGACATCTCCTTCATAAAACGAGTAATAGGGGGAATAATCGGGCAGTTCGATGTGTGTAGAGGTGTGTGTGTGTGTGTGTGTGTAGAGGTGTGTGTGTGTTTAAAACGAAGCAGCCTGCAGTTGATCTTTAGCTGTCTAATGAAGGTAAACACAGCGAAGGCTATGTGTAAAAGGGGCACAGCTCCACTTCCTACTTGGCGAACCTGTAACTTTCTCGTGCGCACGAGAAAGTATATCGTGATGAGCAAAACCATGTCACTTGGCCCAGGTGGTTTCCACAGAACGGACAAAACATGTTTAACGACCATAAACACACTCGTACCGTCCATAGGTACCAGCGGTCTATCCGCCAAAACAAACTTAAGTTTGTGTCAATCACTTGCACGTCACTTCTGGTATGATGGGCATTCCCTTTCCGGTTTGATTCTCTAGTTTGTTAAAGTGTTTCGGCAAATGTTAAAGTGTTTCGGGAAATGTTAAAGTGTTCCGGCACTTGTAAATTTGTTTTATAAAATGTAATTTTGTTTTTATAAAATGTAAATTTGTCTCTAGCTTTGTAAAAGTGTTTCACACTTTGTAATTGTCGATTGCCCTTCTCAGCCACCGTATAAACAACCCAACAGAACATTATCACCTTAATCTACAGTCCCTCTTAGCTCTACATAATTAGCTATTTTTAGCTAATTGTTTAGTTTTTTGGTCAAATTGTACTTTCCTTAACCTCAACAGCAGTAGTTGTTTGCTTGTGTTTTGTTGAAAATGCTCTGTTAAACCAATTGTTTGCTATTCCCCATTTAGAAAACAACAAAGTTTGTGACTAGCTAGGGAAAAAAGTGGATAAATAAGCAGCTAAAGTGCTAAGTCACCACACGATGGAGACCAAAACAGAGCTAAAAGGAGAGTGAATTGCGCATTAAAATCAGGGTGCCAACACACAGTTGAATGAATGCTAATATTGCTCCATGTCTACTGGATGATATAATGTGTCAGTGTTGGGTTATGACCTTTTCTGTTTTCACATAATGGAGCAACATAAAAGGTGATGGCTCTACCTGTATGTTTTTACACATATTATACAATTATTACAATAAATTGCTATTACCATCAAGCAACATAATCACATTTTCTGAGTTAAATGTTTTAAATGGAAGGTCATCGGATTGTTTATAATTATCTGATAAGAATTAATATAAGGATTGAAAACATGAGCCACCCAGACTGTGAAAGGAAGATAATGAGCCCAATTAGGTTAATTATTACACTAATTATCCAAATTAAATGATGTCATTAAAGTGTTTCTCTTGACTGAGGAAAATGCAACCCCAAGCTGTTTAACCTTCTCCGAACTTTCTCCAAACACAATTTTATAATGTAATTAATAAAGAACGATGGATGTGGCGATGTTCAAGGTGTCAGTCTGAAAAAAAAATCCTTCCACGTGTGCAGCAAGATGCTGGAGATCTTCTACCAGTCTGTTGTGGCCAGTGCACTCTTCTTTGCTGCTGTCTGCTGGGGGGGGCAGCATCAGAGCTGGTGACACCAGCAGGATCAATAAACTGATCAGGAAAGCTGGGTCTGTCATCGGCATCAAGCTGGACCCCTTTGAAGCTGTGGTGGAGAGGAGGACACTAAACAGGCTGTTGTCCATCATGGATAACCCCACCCATCCTCTCCACCTGCAGCTGGACAGTCAACGGAGCTCCTTCTCCGCTGTCACAAGGACCGATACAGGGAAACATTCCTGCCCACTGCAATAACTCTACAATAAATCACCTCTGGCTGGAAGAGAACTCTCTGCTCCATAGCTTCTCTTGTAATAAAACCACGTTGTACATTTTACATTTATATAATCTGTTCAATATTTAATATTTAATATTCCATGTCATATATTTATGTATATATATATTTGTATATATAATATCTTGTCAAATTCAACATGTATATTTTCTATTTCAACATGTATATTTTCTATTTTCTTTTCTTTTCTTTCTATTCTTGTTTATTTCTAGTTTTGTTTTATTGTAAAATGCCTTGTCTTTTATGCTGCTGTAACAAAAACAATTTCCCAAATTGGGATCAATAAAGTACCATCTTATCTTATCTTATCTTATCTTATATCCTCTTTTCGATAAATGACAATTTTCAACCAATATAACAAGCTTCAGTGAGGAACAATTAGCTAAATATAGTGATAGTAGAGTATATAAACATATCAAGTAGTTAGTGCATCTGCAGCTAATTCACTTTAGAAAATCTGTTATGTTTTATTCCAGGCAGCTGTTTCCTGTAACAGAAGACTAGTGGATTACATATTCAATATCAGACACCATGAAAGCCTTCCAGCACATTATACCTTCATGCAGGGTCTATTTATTGCAACAAAATGTCATTCTTCCTCCTTAACCCTTAGTGTGTTCCACCGCTGCTACAGCACATTTCTAAATATTTGTAAAATCCATTGGTTGCGCTCTGTGGAGCAGGAGCAGCTCTCTTGTTTCACTGCATATATCTCATTACGTAAAATCCTCAGCTCTGAAACAGAAGGTCAGGGATCAGCAAATCCTCACTTCTGGCCAGGCTTATGATTCCATTCTGATGCAATTTTCTCTCTCCAATTCCCTGATTATCACACTCCTGCCCGCCAATTTGATATCTCATCTGTCGAAGTTCAGACACATTCACTCTGCTTCAATTTTCTGCAAGCTCTGGCATTGACAAAGCATTCCAAGGGCTGCCTTTCAAAAACAATTTATAGCTCGCTGTTCTTTTTTTCCAATGTTGGCGTGCACTTGCTGTCACACACTCTGAGCAGGGATTGTACATCTGAGAAGCTGACCCATCAAACATTTTATGTTTTGTTTCATAAAATAAACTGTTACCACCAATATCCTGGCCAAAAATGTCTTGAAATCAAATGGTTAGAACATAAGAAAGTATCTGCTTCTGACCTTGTTATGTGTGTGATGCCATTTAATTATTTCGAAACATTTTTCAATTTTTTTCTTTATAATTAAAATAATAACAATAATAATAATAAATGTAATAAACACTTAGCCTGAGGATGTATTAAAATGAACGTTTGTTTTGTTTCAGCACATACAGAGGCTAAAAATGCAAGTGAAAAATAAAAATATGTTGAATATATCCAGACAGTATTTGGAACCATATGCATTATTTATTTGTTAATAACAAATACGTTTAAAAATATATTTTTTTATTCTATATTTTTTTCTAAAACTGTTTAGCCTTTCTGTAGCCTAAATGCTTAAACACACTTTAACATATCTGCATGTATTTTTTCTAACAAAGTAAGAGAAAAGTTAGATTTGCATAAAAACAAATAGTATTTTGGAGGCAATAGGGGTCTTACAAACCATCGTTATTTATTCAAGAACAAGATAGTAAATTGGACACAATTATGTAGCGCTTATCTTTGCAACATATCAAAGTGCTTTACAACAAGTCGAAATCGTCCCACAAAGAGAGGTATGGAACATATAAGGCACCTGTTCAAATTTTAACACTGTTGACCATGCCGGTCAGGAGCAATTTTAAGTCAAGTATCTTGTCCAATGACACTTATACATTTTGACTGCAGGGGCTGGGGATCATCCCACCGACCTGCCAATTTGTGGAAGACTGTTTCCTCTACTCCCTAATATGGACTTTGCAAACTTTTGGCAAAAGCCTCACAGCCCCCAGCAATCAGAGTGAGGAGCTTGAATCGTTATTGTGCTTTGGGCTTTACTGAAAACATTTCAAAAGCAGTATCGTGGACCTCTACCAACCATA
Organism: Dissostichus eleginoides; assembly: GCA_031216635.1. Taxonomy (NCBI): domain Eukaryota; kingdom Metazoa; phylum Chordata; class Actinopteri; order Perciformes; family Nototheniidae; genus Dissostichus; species Dissostichus eleginoides. The sequence continues at coordinate 6,954,218 of CM062266.1, forward strand.
CTTCATTGGTTCATGTTTGCATTGGAGGGACAAATACAAATAATAATACTGATATCATTTAAAAATATAAATACAAAATTATTAGATATTTTCAATGAAATGTTCAGCTTTTGAAAAACAGCTGCTAACATTAAGGCTAGCAATACATTCAACACCTTTTAATGTAGATTTTTTTTGGGAGATATTTTCATGTTAGCAAAACCAAACAGAAAATCTACAGCCATGCACTTGGTAACTAAATGCTAAAATGTTGATGCTTAGTATCGTGTTCACTGTATAATTTTACATTGTAAGCATGCTAGTAGTTGCTAATTAGCATAACATTCAATGTATGATACAACTGGAAATGTATTTTGTCATCCTCCAAAGTGTTGGAAAACATGTAAGTGGTCAACCAACATTCCTTTATGAAGCTAAGTTGCTAGCATTGCTCTGAAAACTTACCCATAAACATGCTAACAGGGATGTTTCTGCTGCAAGCATAATTGAAGGACAATACCTAGCACACCACCATGATAGAAATTGTCTAGTATAGTTAAGTACAACAAAGTAATTAAAAAGTACCAGACACAATGGTTACAAAGGTCCAAGTGTTTACCCAAGTAACTTTTCCATCAATGTTAGCAAAACAAGGTGAATTAATCTCTATAAACCAACAAGTCCTCCAACTCATACGACCAAATAGGTCGATTGTTCAAGCCCTTATTACGACCAAATAGGTTGATTGTTCAAGCGCTTATTACGACCTATAATCACGTTTTAAAGTTTTCGACCTCTAGTGCTCCCGTTGAATGCAAACGCTACGGAGGGTCGTATATTCACAAATAACCCTTTCTGGAAAATCCTAAATTGTAGGATAGTTTGGCCATTAAAATGCTTTTTGATTAGATTTCTAGCATGAAGTGTATAATGTACTTTCAGAATCCACGTCCAGTGGATGTGTAGGATCTATAGTTTGATAGATATTACGAAGATGATTTGAGATCTCGCCAGGAGAACGTGTATATGCGGCAGCGTCCATGTAAAGTTAGCGTCAACCCTCACAGGGTGAAAACAGTATTTCCAGTCTCGAAGTTTCGTATAAAACCGTATTCCCCTGACTGTCAAATGATTTAAAGCTATATCTGCAGTACTCATCCACTAAAAACATCAGTTTATCCTTGTTAATTACACAACATTAATTGGTTTAAATTGTGTACAATGCTTTTGTGTTTTTCCCATAGGTTTTTCCCTTTCGATTCTGAGAGACACATTTCTTTTTTTCAAAACATCGAACTTGAAGCTCGGTGATTGGATGTTTTAGCCGCAATGCACATTGGGATATGGTGTTTATGCGATAAGAAATCCGAAAACATTATAAAAAAAAATAATAATACTTTATTCCGAGTGTGCTTGCTTTTCTCTTTGGAAGTCATCACATAACAACATTGTAATACACGGTTCTGCAGCATTAAATATTACATATCTGCCGTAGTTCTTTATTTATAGAGCCTTTGGAGAAACTGGAAGAAATGCCGCCGAAACTGAATACGTGACGTGGATCATAAATATATCAGCAATTAAACAACATCTTCCATTTCTTTTCACACAATACGTCTCCTTGCAGTATCAATAGTAATTCGGCTGACTTTTATATTTGATCCACTTGGTAGATAGGCTGTATTTACACCATAACGGTGCACAGCTGATAGACAGGGACTTGTAGGTTTTAAAGATATTACTGATTTTCTTTGAATATAAGAATGTAAATACTGAGTTGAGAGAATAGTCATGGGTTTTGGGTGATGGGAGACACATCTATGGATTCAGAATTTCAATAGCTTACCATTAACTGACGGATAATTCTGTCTGTGATGTTTTACAAATCAGATATTAATGTGTATACACATTAATATCTGATATATTACATTACATATATCATATATAATATATATGATATATATATATATATACATTATCAGCTATAATATTTTATTGTAGTTCTGTAGAACTACAATATGTGAAATATTATAGCAATATCCTGTACAATTATGTGAAAACAGGAATAAAACTACACATCTTCAGATGTTATACACATAAGTGTCCTACACTAATAATACAAAGTTATTATGGCATTGTATGCTGTGTGTTATTTGTAACATCTTCAGAAACTACCTTTCCAACTCCTCACCAGTTGACTGTTACAGGTCTATACAGGTTCATGGTACAATGCATAAGCTTCAAATCGAGTGACTGAAACTGTATTTTTCTTTACCGTTCTGTTTTAATTTCATAATAAAGTTAATAGTAATATTATGTTTGATACTATTATGTTTTATTAACTAGACCACTGGTTTTTTAACCCGCACCGCCTAGTGGTTAAAGCACGTTATTGAATTTTGTTGTTGAATATGTTATATTTGATGAAAACATTTAAATATTAAGAGTAGCCTATATACAAAATAGGGGGAAAGTAGAAGGTCAATGATAGAAATGTAGAATAGAAAATGTCTAATATATTGCATAGTTTATTTTGGCACTTGACAATCACCTTCCCTGAATTTGACTCAGGTGTAACTAAAGTCTGATTTAAGGGTTGTATATATTTCACATCATTAATCAGAATCTGCAAAGTAACTAAAATAAATGTAATGGAGTAAAAATACCAGGTTAATCTCTGAATTGTAGTGGAGTAGAACAAAGTAGTACATGCTGCTATAACAAAAACATTTCCCAACTTGGGATCAATAAAGTATCTCATCTCATTCTACTGCCATATTTGCAAAATGTGCCTCTGAACCTTGACAAGTGCATGTTTCAGGCTTATCAATGAACAACAGGAGGGGTCACAGACATAAGACCAGCTGTTAAATAAAGCTCTTCTGACCTTAGCTGTCATGTGGGTATATTAATGCTGCCCATTATGGACACAAGCAATTTTCACCCATTTATTAATTATATGGTTTTAAATTTTATAACACCAATGTGTTTCGTATCCCCTAAACCTCCAGGGGTGTACACAGTTGAATACTGGCAACTTCTATTTATGGGAAATACGAAAACGTCTTTTAAAACTACAATTCCCAGTAGAGACGTGCCATAGAACATGTTGGAAAACACAATAGCCAGCATGTGTAGTCCTGGGGGGGGGGGGGGGGGGCTGGGCTGGACCCGTTCGAGTCCAGTTTTGGACAGTCTGCCGTGGTTTCATTCCATTTCAAAGAGCTGTTTGACGCTTGGCGTAACCTTGTCGCACTGCCACTCCAACATCCAATCACAGAGCTTGAGGACTAATCACGGGGTTTGTAAAGCAAAGTGGATGTTGTAGTCCCAAATGATAGCTGGGGATTCTGGGTAGTGTAGTGTCTTCGGAAACTCTGTAGTGTCTAAACTCCGAAAAAACTATTTGTTTCTCCGAATCGAAGGTTAAAAACACAAAACCATTGTACAGTACACAATTTAAACCAATCAATATTGTGTAATTAACAAGGATAAACTGATGTTTTTTAGTGGATGAGTAATGCAGATCATTTGACAGTGAGGGGAATACTTTTGGTTTTATTATGAAAACGTTGAGACCGGAAATACTGTTTTCACCCCGTGAGGGTTGATAACTTTACATGGACGCTGCGGAAAGACGTAGTATACACGTTCTCCTGGCGAGACCTCAAATCATCTTCGTAATATCTATCAAACTATAGATCCTACACATCCACTGGACGTAGATTTTAAAAGTACAATATACACTTCTCGCTAGAAATCTAATCAAAAACATTTTAATGGCCAAACTATTCCACAATTTAGGATTTTCCAGAGAGGGTTATTTGTGAATAAACGATCCTCCAGAGCGTTTGCTATCAACGGGAGCATGTTGTTTCTTACACGACCACTAGAGGTGCTACACTTTAAAACGTGACTATGGCTCGTAATAAGCTGCTGAACAATCGACCTATTTGGTCGTTTTTTGTAGAAGGACAGGCTGCTGTAAACACATGGTATCACCACCAAATCTAATGCAAATCCTGGAAGCCATTCCAACATTCCATAATGATTTCACAAAAATAGCATCTGATGACTTGTAATTAGGTGTCTCTGTGGTGAAAAATGTCCCTGCAGCCACACAAACAGGTGGCAAATGTGATTACGGAGGTGTCAGGGTGGAGGGAATCTGCTTTGAGCCTTTCTTGGAGGCACTGCAGATATGATTTATAGGGGACCAATTGACGAGTGTTCACCTGATAAAAATGAATCTGCTGATCCAGCATCACTTTCATCCTCTGCCATCTTGAGTGTATAGGACAGAGTGTTATTTTAGGGGTTGCTTAGATCGTCAGTACATTGAGTTGTTCTAAAAATATGTATATATGGACACTATTTATTTAATTCCCTCCGAGCCACGGTAGCAAAAATGTTTTAATGATAAATAAAAAGCAGGGTAAGGAACACATATATTCAGAGGCTATATCTCTCAAACAGTTTCTGTTTATCATCAATGTATAATAAGAATTGCAGTTTGCATAAATGGAACTTAACTGTTGCCTTTTATTCCACAAACCGATTCCCTTTGATGCAGCATTTCTTTGGGGCCTTTAAAGCTTAGTGAGAGTCATAAAGATTCAAGGGGTGAATAATGTCCCGACTTCCCTTATCAGGGTCTGACACGCTATCTGAAGTATTACCATAACAAGCCGCGTTGCATTTTCATGACTCGGCAGAATTGTTGTTGTGTTCAACACAAAATATCGCTAACACAACATGCACTCTGCTGATCTTAACACATTAATAGAGAAGAAAGGAAAAGATACAAGAGCAGCAGCCTTTGAAATTACATGTATTATGTATTTGATGCTAATGTGCTAACTGTTCAACAATAAGGTGCTAAAAAACATGCTCTAGGATTCAAATTTAGAAAAAAAAACGTACTCATTTTCAAACCACTCTGGGTTTTTATTACAGTATCAGGCAAACAATCTCTAATAGCCTTCACGAGCAGCTGGGGAAAATGTAGAACATAAATAGATGCATCTCCCCAACCCTTTCAGGGGCGTCCAAAAATGTAAAAGGAAGCTTTTTCCCCGGTGTGAGCGGGGCGAGACACGACTAGGAGTTGTGCCAGGCACTTGCAAATGTGCTCTGAGCCTCTCAATAGCGATCTTTTTAAGCTGCTATCAGCACTAATAGAACAGAAAGCTACTGCTTTACATTTTCATTGATTGAGGATTAACCTTTCTTGTGATTAAAAAATAAATCCTCAAAGAAGGATGCCTCGGTGCGGACATAAGGCGGAAGGCATCTTGCCTTTTGCTCCCTCCACCAACCGCACCACCCCCACCACCACCAGCCGCAGCCCCCATTACTGTCAGCAAATCTATGATATCTATGAGCAATGCCTCACAACGGGGCTCTGCTTCAGAGTGTCCGGAGTGGACACATGCTGCCAACACTGTCGCTGATGCTTCCAAGCCTTTAAAGGGGACTGTCTCTTATTTTAAAGGCAGCCTGAACCTGTTTTTATACAGAGATATAATCATTGCTGTTACCACTTTTAAAATGACCTTTATGTGCAGGCTTGCAACATGTAATATGATTACATAATCAGGATACAAAAAAGTAACAAGTAACATAATTATATTACTGGTACATTTTTAAAGAGGGCCTATTATACTTTTTGGGGTTTTCCCTTTCCTGTTATATAGGTTTTTGTGCATATACATAAATGTTCTGCACAGGCTAAAATCGCAAACTTCCCACACATCCCCCCCTGCCGGACATAATAATGCATTTTTTTTGTATTCATGTATTAAACTAAAACAGCATTTGTAGGCCTAACCCTTCAATTTAAGATTTATGATACCACATGTATGTCCTTTTCTAAGGTTACATTGTTCTGTTGTTTAAAATAATACACTTAAGTAAAAGTAATCTGATGTTGAGTTAATGCAAAAGTAATGGAAAGTAATCAGGTCCTTTATTTGTATGTTGTGATAGTTAGAGTAGGTAACCGATCACATTTTTGTACAAGTAACTGGTAATTGTAAAATAATACAGGTAACCCCTCCCAACCCTCTGTTGGTTTAACATTATGTTCATTATCTCCCCACGTGCACTTTTATAAGTGGAGGGAGCGAGGGAGTGCAATCCAGAGACAGGATTTTAATATATATATATATATATATGCTACCCGTTCTATAGTAAGCTAGGGACACTTGGACCAGAAATTGCCAGTGCAAGCAGAACATGCTTGAAATTAAAATGGTCCTTAGCTCCACTTTAATGCGCCAGGATTATAACATCTTTTTTAAATTAGTTTACAAACTAAAAGAAAAAATAGTGTTAGGAGAATAAAAATGAACAAAACACATTTTCAGATGATAATATAGCTTTCGATCTGGTGGTAAGTAATGCATTTTATGTACACTTGGGTCTTTATGAGACAAAATCAGCAAACACACAATTTAAGAAGCAAGTGAAACAATCTAAAAGGCAGACAGTTGCAGAACTTTAGGCCTTTTCCCTTGTATTGAAATGTAATACCTGCTTTTCATTTCTCATGAATTAAACATTGAGGTACATTTGGAGGCAATTTGATCAATTTAGGGATTATGACTCAGTTAAAACTCTCGAACTGATCCCATAAAACAGCTACTTTACATGCATTGTATAAGCAAAGGAGACGCTCTCACTTTGCAATTTCCACACAAATGTATAATAAGGATGAATGGCTTGCATAAAAAGTAAAGGATGGGATCTAAAGTGCAGTTTTAGAATAACAGCATATCATAATGACACGTGTGTTTCAACCGTCTGTGCAGAATCACCGCACTGCAGCACAGCTCAACAAAGGAAAACAGAAATCAAAGAGGTGCTTATTGCGGAATAAGTTCACTTGTTCTTAGCGTAATCCTTCCACAGGGATAAGAAATAACAAGACCTGTCTCCTCTTAAATGCTGGAATTACAGCAATTACCAAAGAGCAGGGGACTTGTGTCGGAAAAGTAAATAGTTATCCTAAAAGCAAAAGTACTCAACATTATAGCCTGACATAATCCCTCCTCTATGTAATCACTTTAAGGAGAACCATCCCATCCGGGGCCCCTGATCTATATACAACAGCTGGCAGGGGCGCTATAAAGGGGCCTGCAGGGCTGATGCTCCTCACATTAACTTTCAACTTATGGATAGTATGGCTGTTCTCCAGCGATATCTTCAGCCCCACCATTATGACTGCCAAGGTCATGTCTGATGAAAACATGATGAAGCAGCAGTTTATCTTTTTTCTCTTCCCCCTTCTATCTACCTCTCACTCCATCTCAATCCCCGTCTTTTTCTTTCCTCTCTTGGCACAGAGTTATTTAACAGTGGGGGAGCGCTGAGTTTTAATTACAACAAGATTCCGCGGAGTTAATTGAACATCGCGCAGAACCTAATTTCACTTTACAGCAAATCAAGATGTTAGTTATGTAAATTCTGCCCGTCCCACTGAGGGGCTGGGGGGGGGGACTTCTGCCAGACACCAAAGTCATCCTCTCCCCACTGGCACCGAGCTGCTGTCTCTGCAACTTATATAAAGAACTTTTTTATTAGAATGCTTTCTGAAAGATACTTATTTTTTTCAACAGAGCAGCACAAGGGCCAAACATCGATATATACAATGTTGTTTAAAATGAAAAAGCAAGAGTTCATATTTTTGGGAAAATGTTTCAACAGCTTTAATCAGCATCTTAGATTTGGAACTGCATCAAAAACATAAAATTGACAGACAATCATGTTGATTGACAGATGGCAGCCATGGTTTCACCAATGGTGTCACAAATGAGCAAAAGCAGTCGATATGTGCATCTGTCATAATAAGTTTGTTGCAATTAGAGGGATAGCAAGTGGTCCGTCTCATCAAAGTCCAAATGCTTTATTTAGCCAATTTAGTCAAAGAAAATGTAGATGTTTTGGTGGAGTGAAAATCAAAATAATTAAGTCAACCCCCAGGAAGTGCATTTAAGTGCATTGAAGCACATTTCCGTAGTGGCCAAACGGTGGTACTACAGCTTTAGTGTCAGCCCATTATGTCATCTCAAAGCCCAAAAAGACAATTTTCTTAAGAACCCTGTGGAATAATAGTATAGAACTCAGTGTTCATTGAGTTCCTGCTTTGTTTGTATGACAAGTATATTTGAATTCCACCTGGAATTGCTATGTGACTGTGTCATTTAACATAGCACAACTCTTATTTTGTTGTTGCAAATTAAGACACAATGCATTTTAGTGGGAAAACCCAAAGGTAAAGGTAACTTAGTTTGTTTAATAATATCTCAAAAGGGCCCCTTTATCCTCTTTAGAAATATATATGGACATTGCCAATACTGAACGTTTTGTCTAGAACGATGAAATGCCTGAAAGTACTTATTAACCACTTAAGTCCTACTTATACTTAGTAAATTAGAAAATACCAATCTTTGTAGTAGAACAATTTTATCTGAATCTTAGTTTTTAATTGGTTCACTAAAATGTGTTTCTAAATGTAATCTATGTGAAGTCTAGGTTTCTACTAAACAAACAACAGATTTGTCATTATTGTAGACATTTCTTTCTGTTCCAGTACATACGTTTTAAATACTGGCCGCTGCAGAGAGCCTGCTGCAACACGACTGCATGCTATGGAGCATTTTAATGTGATCAAATAGATTAGAAGGAATCCGTTACTGCTGACAACGTGTTAACTGTAGCCTGTGTCGTAAGGTCCTCCCCAATATGCCAAGGACTTCTGGGAACACAGGGAAAGATTGAAATCTCTGATCCAATTTGGCAACAATGTGGCGCAATTAAATTCATCAGTACGTAAACTTAACTAGGGATTATGTTTGTCGCTATGATTTGATTTTAAAGTGATCATGACGTCTAAAGGGAAATGGAAATCTTGCATTTGAAATGTACCACTGCTGAACTGTAAAAACGCAGGAAGCTCAGCTTGTGCTGATTGAATTAAGCTCTCCAAGGGGCTGATTGGCAAGCGATGACAGGTTTTTGTTTTAAGTCCCATGGTGCAAAGTGCAGCCGTCCAACTGGTGGTGCAAGAGGTTTGCTCACCCCGGTTGCTCATAAGATCTGTTTGCACTCCCAGCCGCATGGGAAATCCCATACAGCCTTCAGCCTGGTTGATAACAAAAGAAAATGTTCTCTGGGTCTCTCTCACTCCCTCCCCCCTGGGCCTTATCTTAAATACCTTGAAGTGGATGGAGGCCATGGTTTGTTGGAAGCTGTCAGCAGAGCTCCAATGAGAGTGGCCTCTCTGGGTTGATAGGACTGTGGGTAGCTTCACACTTGACACAATATGAAGCAGCGTTACACAGTTGGCCTGTGCATTTTTCATACGCTGCAGCGAAATTGCCTAAAAAAAAGTAGCTCAGTAATTCTATGACTATGGAGAGATGCCTTAAGAAATGATAGAGCGACTGAAAATGTAAAACCCATTGGTGATACCTTCTTTATAGTGAAGACATGGGTTGATGTCTTTTATGCTAGTGAAATGACCTGAAAGTACTTGGTAAGTGCTAGCCATGATAAGAACTGTTTGAATTCTATAGATGATAGGAAAGGAGCTTCAATAATTTCTTTTTTTTTGTACTTTAGGATACACTGCTGCATCCAACTCCTTACTGCCGCAAAATGTAAAGTGACACACCATTCGGCTAAATAGTGTAAAAATAATAAAGAGTTTAGTGAGGGTTTTTAAGCATGTTTTTTTTAATTACATTTTTCTGAATGAATGATATGCACACTAGGAGATGGGAAGGCATTACAAATTAAACATATATTAAAGTATGACTTGTTCAAATTGTTTCACTCAATCATACATTGGGATTCATGTCGATGGTTACTAGTGGACTGGAGGCTGACCAACCATTTCCTTTAATTTGCCTTTTTTTAATTCAAACATTGTTAATGATATTTGTTTTACTGTTGTACACATTCACAAAACCAGCAATATACATGAAATACTTGGAATAACATGAAGGGAACGCAGGGTAAGTATAGTATCTAGATTTTAGTAGTCCATCTACAGAACATTTTATTAGCGGACATACACCAATAACATCCATCAATAATTACGTCACTCACTGTAATGGCAGACTGATTCTTTTAGCACTGCAGTGGCTTTTTTCTAAAATCCTGATAACATCTTTCCTTAACCTAGTGACGTTTTCACTAAGGTTAAGGAAAAGTGGTTAGAAAAAGACATAGTACCTGATTCTTTTTGACATTTTGACATTGTGAAGGAGCATTTCATTTCATTTCATTTTACCAAATTTTATCAGTTTCCCCTGATTTTGTTCAATCCTCTGTGACATGACTACACATTGTAGAAGACTTTCAGTTCAGCAGGATCCTTCTAAAAGCCCAAATAACTCAATAGGACAGCATGAGTTCTTGGGATTGGCCGCAAGAAGCGTCCTTTACAAATACTGGGAACAGACATGACAACCTCCTTGCCACATGTGCCCCAGGCTGTTTTGGGCCCCCCATGGTCTCAGCAGAAGCGAATGATACATGGTGTTCCTCTGCTGGATCCACTGGACTTCCTGCGTCAGTGTCCAAGATAAGAACATGAGAGACTTTGGTAGAGTAAAATAAAACAGCATAGGCATGGCACTTACTTAAATGTCAAGCTTCTATTTCATTTTTATGTAGGAAGCATCAGGACCAGCGGCAGACAGCATCACATCGGCTAAAGCATGATGGGAACATCGATCTTTAGGCAGACAACAAGTTTGATGAGCGATTATGTGTAAACATTTCCATTTACTTGAAGAAAGTTAAGTATTTCTGCTGTGGATAATTATTAGGTGTATATTTTGTGTGGAGGATTTCTTAACAGGAGTAGCACATCATAATGAAGAAAATTTCATACAGGATTAAAATAAAGAGAGAAATATTTTTCCCAATCTATCTATTACATTGACATCCGGCTCCAGTGAAATCGGTCGGACCAGAAAAGATTTAAGAGGAGGGAGATTGTCCGTTCCTCTATGTCCCTACAACTCTGTGGTTATTGCAATAATTACAACGTCTGAAATCAGACAAACATAACTGAATATCACAGGTAACAGAAAGTAAATGATACCTGTGTTTTCCAGGAATAAAGAAAAAAGGCTTGTCACAGAACGGCTTGGCAATGTCATGAAGCTCAGTTTACAAGTTCTTCATTCACATCCTATTCTTGGTGTACCCTTGTTTTTTTCCCTCATTTTTACAGAAGTTAGAAAACTTCATTTTATTTATAGAACATTAATCAAGTAAAAGTTTATATTTATTTGTGATTAACGACAAAAATTGATCTTCTTGATGAAGGGCGGGTATACTTTCTCCCCTTGTTTTGGTATGTTGCCTCGTTTTAATTTGGATTTAATTATGCTATAATATTTTTGTATGAGTTTGAACTTATCAAAATGAGTTGTACTGTATTACCAAGAAGGTTAACACATACAAGCAACTTGATTAGGTGTATAATGTTGAAAAAATAAGAAAAAGTAAATAGAGGAATTAAGTTTTAAAAAAGGACCAAAGATAAAACTACTGTAAAAACTATTTTAATAGAAAAAATATGAAAATTGTTAACAAGAAATATAAATACACAAAAGTTAACTATAAAATAAATATGATATTCACAAGAAAAATAAATGATGTGCAGTATACCACAATTTACCTTTTGCTAAACAGAAATATTATCGGCGTTCAAACAACCTGTCTGTTTTTTGTTGGTCTTTTGCATCATCTCATCATATTCACGCTGAAGCCTCTTCTCTTGACAGTGTAATCATAGTGAAAGACTACTGCCAACATTTCAGTAAATGGTCACAAACTGTACTCCAGGAAAAAAGTGGTAGAAGTTGTTGTTGTTTTTTCAATCATGCTGTCAGCACTTCTCCCAGAAACATGATAAGTATGAGCCTCAGGCACAATTACATGTTTTATTTGCCTTATTCAAATTTCTCGTCTTGGCAAATAAAACATCTTGGATGACAAGACTTATGTGTTTTCGTTTTTTTATGAGAAGCACATCTCCGACTAAAATGGGAGACCAATTTGCACACACACACTTCCATGCTAATGATTGATAATGTTTCATTAATGCAAAAATATTCTCTGCCAAGGATCTAAACAAATTGTGGCAATTTAGTCTTTCCAATGGTGGTATCAATCATTACCCACAAGAAGGGAACATGCATCAATGCCATTTTCTTCTAAAAGAGTTCATAGGTCCGGAGGCAGCAGCTGCACATTTTTGGCAAAAGGAAATCAAAAGTGTTTTTTTCCCCCAAAAACTGGCAGCGTTTTCTGAATTCTTTATGTGCTAAATGATTTACCTGGAGAGTACTGCTTTGATTTTAACACTTGTTATTCATACGATAAACAATTTATGAACATAGAATTTCACATAGAGAATAAACAAAATGTTGGCGTACCGAGGTCTTCTACAGGCCTGCCAAAGACACAAAGGCCCTAGAGCATAGTCTCTTTTCTTTCTCTCAATGAAAAGGCCTTTTATTCATTGTATTTTTACATGGATGCAATTTAAAAAAGAAGTCTCAATTAGTGATTGATGTGCGCATATTCAATGTGTTGCTTTGAATTGCTCACAGAGTGGAAAAATAACATTAAAAGCAAGACGAGTGTTACAGCAGAGTGGCGCCTTTTCTCACTAATTGCTGGTCCTCTTCAGCGCAAGTGAATAAAAACAAGGAATGGACCCTTAATGACATGTTGGCTTATTGTGATGTCAATTTATTGTTTAGCAAACACTTTAAATGTTTAAAAATATAGTTTTGGGATCTCTAGTAGCCTCATGTTAAGGGAGCATACCACATAATCACAACAACAACAATATTGTTCCTGCAACAGATTCCTAACTCTCTTTCTTAAAAAAGGCAATTGTGAAAACATGTGTAATTTGTATGACATATCTATATATATATATATATATAGATCACAGGTTCTTGTCACCAATCGTTTCCTGTTTTATGGAGCGCTCCTGAAGAGGAGGTTAAATAGAAGTCAAGGGTGCAACCGCTAATAAGCCTTCATAGCTTCCTCCAATTTGACTCTTCATTCCCTTAATTGGTCAATATTTGGAGTGTGCAGCAAATACCTATTTTGTCAGGCTGACCTTGAAATTACAATTGCAACTATAAACCTAACCCTCAACAAGAAGCAATGGATTGTTTCATTGGATTTTGGAATATTGCAGAAATGAAATGATACTTTATGATACTTACAAGTTTTGTTCAGCAGGAGGGTCACCTCATATTAACACCACTTGTATGATTTGTTTAAGTGTAAATGCAATTGCCAGAAGTAAAAAGCTAACGTAATGCTATAACCAACTGTATGACATTCGCATGACTTCATGGGTACCACTTTACAATAAGACTACCCTTATAAAGGATTCATAAAGGGTTTATAATTAGGTTATTAATTAGGTTGTAGACACTTTATTAATAATTAAGAACCATTTATAAACCAGTTCTAACATAGTTTTCATACATCAAGATGACTAAGCCTTATATTGGCTACCTAGCTTACTTCGTCTTCTTCATCAGCCAACATCCTTGGTATCTGTTGTTCACTGAGTTGATTCCCCCCCTTCCATCTTGATGTTTCTTGGCATCTCTTTATGACCATCTATTTATGAGTTACTAACATTTATAACTGCCAAAAGGGAGCCTTGTAAAGTGTAAAACACATTCCCATTTATTAATGAGTTACAACCTATTTGTATTGTAAAGTGTTAAACAAATCACCATTTATTAATGAGTTACTACCATTTATAATTTGTTTAAGTTATATTAAGACTTAAAGTTATGCATAAATTAGGGCGTGGTCACATTGAGTGACAGGTCTGTCAAGTGACTGCTGCTGTTAGCTTCAGCCGACGGCCAAGTAGCACGTACGCACTGCGCATGCGTGAGTGGCAATAACTCTCCTTACCAGCAGGCGGCGGTAGTGTGTATTCTTAATTCAAAAGAGGCAACCGGAAGACAGACTGCGTGATATATACAAACAACAAATAGCGTGCATTCCATTTTCACTCTTGTCCATCACAGACTGTTTCACAGACTGTTTCACATAACGACTTATAATCGAACACATGTTTAGTGCGGTACTGGAAAATGAAAAATAATAGCCGTCTGTGTGTGCCTTCTTCACTTCCGTTTCGCTTCTCATGCACTGATTCGCTAAGCTGAACTGCCAATCAGAGTCATTTCTTTTGCCGACAGCCTTTTGCTGACAGCCTCCCGATTCAACATGTTGAATCGGCGGCGGAAGGTGTCGGCACGGCCGAAAAGACACGACGGTGCTGGACACACCAATCTGAGTAGGGCGACAGGACGCTCATCGACGGCCAGACATCTATCGATGGCTGAAATCGGCCCGGTGTGTCCGGGCCTTAAGACGAATAGAATCTTCAGACATTCATCAGTGGGGTATTAACTGGCGTTTATTATGTTTTTATAACTGAACGTTAACATATCTTAAGCTTGTGTTGGGTGCAGATCTTATTACGGGGTTCTAATTTAAAAAATAATTAAATTACCTTTGAATTGCGGGAGGAAATCAGGGTCAACTTCACTTCACTACCGCTAAGCTAAAGGCAGCTAATGTTCATATTGATGATGTTTTGTAGTTATTTAGCCACTTGTTAGCAACCGCTATCTTATTCACACAAGGAAGTTTAAGACATTCATCAGTGGGATTATTTAGTGATGTATATTATGATATAAAAAAAAGTCTAAATCTCACTTCTATTCGGGAATCGAACCAAAAATATGTTAAATAAACTGTTGACCGTTAAATTACGGGAGGAAGTTGCAGTCAACCATTTAGTGGTAACCATAGACGGTAAAATGCTTACTAATTTCTGGATTTTGACTCATTCCTGCACCACTTTATTGGTGTTAGGTCAGTTTTATTTATATCTCCTGCTAACTTTGCTGGTGAATTCACTGCAGCAATGCCATTTTGAATGAGCGGACACACCAAAAGGAAGAAGGCAGCACCCAAATTGACATATGAATGTGAATAAAAGGTAAAAGTGTTACTGATGTGTGTGTACAACACTCCAGGCAGTCACTTGTGAATGATGCCTGCCAGCCTGACCTTCACAAGTCCCTCTGCACATTCAACTGGAGGATGAATAAGAGATGGAAGTATGTCATCCAGCTGCCAGGTCAGGCAGATCAATCACTGTAGACACAGCATTGTTCTTCTCAAGGATTAAAAGGACTGAGGTCTGTCCCTGAAGTGAGAAGGTGCTTCAGGAAAAGATAACATGGAGGGACACTAGGAATTGCTTTTAAAAAAAAACATTTAGTAAGAGACTAGAGTCATTTAGATCTGAAGGTGCTGTGAACTCATTCCTCTGCTAGGTCCAATCCACTTATTCAGACAAAGAAAACTTTTATCCAGAGTCTGTCAAATCTGTTAGAGATTTGACATAATATGATTTCACCTAAAACTTAGAGTCGATTTTGCTTTCATTTGACTACTGTAATTAAGAGACATGTGTCGGAAAAATACTTTTTTAATCTCCGATTTATCGAAAATGTATTACCTGTGTGATTATTGAAATTCTTTTTTTTTTTTGTTGTTTACAAGGACAGTTTGGTGTGCGCTGTGCCCAGTTTACTGAATTTGCATCTGGGTACATAGCTTATTAAGTTTGTAACAAAAGTGAATAGGGAATAACTCAATGTGCTCAGAGGTGGTTTGAGTGGTTTGGTGAGTAGCTATGCCAAATCACGCCTGTTTCTTTTATTTGACATAAGTATGTCTGCTACATGCTGTTCTACAGACCCAATTTAAATGTTTTATTGTTGAAATCTTCAGATAATTGGGACAATATGTAAAAAGGCGAATCACTAGAAGCATTTGTTGTTGCATTGTTGTATGACCCTGTAGAATCGCTATATATTATATGGCAGCTTTTCTCCCCATTTCAAGGCTAGAGTAAATCCACCCTCAAATTATTCAAGGACCCTCAATACCATGATATTTAGAACATTTAACAGAGGATTAGTTGTTATAGGGGGGACAACAGGTGCCAGTGCCCCTGAAAATAAGATGATATGATAATACTATTGTGATAGTGTTGCAGCAAAGACTTTACTGTCATTTTAGCCAAAGTTGTGGGATTGTGTGTGTTAGATTTTAAAAGTAACCCAGGATGAAATAATTAAGGATTATCATTGTTCAGAGCCGTGGTTTAACGTTTAGATCAGCTTTTCTTTCCTTCTCAGTGTGATTTGAAATTGAGAGCAGATCTTGCAAAGGATTGGCAATGCCTTCACCAATCAGCTTTAAAACTAACTGCCTAAAATATTACTTCTCATATCATGTACCAACACAGTCTCACGGCATTTCGTGTTATAGTCACGAAATGTATCTATTGATTCATGTTCACCAACACGAGTTTCGCATTTTTTTCGTGTCAGACAGAACGATTTTAAAAGCAATGTAAATAATAACAAATTTGAAGGAAAAAGAGATTTAAAAAAAAACTGATTTCAGTATTCTGAGGCTCTGAGCCCCATTTATTTACTCCGACATTATACAATTTAAAATAAAAGGGTTAGGGTTAGGCTTAGGGTAAGATATTGAGTAAGAAAATGTTTTTATGAATCACACAGCTTCTGGTCTTCCAAGACCCGACCGGACAAAAAGAAGTGTTGCAGGCACGAAACATACTACCAATAGAAATACATTGCTTTTACAATCGTTCTGTGTGACACGGAAAAAATGCAAAAATCGTGTTGGTGAACACGAATCAATAGATTAAATTAATTCCGTGACTATAACACGAAATGCCGTGAGACTGGGTTGCATGTACACAAAAACACAAAGACTATCTAACAAGTAAAAATTATAAATCTATCATCTTTTAAAAGGATTATAATTACATTACATATAATTTAGCTGATCCTTTTATCCAAAGTGATTTACAATAACTGCAATAAACCATAACGATACAAGCTCAGAACAACAAGAAATACAGGTATATATATTTCAAATAATCCAAACCATTGTTAGTGCTGGTGCATTAATTTAAAACGGGCTAAACCCTTTACTTTTTTTTTATTACGTCATTTATTAACTAAATGCAAATCAACCGTTATCACAAGTATGTTTCAGATGTCAGGCTTAACAACTACATCCCTTGCTGAAAACAAAAGATAAAAAGAAAAGAATATGCCTCAAATGTTTAATACCTTGACAACAACAAATAGTTGTTTAATATATACATTACAGTGGGTTCAGTTAAGGTGTCCTGACTCTATGTGAAGGAGGCATGAGGGTTGTTTGCAGATACACAAATAATTGATGACTCCGCCCAGCAACTAAGGGAGTTGATAGATAGGGCTGCATGTAAATTTAGATTAAAAATATACATACGTCTTTATTTATGGAAGGCAAAAGACGCAGGAGAAAAGGAAGAGTAAACTTTTATGCGTGATGTTGAAGGGAGAGACGGAGAAACTTCCAGCAGATGTCTGAAATATGCCGGGAGAAACTATTTTAGATTTTTTGATTGTTTGGGTCGTTGATCTATTCAGGCTTTTCAAATGTGCTCCAGAAAATGATTTGTCTCACAGACGGGGCTCACAGAAAAAACGATTGGACACCACAGAACTGGTGGAAAAAGGTCTGAACGATAGAAAATCTTTGAATTATGTTATCAAACACTGCTTGAGTAAACTATCGACTGAAAGATCCACAAAGACGCAAGCAAGAATAGATGTAAGAGGCGAGCGGAGGATGAAAACTCGTACGATTAACGAGGATCAGGGCTAAATCTTCCGTCAGACATTTAACTAACACAGTGTAAACCCCTGGAGACTAGCAAAAGCTTTGCATCAATACCCAGCATGCAGTAATTGCAGCAGTGAATCAAATAATGACCGCGTGCAGGGAAATATCAAACAAAATTGATCACTAATGGTTAGACGAGGGTGTAGAATGTCCCAACATACAACAAATTATTAGTATGTAAGCATTAACAGTCAAGAAGAAGTTTTCAGAAAATTGTATTTGGCCAGCCTCGTGAGATCAATATGACCTGAATTAATGAGCAACTTAACAAGGCCCTTAAAACCCTCTTAACAGGACAGATAAAAACCCAGTGAACTTTGAAAGGTATGAACATGTTTTATCCCGACGAAGCTGATAGCTTTGGTAGTTGAAACAAATAGAAAAGGCACTTATATGACACACATAAATTGACTTCTAAATAAACAAAGTGGCTGAAAATACAACGGAGTTCTTTGAATCAGCTTTGCAGCAAATCCAGAGGGGCAGACAAAAACACGGGAGCTATGGCTTTTGTGTTTTTCAACTTCTTCCCCCAGCAGTCCACAAAGACTCCTCAAAGAGAGATATGATCTAAGACCATCCGCAGCTCTGGACTGTGGTGTGACATTTGAATACTAGAGCCCTATTTCATCTTTAATATTGTTTATTGTGATGATAGCAGTCAAGTTGGTTCGCTGTCCATGTGATATTTTTCACACAATGCAATCAAGAGAGAACATAAGAATCCAAACAAATGATCAGGCTTTAAGTATCAAACGTTCATGTTACTAATTAGCAAGTTTTCAATGTGGGATGGATTTAATTGATTGCTAACGCTGTTTTTTTTTCTGCCACATAAATTGTCAAATCTTAGACACCAAAACATTTCTTCACTGCCTTCAAAACAACAAACAATATAGTTATTCATATACTGCTATGGTTAAAGGTCCACCAATCAATGTAAACCAATGCATATCAAAGTCTGTATATACGGTGAAAAGAATGGTAACTCATAGAAATGAGCCCACAGATAAATATTACAAAACTGTTTGGTTCCCATTGGCTCTACATAGCTTTTTAGCTTTGTACAGATAGTTGTATTAGATTGATGCATAGCCTACTATGTGTATTGCTATTGCAATGTTACCTCAATGTACTTTTCAAGAGCATTGGGGTTTGTGTTAGGATTAGCTGTTGGAAAAGTTTTTCTTTGTTTACAGTAAGACCAACATTTGTGGCTTTGTTTTTGGTCTGGTTAGCTTAATAAAGAAGCACAAACCATTCCTGTTTACTGCATTCGTACAGTACCGGCCTACCCTCGATTAAAAAAAAAATGCACTTATTTCTTAGCCACATGCTAATTTAAGAACTATTTATACGATGCTATAACAACACTGATACTTCTGCCTTTGCTTTGCATATTTTTACCATTTATGAGATCCACAGTTTAGGAGTGCATTCACTAATTATTGATAGCTGTACATTTGTTAAGATTACATTATTAGCCCAAACTAGCGAGTACATTTGTTTTGCCAATCATCAACCATGTGACACAACACAAGCAATAGCAGGTTAGCTCTCACAGCTTTTGATTTTGCCAAGCTCTCGCCTGCGACATCCGAGATTTACTTTTTTTCAAGGCAGCCTCAATCACGCTCTCCTTTCTCTCTTTTTTGTAATCTTACTCTGAAAACATAATTTTTGTTCCTCTTTGTCTCTGCCACAGAGTCCATAGAGTTCTGCTGCCCGCTCTGTTAGCAGCTAATGTTAGCATCTAATGTTAGCAGCTAATCTTGGCAGCAAGTGAAGCAGCACAAAGCTTTCTGTCCATCAGGAAAATCTGTAAACCACAGAACAGTCGGCACCGGAAGAAAAACAAAAAGAATGTTGTCCAATATATAGGATCCTGTTTCACCAAAATCTATTTCCAATCAATCCAATCAAGTTCCGTTAAACCTTACGATTTTCTCACTTGTTGTTCGACTTGTTTACCAAAAGCATACCATTGTTTGTTCTGAAGGAATTTAAGATTAATAGTTACTGTACATAATTCTGCTTCGAATATGAAACAAATGTCCAATGCTGTAATATCTTTGGTAAAGAATGTAAAAGTTAGGTGAGTATTATAAAAGAAGCATAAAATAATAATAATCTGTAATCATTACAAACCTAAAAACAATGTCATTGTCTTGAACACCATTCTGTAATGCAAGAGGGAAAAATGGTAATGTTACACAGAAAAAGGACCTCCAGGAAAGCCCTACAATATTTCACTTTAATGAGAACAAGTCAATCTACTTTCTCAGCAAGCCAATCCCATTTTGAAGAACAGATTAAAAACTCACTCCATTAACGAAACGATATGGAGAGCACCAAGGAGGACCCAATGAAATTTTACGTGTGAGGCAAATTTTATTTGCTAAATTATACAGAGCTGTGATGGGACCCCGTTCCCACAAGCAGATGGCTCCTTTTGCTATGATCAGTATGCTGAACACTGGATAATACAAACTTCAATGAGTTCAATGCAAACTTTCTCTCACTCACTCGCAGCTGCTTTGAGAGTCGCAAATCAATCCATTATTACAGGTAAAACAACAGCAGAGCGAGAGGGAGGGAACGGTGGTCATTAGTGCTGAAGCGGAGCGGAATATTTTGATTTCAAAGCCAATAAGGAGGTTTTGGACCAATGTTACAAACCGCACATCCCATTAAGATTCTACATCCATTTACAATGTAATTAGTCCAAACACAGCATACACTATATAGTTTGTGTAACATTTCCTAACAGCTCCCCCTTAGGATAAAACTTTCCCACACATAATATGATCGGGCTTGAAGTTAACTATTCTATATTATAGCCATACTTACCTTAGTTTGTGCTGAGAATCTTGTCAAGAAACCAACAAAATTTAATGGATTCAAGACTGTTTATCGAAAGTCCTAAACCTACATTTTAAGACCCTTTAATTCCCCTTTCTTAACAATGAATGTCCCCAGATATGTTGAAAAGCTGTTTACAGCTGCTGTCTATAAAGTGATCACAAAATATTAAAGGTCCCCAATAATATTTTTTTTCATCAATATATTATAGGTCTCAGATATACAAAACATGTCTCTGAAGTGTTTGGCTCGTTACCAAACAGATCACCCATTGTAGCATCCCATAATCCCCTCTGTTTCAGCCCTGTTCCAAAAGTGCTGATTCTCTATATTTTACTTTAGATGAAAATAAGGAGCCACTCCCCACGCCCCTCTGAGAGATATTTGGTTAAAAAGAACACAATAGCCGCTTTCACACCAAGTAATTTGCCGTACTTAGTTCCCAGCACTTAGTTCCCCCATGGAACTAAAATTCTCATGAACTAAGTTCTTTTTTTGGTGTGAACGCAAAATCCCAGGAACTATCGGAACTAAAAGGGAAAAGTACGGGGAAAAGTGCTCCGGTGTGAAAGCGCCTAATGGTGCTCTAGGAGGAGATTCAGGTGATAAGGTGGGGGGGGATTACCTTGGTTGGTGATTGGCTAATGGTTACACAACCCAAAAAAACATTATGACATCATAAAGTGGCCAAAATCTGATCAGCTCATTTTCAGATAGGTTTTTATATAAATGGATCAGGACAAAAAGAGAGCAAATCTTTTTTCCTGAAACTTTCAGAATCTTTTTACACAGAGGGGACACATGCTGATGTATAAAAGACATGAAAAAGTGTATTTTGCATAATAGGTGACCTTTAAGGTATTTCTAACTGTAATTAGTTTTTACTATTCACATTTGTTTGTTTGACTCAATGCAATGTCAAATCACTTAACAAATATATTGCTAAATTAGCAATGGGTTTCCACACAGGCATACAATTTCCTGCCAAAGTTGAAAAAGTTTTGCTTATTCGAAAGATTTCTGATTTAGACTGTGCTTTTCTGTTTCGGTTGAAGTGTGCAGAGCTCAGCTGGATAAAGGTTTTTCTAATGCACTTCTTTTGGTAACATTTTGATCAAAATGTAATGACAGTTCTGGGTTGGTTTGCCACTGTCAATCAAACTTAATCAAACCTCTGCCATGTCGCACTGATGAAACAAATAAGCAACTTTCGTGTAAAAAGATCTACCTATGACTCATTTTGATTATTTCATATGTAAAAATAGATAGATAGAAATACTTAGGAGCTTTAAACATGTCGATAGAAAGGAATTGTGACTTTCATTTACTTAGTACATTTTTAATGTTAAGCTGAATTTGAATGTACTAGTCGCACATTGTATTTCAGTTCAAGGTAGACTTATATGGAGCTTTTTTTTACCATAAATCCTTCACAAAAATATTTTTCTGAACTGGAATCGACAATATTTTAAGGTCACGAATGAGCAAACCCTTAACTTCGACACGTTCACTTTGAATGTTTGCGTCACATTTTTGGAAACCAAATACACAACTACACAGCAAAGATACACAGCAAAGAAAAAGCAAGTTCCAGAGAGGGTCTCAATAACTCCAAAAGTTAATGTACAGCCCTACTGTGCCACTGACTGTGCAGTAAAAAAAAATCCTCTATGACAGTCTGTTCCCCCCCATGGACAGACTGTGCCCAGATTTATTAGGCTAACGGGGACAAAAAACAATCCACATAAATCATAAGAAGTATCCTATGTTGTGGAAGCCCAGAAGCCCCTGGCTGAGTTTCTCTCAGTTCCCGCTTGCCCTGAGTCATACAGACAGCAAATGTAGCGATGGCCTGTAGCAGTGGATCTCCTGGGCACAAGTGACAGATTTAACGATGGCAGCTAAAGCTAATGTTGTATAGAGCTTTGCATGCTTGTTGGGAATACGTATATGTGGTTTGTTCCAAAACATCTGTGTCAGTCAAAGCAAATCACATACATGTTATATTGTTTATTTATTTGTCTGTATTTATTTTACCCAGGACTCTGTAGCTCCAGTTAAAGTACAACCTTAAGAAAGTCGAGCTGTAAAAAGGGAAGCAGCAGGCAGCTAGGACTTTTCAAAAATACTCTTGTAAATCTTTGGCTCTACTTCGTGACTTGAAGCAACTCATACATATAAATCTATAAATCTATAAATAATGAACAGTTGCTTGAAATATGATGGTTTTATGAATATATTAACATCATGTATAGAAAGTGTTGGCAGAAATCTCTGCAGTTTAAAGGATGCTACACTCACTATCATATATAATGAATGTGTTCTAAAAAAGAAAACGCTTCCTTTTTAAAGAAAGGCTAATTATAAAGGGTTGTTACCTGATTCATGCTGAAGAGAAAAAAAGAGTTAAAGAATAAAAAAGATTGTTCTTTTCAATTAGAGAAATGTTGATATTTCAGTAAGCTGACAAGACCCTTTAAAGGTATTATAAGATTAAATGACTTCAGTTAGAGGCAATAAAAGCATCAGATTGCCTTGGTGTGAACAATTACAAATGACTTGACAGACTTTGTTGCTCCTCTGAAAAAAATACCCTATTGCAAATGACGTAACAACTGAGAGACCAAACATTTGTCTGACAAATTATGGTGCATAATGCACAGTAATTATGCAGAGTAATGCAATTTTCCATCAAGCTATATTCTCTGCAGCCCCTTGATAGGCAAAACAAACCCAAAGCAGAATGAGCTTCAGTTGGGCACAAAGCTGTCTGTCTCCACCAGCTGTTTAGCCGGGATAACAAAGGGCCTCCTTTCAAACTCACACTATACACTGCAAAGTCTTCTGTTTCACTTTCACTGTAAAGTGAATGGAAAGTACTAAATAAAAAGGAATCGCATTTTAAGCTGAGAACCTCTTCAGAACTTCAATACGGTGCAAATGGTAATGCCTGCTGTCTTCAAGTTTTTACTATATCAGTCAGACGCAAGTGTTTTCAATTTCAAGTGCTGCTCAAGGATTTCAATTACTTGGACAAGACAGAATGGGTATGGACAGTCACTTCAATGTCAGAACCATGAATGTATAAAGAAAAGTGGAAACAGTGTTGGAGGAAAAGCCCAATTCATCCCTATGATAGATGCTAAGTGGCCCAAAATGCACCTACTGTAGATGCAAAAGGTACCCGGATGAGTTCTCCTTAAGCCCCGCCTCCAATCTGCCGGCCTCGGCCATGGATGTCAGAACTAGATCCAGAGTTGGAGGTGGGACCCCGTTCATTCCTATGAAAGTTGCTGAGCCAAAATGGCTTAACTTTGGAGTTCAAAAGTACCCGATGTGGGCCCATAGAGCACGCACACCTGTATTTTTCTCAAGCCACGCCTCCAATCCGTAGAGTCAGGGCAGATCTCGGCTCAATGAGAGGGATATAACTGGATATGGCTATTAGCGCTTTTTACAACTTTTAGACCCTAATGATTTAAATGAGGGCTATTACCCTGTTAAGCCCTGAGCCTGTTTTTCAGGTTTCAGGCTCGAAAATGACATGCCCAGAACAAATGACTATATCTTCACTTCTAAAAGGGGTAAATTAATCATCTTTTTTCTCAAAGCAATGATAAACCTGTGAGTTGGATGTAGTAAAGTCAGAATCAATATAGAATTTTTTATTTTAAAGTAAATTCAGATTGAACATAGTAAAAAAAATTATAGTTTCCGTCGAAAAGAAAAACATTACTTATAATGAAAATGACCCTTGAATGATGGGATAGTAGACAAAAAGCTTTAGGAATCCAAACAGTAAGTACCCTGTATCAAGATTGATGCAAAACAAGTGACATTTGACCTTTTTAGAGAGATTAAGGGTGCGTTCACACCAGCCGTTTATAGTCCGGTTGAATCGAACCCTGGTGCGTTTAGCCGCTTGGTGCGGTTCATTTGGGTCGGTGTGAACACAATCCAAGACCTCTTAAGTGAACTAAACAACCGGACTCTGGTCCGCTAAAATAGGTGGTCTCGGAAAGCTTGCTTGCGAACTCTGGAGCGGTTCATTGCTGGTGTGAACGCAGTCCGCACCAAAACAAAGGAAGCGTATTTGCGCGTGATTTCCTGTTGTGCAACTGGTGAAAAAATGAGCGGCAGGGGACACACGTGGAGCTATGAGGAACACAGATGCCTCCTGGATATCTGGGCAGAGGAGAACGTTTCTCAACTGTTGGAGAAGGTCCATAAAAACGCGGAGGTGTTCAAAATCTTTAGTGACAGACTGAAGAAACTAGGATTTAACCGGAATGTTGAACAGTGTCGTATCAAGGTGAAGAAACTACGACAGCAATACATAAAAGTGCGTGACGCGCTGCAGAAGAGCGGCAGCTCCCCAAGTATCAAAGAAACATTTATCTCATTATAGGCATGGGTTATAACGTTTTTTAACGCACGTTGTCTCATTATGTATTGATATGCGCCGCCCGCTAGATTCTGTTGATATGCTCTCCATATGAACAGCAGCATGAAAACAATCTGCGTGTGCTCCATGGTGGCGGCTACGGTAGAAATGGCCGCGATTTCCGTGTTTACCTGTGGTTTTTACCCGCTTCATGTCTGACCAATTGTTGAACAGCATTTCCGGTCACATGACTTGTGTTTAAAGTTTATAGTCCATTTGAGTTTTTGCCAGTGTGAACGCAAACCGAACCTTCTGAAAAATGAAACAATGTAACAAACTGTCGTCTGGTGCGCACCAGAAAACGGACTATTAGGTGTGAATGCACCCTTAGAAGAAAAAAACCCACCTCTGGGGTCATTTGCCATATCTCCGGAACCCATTGGTCGATTTTGGTGATTGACACCACTTTTGAACCGTTAGAGCCAATAGAATCGAGGGGAAGTTCCTAAATCCACCTACACATTACCATTGAGGAGTGAGAGTGATGCGCACGCAGTTTGCCCAAACCGAAAGCTATGTTACGCTCTGAAAACTGAAAACTAGGCTTATTGCCATAAATATGATGATGATGACCATTGGAATCTGTGGAATCTCAGCTTTCATATGCTATAGAGTTTGTGCAGATCCGATGAAGTATACAATATTTCTACCGTGAGTTATGTGCTAAGTGCGTTAGCACTCTTTCGCTTAGTGCTAATTCAGAGGCTCGGCGTTAGACTTGTGTTTTGTTTCGGTACAAATTGTTCATATCGTCAGGTAGCTGAGTTTCTTCCCGTTAAGTGGGTATGACACATTCATAGTTTGTTAAATGTTAAGAAGCCTTCAGACGCTGTTTCTTGCAAGATGTTGCTTGTTGCCCCGGGGGCGGGGCTCCCTGGCTTAACAGGTTAAACTGTTCGTACTGGTTGGTTGATTTAGCAACAAAAAAAAATTAATTAATTTATAAATGTCTCTTAACCAACGTTTGTCATTCAGATAAAGTATTTTTGCACACAATGACTGACACGGAACTTGTAGTACCACTGTTAGGCCAATACACATTTTTCACTTCAACGTCCAGCTTCCGGGGGGCTTGGTCTTGGCTCAGTCAAATGAATGGTGAGGGATAATAACTCTGCAGTTCACTTTTAGACCCCAATGATTTGAATAAGGGCTATAAAAGTGTTTTAAGTAAATTATGTTAATACTTAGTTTGCCACTGGATATACGAAACTAAAACCTCCGTATTATACTCTGAAGACCTCCCCACATTGGAAGGAACACACACCAAGCTTCTAACCGTGCGCAGCGATTGGAACTTCTCCATCAATATTGAAAGTATTTATTCTGCCATCACCCTGGAGGAGCTATACATTCCATTATCAGCCATGTTAGCCAACTGCTCCTGTTTGGAGCAGTTGGAGAGCAAAACCATTTATTTCTAATTTCACCATGACCAAAAGAAAATGGCTTCCAACCCAAATCTATAGATGAAATGAAAAGGCCCTTAAACTAAAACTGGCACATATAACCAATTTAAAAATGGCTTATAAAGTGTTTTTATGAGCACATTTACACATGGTTAAGAATCTCTTGATGCATTGTTTTGCTGTCATCGCTCAAAAATGAAAATGCATGTGTCATAAAGAGGTGTAAACTGTGTGAAAACAGCGACTGAGGAATCTGTGAGACTCTACAGAAAAATGTGAGTGTCTCAGCTAACCTCATCTACAGCTTGAAGGCAATGAATAACTGAAGCTGTTTTGATTTTATCAAGACCTTTAATAAAACAATAATTCAGTTTTACAAGCAGGAGCCCATTGGAACACAGTATGTTAGACCAAGACTTGGTAAATGCTCCACATTTGGATTTAATTCTAGTTTATTTCATTTGAATGAAAACAGCTATCTTTCTGCAATGATACAAAAATAAATCCACACCCACCTATGGTGCAACATAAATCTGTCCCAATGCAACTATGAGGTGTAATTACGCATTACAATATGGTGCACATCACAGCTGAATCTCCTACCTGTTTGATGTCTGGCTGATAGAATGACTACACTGAATGACTGATGGGTATACACAGCCTGTCCTCTCCTCTGGGTGCTGAGGGGGCTGCAGTCAGAATAAAAAATGTCTGTGACATTATAAAGAGACTCATGATCCTCTGGGGGGAGATCAGAGAACGCATCACAAAGTTTCACACTGCAGGGATCTCCACAAACATGCTATTCAAATGACAGCCAAGAGCTGGATTATCACCCCCACGCGGGGGAACGGGAGAAGAAAACAGCATTATGGGAACGAAAACATATGTCTGTCCAATTTGCAGCTAAATATGTTTAGATTGCAAACTCTCTATTTCATCCAATTTCTCGATTTGTCACGCACGATGTTTAGTTGTGGATCAAAGCAGCCCAGTGCTAATCACACTTGTCTGCCTCTGTGAGGATGAGTTATGTTTCTGCACAGAAGTTGGATTTCACAACCGCTGTCTTTTCTTTCCAACAACTTCTCAGTCATCTTCGGATAAAACCTGTTAAAAGCATTAACACAGTATATCATGCAGCACAGTGGAAATTTTGCTATGCCGCACTGTAATTACGGCAAAACAACATCAGCTAGGTGACGGGTTCAGGTAGAGTGTCTCAATGCATAATTCACATCGCATCATTGTATATGTATATCATGACTTCTACTTTCTCACACAAGATGTTGTCATTAAATATGCTTTACCCGCTAAGATCTGCTGCAGGTAATAAGAAGTGAAAAGCAACTCATACAGACGCTTCTTGTTGGAAGGTACGCAGCAGCATGCTCCATTAATAAATGACGGTGATACATTTCATTTATTTATGAGATATACCGTGTTAATTTCACCAACATGTCTTTGTCTAAAGTGCCTGTTAGACCCATTTTCTGAATCACTTTCTATGTTAAATAGTTTTCTACTACTAGCTATAGTCTTCATATTATATACTTATATTATACATATTATATTTTACCTAAAATTCAAATTGTCATTTGCTTTTTTCCCTAACCTTGAACTGTTATTTTGCACTTTTAAGATGATTTGTAACGCTTGTTGACAATGTGCAGCTTTGAGACACACTATAAATTCCATTTATCATAGTGCACTTTTGAACATTAACCCTGCAAATTGTCTCAATATTAAAACTCAATACTATAGGCAAATAATCACACTATAATTTCATTTTTAATTTCATTTGGATGCCGCTCACATCTGTTAAGAATTCATCATCTGTTCATTTTCAAATATTGTTGTTTTCTGGTTACATCCCTTGTAATATATTCCAATTATAGCCGGGAACATCTTGAATTCCAAATTAGGGGTGTGAGCATCCAACCACTCGCTGCCATCCCAATAAACAATCTTTTTAAACAAACAGTTCATTTCTATTCATCATTAAATCCTAAATCACTCCCTGTTAATGAAGCCTGCTCATTATGCATTCACATTCATTTCAGCTACATTAATTTATATGAATAAAAAGCCTTAATTTATTTTTGCTGTGACATTGCTTTGGCTGTAACCATCCTCTATGAGCTAAATATGTGTATAAAGACAAACAGAAATAACAAAGGAGACTGAAACCAACATTAATCACTAGAATTAACAATTTTGTGATTGATGGTAATGAAAAACCTGCCTCAACTCTCCTCCCCTGTGAATTCCATTAGTCAAGTTCAACACCCTCATGGATGCTGGAGATATCTGTTTTATCTGGAGCTTTATTACCCACTGATGCAGAAGCTCTGGTTGATGTTGGTTTGGGTTCATGTAAACAGCCAACTGTCAAAAATAGAGAAATTGTCCCCGGATGTCTATAGCCTTATTTGCTGTCTGTGTGCTCAAAGAACAGTCAGAAGCCATAATCAAATTGCCAAAGCGCAATCAAAAATGCATTAGACCAAATAAAACCTTGTTAGGGACCAGTTGCAGATTCAGAAAATGTATATATTGACGCTACCACCTGTCATTGAAAGGTAGACTAATTAAAACGGTGTAATGACCCTTACCATAAGGGTTCTGGTTGACAGGACAAAAACGCCTTATTCAGTCTTATGCCTGAATCATTCTGACCTGATCCCCGTTTCTCAAGCAATTAAAACCTGCAAAGTTATAGTATGCCTCCATCTCTCATCATCTGAAAGTAAAGCACTTTTTTTTACCCTCAGATCAACTCATCAGTGCAGTGCTGAGGGATCAAACAGGCTGGAATTTGCTTGAGGTGTGAATCTGAAGTCCTTGGATAGAGAAATACGGTAATAAGACCTCCACTTGAACCAAGCAAGGCACTTAAAGCCTCCGGGCGAAGAGAAAAGCAAGAGGAAATCTCATTAGGCACAATACAATTTTTTTCACACCGCTGCCCCATCACAATGTCGAGCTTAAAGGGGACCTATCATGCAAAATGCACTTTGTGATGTCTTTTATACATACATATGTGTCCCCGGTGTTCCAGGGAACTCACGAAGTGTCAGAAAACACAACCCTCTCTCTTTTCCTCCATACCCAAATCTCTAAAAACGGGGCTGCAACGGATTTGATACAGATCGATTTTTTATTTGCACCTTTTTGACGTAATGTAGGTGCACTCCGCCTGATTGGTCAACTCTCCACCAATCAGGGGAATGAGAGGTTGGGCCACGGCCACGGCCATTGCCCAATGTGTAATTCGCATATAGGCTGTCGGCGGGCTACATTTCCCCAGTCACATCTAATAGAGATAGATATTGTTGGCTGCAATAATCGTGACAAGGACAAAATACTGCATGCACTGCCGCCTCTGGAAAAAGCAAAGAATCTGTGGCTAGAGTTCATTTTCCAGGGAAATGTGCCAGAAGACTCCAGCAGATTTCTGCGTGTGTCTCCCTATATAAATATATATATATGTACCGCTGTTTTTGCGTTACAAACTCTGTTACAAACTGTACACATAACATTCTTGCTAATTAGCCAAAACGGAATAAGTAGCAAGCATCGTAACAAAGAGTTAGCGTAAAATAAATAGGGACAACAGCTTGTCAACTAACCATTCAGAAACGTCCTGCTGCAACCGAGATGTTTGCACCTCCACCAAAACCTCCGCTTCTTCAGGGTCAGATTCTGGATCAAATTGGTAATATGCTTGAACACATGCATTGCTCTGAGAAAACATGTTGACTCTCCACTCGTAATCACAGCAAGCATGATAACATGACGCTCGTGCCGGGGCCGTGTCACACCCCCCTCTTCCGCATGGGGGCGTGGTCAGCTGAATCAGACCTTGCAAAGACAGAGCTGGAGTGAGGCAAAATGAGGCATACCTTATATATTATTTAAATATAGCATGATAGGTCCCCTTTAAGGAATCCCAGCAGTCAGGTTTAAGGAGCGATAAAAAGGTAGCAACCTGAAGAAACAAAGACATCCGCTTGCTTAGATGTGCCTTGGTGCCACTGAAACAGGAGCTTTACAGAAATAAAAAAAAACTGCCATGCTGCACATTTCCTGCCATAAGATGAAGTTAAAGTGCTTGAACTAGCAATATTTTGGATTCCAAGTGGAGGAATGGAAGCTCTTGCATACAAAGCACATATAAACAGAATAAAGTCCTCCCAAGATAACAAGAAAAACATCTTGCAGAGATAAAAATAGATGGCTTCAAACAAGTCTAGACTTTGTTCTGTTGCTTTCTGAGTCAACGCTCCTGCCCATGAGAAGCTGCTGGAGCTATCATGGAGGTACTAAGAAGAATTCCCTCATACTTTACACGTTTATTTATAGATGTTCATCGAGGAACTTTTTAGTCGTCAATGAATCACCCACTTTCAATCTTGCCTTTATATAACCAGAGTCACTGAGTTTATGCAAATTCTAAATTGATTTAGCAAATAAGCTTTTACAATGTATTATTTCTCTGCACATGGTTAAACTTGTAGGAGGTATTAAGGCTTTGTGTACAAAAAACTGTTTTAATGAATTTCTTTGCTTTTTGTATTGTTAATTCAACAAAATGATCCAAAATCAAATGTCTCCATGTTTAATACTGTCTTATTTTGTTATTTTTCAGGGTATCCTGCTTATTTAGTTGGCAATTAAGTCAAATCATATAAAATGATTTGTCACAAATGTAAAGCTCTATTCATAGATTGCACTCTAACACTCATTACACTCTGTAAACATGAACCACAAGTCGGCTGCGTCTCACTTCGGTTAAATGGAATCCTTGCGTCCCTCACTTGCGTCATTTCCCTGCGTCTAGTCCCTCCCACCAGAGAAGCATGGAGAGACGCAAGGAAACCACGAGAAGCAGGGAAATTAGTTTTAAGAGCAATGGGACGTCCTTTCCTCCGGAGCGTCACGTGAAGCGACGTCCGTTTGTGATGACGCCGCACAGCTGATCGTCTGACAGCAGCCAGCTCTGTCCTCGTTGTATTCACAAACACCCCCGCCTCTGTTAGTACACATTTACTGACACAAACATTTGTATCATCTGTTGTAGACCCAAATAAATAAAATAAGAACTCATTCTCAAAACAGATAAATGCCATTCTTAAAATGTATGAACGAACAATAGTTTGATTAATATTGATTAGAGTGCACAATAGAAATAAAATAATTGAGAGAAGAAAAAGAGATATGTTATCTATCAAAACCCAGTTAGATTAACATTCAATGGATTGCACACTTTGTTTGTTTGTGTGGATATGTAGCAAATTAACATGTTAAATAGTACTTAATGACTGACTGAATGGAAATGACAATAAATGAAAATGTAAAACGAAAAAAGCGATCATGAAGATGTTTCCAATAAATGAATAAAATGATTTTTGACCACTTTGTTATTCAGATATATCACATATTTGTAACTAAATGATACATTAATTGAAACAAAACACTGTATAAACTGAGGAGTGAGTCCCGTGAGTTTCATGTGTTTGCTTCACTCCGCTGGGAAACTGCTCTCATGTCAAGAAGCAACAGATCGCATGCGCTGCATCGTCCAATCAGTGAGCGATACACAGTAAGGGGGCGGGGCGAGTGTCTGAGGATTTCACCGGAGGATGGTCTGGTGGTTCCTCGATTATCGCTCCTCCGTTATCGCTCCTCGATCCTCGATCCTCGATCCTCGATCCTCGATCCTCGGTCCTCCAGCACACATAAGGCCACTGGGACGCTACTCAAGATGGCGCCGACAAATCAACTTCCGGTGATACAGAGACCGAGGAGCGAGGAAATGAAAGATAAGAGAAGTGAGACGCAGCCACTGTGTTGAACAAATGCCTGTTTGAATATCAATCAGAAACGTTATCAACATTAGCATTCATTTGGAATAATTTGTCCATCTACTGAATTTTTGAAAGCCCTGTATTCAATTGTATCTCTGTTTTGGGTCTACTTTTTTTGATTTTTTAAAAGATGCCAGTTTATTAATTAAAGAAGAAAATATGGAACAATTCAGCTTTAACGATGTTATGGTGTTGAAGCCATGTTGCACATTTGCCTAGTTTATAGTTCAAAAATATTATGAATTGATATTACAAGTGAATGACATTTTATTGTAGTGTTATTTTATTATACTGAACATTAGGATTACCAAAATGGGGATTATGTTTATTATTGTGTTGATTGATTTTGTTATTACTCTGACTATCGGTGATGAAACCTGTAGGCGTGGTTTTGGCCCTTTAATTTAAGATAGGTGAACAGGTCATTCCTATGAAATCACTGTTCAACCATATGAAACACAAGCTACCCATGCTGCATGGCTACAAATATTTTGTTAAAAGTATTTTACTATTTTCTCTGTTTTCCTTGAAAAAAACAATGATTAAATGGATGATTAAATTGGATGCGCATTGATTTTATGATCACTCCTAACACAGGGAGTAGTAGGGATGGGTATCGAGAACCGGTACTAAGTCAGTACCGGTATCCAATTGGACGGTATCGGTATACCGTTAAGCCGCTGGACAAACGGTGCTGCTATCGGTATATGAATTACACTACGTCCTTAGTGTAAACAATTCTGGTTGATTGGGAACCCTCATCCCGTGGGACGTATCCGGTTTGAGTACCACTCTGATTGGCCACTGTGAATGCCACTCGTCATCTCACCTAACAGCGCTCTTATTATTGTGAGACTCCCGGGGGCAGACGCAACATCTTGCAAGAAACAGCGTCTCAAGGCTTCTTAACATTTAACAACCTATTAATGATGCATACCCACTTAACGGGAAGAAACTCAGTTAACAGACGATATTAACCATTTTACCTACACGGAACAGAAGTCCAACACCAAGAGTCTAAATCAACACTTAGCGAAACGGGCTAACGGGGCTAACGGCTAATTTAGCACATAACTGGCAAAAGGAATCTTTTCCACGTCATGTTATCTGCACAAACGACATATCACATGAAAGCTGAGATTCCACAGATTCCATTGGTATAAGTCTCATCACTGAACGACCAAAACTCACTGAACTAGTAGCCAGGAAAGAGCAAGAAAACAACTTCACTTTACATAGCCATGATGATAATTATGTCTTACCTTTGCTGTTTTGTGATCAAAAGTTGTGTTCAAGGGTATAAAAACGGTTAATCCAATGTGTCTGTGTAACTTCGTCAAAGCAGACATTTATTTTCCCCTCCTCGGGGCAGATTTTTATGTGCTCACGGGCTCCTGGTGGATGTTAGAAACAAACGCTTGGTTGATGCTTGAGGTTTTCCTCCCTTGTGTGTACGCTTGGCAAAGCGGCGTACAACGGGCTGTCGGGCTCGCTGTCAGGTGCGGACAAGTACCTCAGGTTCTTGGCTGAGTTCCCGGACCTGACGCTGCCCACCTTCTCTGCGCCCACCACCAAGCATGGGGTGGAGCACCACGTCACCACTGAGGGACCCCCAGTCTACGCACGGGCCCGGCGGTTGAACCCTTCAAAACTTGCAGTAGCGAAGGCGGAGTTCTCAACCATGGAACGCCTGTGTATCATCCGCCGGTCTGACAGTCCTTGGGCGTCTCCTCTGCACATCGTCCCCAAGCCTAATGGCGGGTGGCGCCCGTGTGGGGACTACCGCCGCCTCAACGACGCCACGACACCCGACCGCTACCCGGTGCCGCACATTCAGGATTTTTCGGCGCACCTGGCGGGTAGGCTGGTGTTTTCTAAGGTGGACCTGGTGCGTGGATACAACCAGGTGCCCATGCATCCCCTGGACATTCCCAAAACGGCGGTGATAACACCATTTGGGTTGTTTGAGTTCCTCCGGATACCTTTTGGGCTCAAGAAAGCCGCTCAAACATTCCAGCACCTGATGGATTCGGTGCTGCGGGACTTACCGTTTGTGTTCGCCTACCTGGACGACATACTCGTCGCCAGCACTTCTGAGGAGGAACACCTGTCCCACCTCCGGGCCCTTTTCACGAGGCTCAGCCAACAGGGGTTGATAATCAACCCTGCAAAGTGTCTGTTCGGGGTGTTTGACATTGACTTCCTTGGGCACAGCGTCACCAAAGGCGGAGCAGCACCCCTGCCGGCGAAGGTTGAGGCTGTCCCGGCGTTTCCTCGCCCGCACACGGCCCGGTCGCTCTGTGGGTTCCTAGGGATGGTGACCTTCTACCACCGTTTCATCGCCCGGGCCACCCACATTATGCGGGAGATCGACTGGACGGCGGAGGTTGCCTTTAAGGAGGTCAAGACCGCGCTGGCTCAGGCTGCCCTGTTGGCGCATCCGTCACCCACGGCCCCCATCTCCATTACCACCGACGCATCGGACTACGCCGTCGGTGCGGTACATGAGCAGTGGGTGGAGGGCGCCTGGCAACCACTTTCCTTTTTCAGCCGCCAGCTGACGCCCAGGGAACGCAGGTACAGCGCTTTTGACCAGGAGCTCCTTGGACTCTGGCTGGCCGTGCGGCACTTCCGATTCTTGCTGGAAGGCCGTGAATTTACGGTGTTCGTTGACCACAAGCCGCTCATGTTCGCCATGTCCAAGGTGGCGGAGCCTTGGTCTGTTCGCCAGCAACGACAGCTTTCCTACATCTCGGAGTTCACCACGGACGTCCAGCACGTGGCTGGCAAGTCAAACTTGGTCGCAGATTGCCTCTCCAGGGTCGTCATCGGGGCTGTCCAGTTGGACCTCGACTATACCCGCATGGCAGCGGACCAGGTCACGGACCCCAGCGTCCAGGCCCTGAAGTGGGCTGACGTGGGGCTGCGCCTGGAGGATGTAGTTTTCGGCGACGCGGGCGTTGCTCTCCTGTGTGACGTCTCCACGGGCCAGCCGCGTCCGGTCATTCCCACCAGCTGGAGGCGCTCCGTGTTCGAGGCGGTGCACAACCTGTCGCACCCCGGCGGGAAGCCTTCGGTGCGGATGGTGGCCGCGGCGGCTGACATAGCCAGAGCCTTCATTGCGACATGGGTGTGTCGTTTCGGCACCCCTTCAGACATTTCCTCGGACCGTGTTTCGCAGTTCACGTCCGAGCTCTGGAACGCTGTGACCAGGGGTTTGGGGGTTAAGCTCCACCGGACGACCGCTTATCACCCTCGGGCCAACGGCCTCTGTGAGCGTTTCCATCGCTCCATGAAGGCGGCCCTCAGGGCTGGGCTGACGGACGGTAATTGGGTCGACAAGCTGCCTTGGGTTATGCTGGGCCTGAGGACCGCGCCTAAGGAGGATCTGCAGTGCTCCACGGCTGAGATGGTCTACGGTCAGCCGCTGAGGGTTCCAGGGGATTTCCTCCCCAACGTATCGGCCCCCTGGTCGGCGACGGCCCAGCGAGTTTTCCTGCAGGACGCCGCTAAGGCCTTTGCTCCGATCTCCACTGCTCAGCACAGTACTCAGGTGTCCCGGGTTCCCGTGGGGCTTCGCTCAGCGGAGCACGTGTTCATCCCGCACGACGCTCACAGAGGCCCCCTGCAGCCCCCTTACGACGGGCCTTTCCGGGTCTTGGAACACGGGCGCAAGCACTTGGTGGTCGACCTGGGTGGCAAGGCCGAGCACGTCTCGGTGGACCGGGTGAAGGCTGCTCACCTGGACTTGGACCAGCCAGTGGTGCTGGCACGGCCTCCGCGACGGGGCCGCCCCCCCGGCCTTGACCCCTGTCACCGAATTGGGGCCTGCGGTTACGGTCCCACCTCTCCCGGCGGCCGCCCCTGCAGGGGTCGCCTCCCCGGCTCCCGTTCTCCGGAGTCGTGGTTGTCGGCCTGTCGTTCCTCCCTGCCGCACAGACTTTGTGTATGGGTGAATTCTGGGGGGGCTTGTGTGGTGGAACATTATGGGACATAATTCACCGTTGTATATAGTGTGTGTTGCACCACGGACCTGTTAGAGAGTGTACCGTGTTGTTGTATTCATTCTAGCTTGACAGTAGCAGGTAGCAGATATTCTTCCCTTTGTAAAACCTAATGGAAAATAAAGTGTGGAGTTCCATACTAAATACACCGCCTCCGACTCCCATTCATCGGCTCTACAAAACGCAATAAACGGATTATAATGGTTAGCCGACCGGAGCTTTTGGTTTAGGCGGTGCGCACGCAGCGTCTCGTTTTAACTGAATAATGGTCATGTTTACATGGATTTATGAACTGCCCCTAATTACCGCCCCCCTTCCAGAGACATACTGTCAAACACACTCATACCTGCTTGGTATGACATTGAAAAAGTGACATTAAATAATAAATAAAAATAAATTACAATGAAATTACTGTTGTTTAATCTTCACATCTTGTAATCATGTCTATAATTTTGAGCACCAAATTATTGAAAAGTATCGATAAGAGTATCGAAAAATACCGGTATCGATAAGCAGTATCGGTAAGGATATAATCCTAACGATACCCATCCCTAGAGAGTAGTGACCAATAGACTCAAAAAATGTGTGGCAAATGTTAAACACCTCACATTTGGTATCCCCTTATATTACTACCAAGAGAAAGGACTTGGTAAAACTAACTGACCGTTTTTTAGTATTGAATTTACTCCATGACTCATATTGGAAACTAAATTGTTCTAAACAGATGTCAGCTAATTTAGCTATTTACAGCATCTGCATACAAATGTTATTTTAGGAGGTGTTTGCCAGCTAAATATCGATCAGATACGTTAGCAACATTAGCATTTATTTGGACTATTCAAATTCTCTACCTAAAGAATTTTTTGAACTGCCTTTATTCTCTCTTCTTCTTGCTCTGTTTTTTACTCCACAAATTCCCTTCAAAAAAATATATCTGGAAGGTTTGGCAATATGAGCGCATTTGTTTTACATTACACAAATGGTTTCTTTTTTTATCGAATAAATATAGTAAAATGTAGCTTTCAAAATCCAAAACAAGCCAGGGGGTAGTCACCATTTTACCTTAATTTGTGGAAAATCTCAGAAAACGTACATTTGGCACCCCTTCATATA
Source organism: Dissostichus eleginoides (assembly GCA_031216635.1). Lineage (NCBI taxonomy): Eukaryota > Metazoa > Chordata > Actinopteri > Perciformes > Nototheniidae > Dissostichus > Dissostichus eleginoides. Next base: position 6,991,758 of record CM062266.1, read on the forward strand.
ATTACAAAGACAAAGGATTTAGTAACACTCAAATATAAATAGGACTTTAAGGTACTTCCTAGAAGGCAGTAACCCATGTAAGCCCACACATGGTTGAACCGGATCACAGCTACATTAGAAATCACTTTTGTTTGACTGTTTTCTACGGTGGCCCTGAAGTGCAAGACACAACAGCATTTCACAAAACACAACAAAATTTCAGAAAACACAACAGCATTTCAGAAAACACTACAGCATTTTAAAAAACACAACAGCATTTCAGAAAACACAACAGCATTTCAGAAAACACTACAGCATTTTAAAAAACATAACAGCATTTCAGAAAACACAACAGCATTTTAAAAAACACTACAGCATTTCACAAAACGCTGCAGCATTTCAAAAAACGCCGCAGCATTTCACAAAACGCCGATTAGAGCGATTAAAAAAACCCATGAATTAATGCTTTATTAATTCATGGTTTTTAAGGGGCTTATCTCCATGTAAATACTATGGTAGACTACCCAATATTCGCATCGCTCTAATCGCTCGAGATTCACCGCGGCTGTCAGCTGTGTTTACTCCTGTCATTCAAACAAGACACGCTGGAGAGGGGGCGGGGCGTATCTCTGAATGGAATCGGATGGATCAGGCTAAACTAACCTGTAGCTGCTCGGTCCACACTCACAACAACGTCATACAGACATAAATAAAGCAGCGACTGTATTCGCCATGACATAGACAGTCTGTGGTTTGTACATGTTTAACTTTTGTCCAGTTTCTGAACAGATATGAGGAGCTGTGAGCTCTGAGTGTGTGCTAACAGCTAACGGCTGATGTGTTGGGACATGTTGCGCTGTCGGGTGCTGACCAATCACAAAGCGTCATTTCTTGACTGGCAGCAAAAACAACCAATCACAGCAGTGCTTCTCTGGCTGGCTCTGTCCAATCACAAACAAGAAGTGTTCTCCGTAAAGTAATACCCTTTCCGTCCAATGTGAAATGCCGTGGTGTTTTCTGAAATGCTGTGGTGTTTTGTGAAATGCTGTGGCGTTTTGTGAAATGCTGTGGTGTTTTGTGAAATGCTGTAGTGTTTTCTGAAATGCTGTGGCGTTTTGTGAAATGCTGTGGTGTTTTGTGAAATGCTGTAGTGTTTTCTGAAATGCTGTTGTGTTTTCTGAAATGCTGTTATGTTTTCTGAAATGCTGTAGTGTTTTCTGAAATGCTGTTGTGTTTTCTGAAATGCTGTAGTGTTTTCTGAAATGCTGTTATGTTTTCTGAAATGCTGTAGTGTTTTGTGAAATGCTGTGGTGTCTTGCACTTCAGGGCCACCGTAGTTTTCTGTCAATTGTAGACCAAACCCGATCTTGGCTAATAAGACGTTTGAACCAAACAGATGGTTAACATATTGGCCCAAAGGGGCATTTACCAAAAATGAACTGGGACCAATGACAAGGAAGGGTTCCAGATATCTGTTTTCATTAAGAAAATATGTTTTTAATTGTGCAGATTACATTTCTTTTTTTAAATGGACTGCATAAGTATAGAAACAATATGGTCAGTACTGAGGTCATGGACACTTTCTTTTGTTGTTTTTCAGTATTGTTGTCACAATCTGTCTATGTTTCCTGTTTTATTTTGAAAAGTGTTCCCTCCCTGTGTTATATCCGTTTTACTTCCTGTGTCTGGGTTTTCCCTCCTGTTTGATTATCTGTTTCTGTTCACCTGGTGCCTTTGTGTTTTACCTTCCCTCCCCAGCTGTGTCATGTCCTTGTGATTAGATCTGAGTACTTAAGTTCTGGTTTTCTTTTGGTGTGTATCAGTTCTGTTCTGTTTGTTATACGTCTAAGAATTTTGTGTAAAACATGGGTGTTAAATACAATTAAAATAAAGTTAAAAAGAAGAAAAATTAAGTAGACTTAGTTGAACGCGCAGTTAACAAAAGGTATAGGGATGTTTTGTTGGTGGAACTAGTGACAGCAGACAACAGATAGAGAGCTCCTTAATGTCATGACTATCTGTGCTCATTGTGTCAGACTTTATTTGAATAACAAATCAGTAAATGTCACAGTCACATCAAATAAAACTGTGGAGCTTTCTGTCACTGCGCCACTATCTGCAAAGCGCTTTATTACTTTTTGTCTCTGTGCTGCATATGAATCAGAAAACATTTGTATTACAATATCTTCGCGTTTTGTGAGAGATATTTCTGACTTAGATGAATATTTCAATAGTCAGTGCTTGTAATTGTTTAATCCTTTTTAAAATCTGTTTCCCATTCCAAATACTCCTTGTCACCTGCACCAACCTTTCGTTTTTCGTTTTTTTTCTACAGGTTACATAAGCTCATGTTTTTTTTCCTGTGGAGGAAGGCAAGTTTATGCATCTAAATATCTAAAACAGGGTAGATGCATTGTCATTTTCATCAGCAGTGCCTCTGTTTCTGCACCGCCCATCCCTAACCTGATTCAGTCAACATCTGACAGTAGAGAGTGAGATGGAAAAAGAAACAGTGGAAGAGGGGAGAGACGGGAGATGTAAGGAAGTACCCCCACACAAAGCAAACACTGTTTCTGTCTTTTTCTCTGCCACTGAGAAGTGTGAGAGGTGCCATGTTGTATATGGGAAGAGGCTTCTTTTTAAAGTTTTACTTTAAATACACCAGAATGATGTCTTATTGGTAGTCTGATGAGAAACTGCTCATTTGTTAGGACTTGAAACGTCAAAAGAGTGTTGGGGTGATGTCAAATTCTAGGCGGATCAGGAGTTAGCATCGCAAGGGCTCACTATACAAAAAGTAACAGGATTTTTCCATTGGATATCAGAATATTGCAGAAAATAATTGGCAACACACGATACCTACAAGTTTTTTTCAGCAAAAAGAATCTCCACATATTAACAACATTTTAATGTTTTTTTTAAGCGTAAATGCAATCAGCAGAAGTTAAAAGCTAACGTAAGCTATAAACGAGCTACATTACAGTCAAATGGCTGCGCATCACCAATGCTAAGCTAAAGGCGGCTTATGTTTTGCTTTATGCCGTGTAGTAGTCTCATTTAGACACTTGTTAGCATCTGCTGTTTTAATGACTCATAGAAGCTTCAGACATTCACCAGCAGCTGTTAACTGACGTGTTTTATGTCGTAGAACATAACGTTAAAATACTCTCAGCTTGTGTTAATCACAAACCCTATTGCAGGCATCTAACCACAAACAGGTAAAAAAAATTGAATCGAGACGAGGGAACTGGAAGTTGTAAAGTGCTGACTCATTTCTGGGTTTTAGGACTCATTCCTGTACCACTCTGTTATGTTAAGGCTTTATTAGTTTCTTATCATTCTAATTAATGAATACTGCATATGAATGTATGTGCTGACTGACTGAATTTTCATTTGACTAACTTTATTTAGCCACTTGTTAATTTTTACGACAGAATCTTCGCCATTCACCAGTGATGTATTTTATGTTGAAAAAAAACTTTAAAATATTTTCAGCTTGTGTTAACCACAGGCCTAATTTCCGACTTCTAACTAAAAACACATCAAAAAAACTGTTGACCGTTGAATCACGGGAGGAAGTTATGGTAAACCACTGACGAAGGAACCAAAAGTGGTAAAATGCCAACTAATTTCTAAGTTGTTTCGGACTCATTCCCACACCACTTTAATGCTGTTATAGATCATGTTGATACAGTACATCTTCTGCAACTCTACTCCAATCCAACATTTTAAAAAAAAGGGAACAGGAAGTGATGGTGCTGTCTTGTTAATTTGTTTGTTTTTTGTTTTTTACAAAACAATCAGAAAGAAATTACTTTTACAATTACAAGAAATAACAAATGGGATTTTACAGGTCCTGTTCATAACCATTAATGATTTGGCTCCTAAATAATACTTTCAGTTTAGATAGACTTGTACAATATTTCAGTGCATCAGTACAGTTATTCCACAGACCAACACCTTTTGATGAGATGCAATGAAGTTTGGCATTTGTTCGTATGGGTGTTTTTTTGAAAACCTTTCTTCTGCTACCTTGACCTTGCAGGGCCTGCGGGGGGGAGTGTACTCTGTGTGGAGAGAGTGGATCACTTTGAGCACCAACCTCCCTCAGCATGCTATGCCGCAGTGCAGTCTGTCATTTGAACATTGATCGTACCTTTCTTCATTTACAGCAATCAACCTCTGGGTGAAGTGTTGAAAAAGAGCTACATGGTCAGTAAAGCTCATTGATTGATTTTGGATTGAAATCTGTCCTGATTGAACGTAATGTGTGAAGAATTGCTGTTATTTCATTTTTAAACTTTGGCAGACTGCTGTTAGAAGGATATTTTTCGTACAACTTTTTAAGTCCAAGGCAATAGATATAATGTAAATTTTGCATGGGACATATTGTACTATAGCAACTTCTACAGTTTATTTTTGTAATGACTTAATTCTTATCCCATTGCTGTTTGTCGTCATGTATTGCTGTCTTTTTATAATTTTTCTTTTTCATGAGGAGCGGTCTCCAGAAGGACTCAGGCTCAAGGGGAGGGGGGCTGAGTGATGTAGCGCCATGGAAGGGCCATCTGGCCTGAAGAAGGCTACCTGACTCAGGCCCCTACATCGGGGCCACAGGCACCTGGTAAAGCTGGCAAAGCATGCATTGGCAGTCCGCCAGAAATGGAAAGATAGCACTTCTTTTTGGACGGGCCCACTCAGCATGGAGGTCCTCCGGCTGGAAGGTTACCAAATGGAGCAAAGGAAGTTCAAAGGGCAGCTCTGCTGGAGATTCATGTGCAACTCACACTCACAAATTCTAACTCACTTAAATAGGGAAGCATTTCAGGAGATTTGTAGCCTCATATATCAATGAGTGAATTATTGCAGTGCAGTTAAAGCTTAATTTACTGCAAAAGTAAACTTAAGATAGTTAAACGCTGTGTAATGGTTTCTCTTAAAATCATTAACAAGCCTTTGTTGAAACTTAATTATTGGAAGGACTTAAATCCAATCCAATCCACTTTATTTCTATAGCACATATTAAAAACAGAGGATTTACCAAAGTGCTTCACAGCAAACATAACATTGTAATACAATATAATATTACAATAATAGATAAAAGGCATACATAAGAAAAGATAAAAGGCACACAAAGGATAATGATGACAATATTCAGTATCAATATTCGCTAAGAACACCAACATTAGTTTGCCTTTACTTTTAAAACTGGTCATTAATATATATTACAATCTTTCCAAAAAACAAATGGCAACTGCAGATTTAGCAAATGTTACATGTTGGGGAATATCTTTAGGTTTTAGACGGTATTTGCAAGATTCCAAATAAATAAACTACAATGCCCATGTTCAAAGTAATAAACTAATATATCAGCCACAGTAACACCCTTTTCACTGATGGGTTTTTTATTTAATACATTTTTAATAGTTTTTTGGCTACAATGGAGCTCTATTATAGAGGGAAATTATACATTTGGCTACACAGCCAATTGTCGTAGGATTAATTGATAGGTTTGGTCTTTAAATGGTGTTTACTTAAATTATTTCCTCAGGCGATTTAGAGGGGCTGATGCTGTTATAAACATGTCCAACAGAGAGGGCTTTCAATTGAAGTCCTTCTGATTCAAATATACAATTAAATTGAAAAAGGAATTCAATATTTGAACATCAAAATCATGTTAACACTTCCTGTAAACTAATCAAATCTGAAAAAGCTGCCATCAACGAGTGGAATAACTAATGGAGTAGTGTTTATTCTTTTGTAGTAACAGCTTATCTTTCCACTGATCAAACTACTGCCAAAAACACCACTGACTCTTAAAAGCTCAGAGCTCTTTCTGAAATGAAAAGCTGTTCGGATGACAACATTCCTGATTAAAGTTTGTACTTTATTGTCAAAACAACGCCTTTAGATTCTTACAATATTAGAGGTATCGTCCTGAATTCTATGAAATATTCCTCTTCCTCCCACTATCGCACTCCTCCACACCTCCACTCGGGCAAGTGGTGAGTCAAAGATGTGAAGTGCCTACCTCTGCTCACACAATGATGATCACACGGTTGAACTTGCCATTCCTTTTAAATTTCTCTGCATTACCTCAGCAGCAGAATGAAGTCTAAAAGGTTTGATGCACAGAGTTTCGTTTCAGCCCGTGTTAGCCCTGGGAAGGATTCCTGATAATATATAGTCCCGCTTTATAAGGTCCTTGCTGCCCCCTGGACTTGTTTACTACTGAGTGAATGAATTAAATAGACCCTTGTTTCTGGTGTCCAACAGAGAGACCTGAAATACTAATAAGCTAACGCCTGATATAGTCAGACACACTCATCCAATCTATCATCCTGCCACTGGCACTCCAGTGCTTTACACATAATACATCCAAAAACAACCTGAAGAATACACTTCTCAAAGATTTAAAATGCAATGTCTGGTTTTAGATTTTGCATTTGATAGATGGATGATAAATGGAAATGTGAGTTATTATGATGAACAAGGTGGGTCCGATAGAAAATCTACATAATGCCCTTTTTATATAGAACCAGAGAAATTAGTTACCATTTTACCAGTTTTGGTTCCTTTCTCTCGAAATCAATGTTATTTTATCGATAGAGGTCTAGAATAAGATGGCTAAGAGATTTTAAAATTGTATTTTACAACATAAAATACAACACTAAATACCCCACTTGTGAATATCTGAAGCTTCTATGTGTTGTAAAAAACAGCAGTTACTGACTAGAAAACTTCATCACGGCAAACATTAGTGGCCTAAAATGCGTTTTGGCATTCAAATTCATAAAAGTGGTGATATGTAGAAACTATCCTGCTTAATAAAATGTGTTAGTATCATGAATATTCCTTTGCCGAGGATCTTATTTTCTGCAAAATTCCAAAATCCAATAAAAAAAGAGCAAGAAGTATAACAGAACATTGTTGTTGGACTGGATTATCGGTGTAGAAAGCTTATTTACCAGTTGAGCATTTAAAGTATAGTACAGGTCCATCTATAGTACCAGCCAAACCCTGACTTATATCCAGATACTACATCATTTTATTTGTAAACGTTCAAGTAGCTGTTAATTAAAGATTACAGTTACAAATAGGCACTTGACTTGTAGTATACCAGATATGCACATCACCAATCTTGACTTCGCAGAACACCAAAAACCCCACCATGAATGCTAGAAATGGATCCTCGCAAAAAACCTGTCAATGATTTCAAAGACATGGGATAATTTATCACTTTCTAAGAGAAAGACTTCCTCTACTGAAAAGCCAAATACTGGGCAGCATGCAATCTGACCTGAAATGAACGAAATGAAACTCGTTCAGTTCAGGACGACCATCGAGCCCATCCTCATGTTCGCCACCTAGACCCTTGTTACGTGCTCCCCTCCGTGTTGTCTTTTCTGTCTCCCTGCTGCGCAGGTGCACCTGGTCTGCCCCTGGCTCCGCCTCTGCCCAGGTGTTCCTAAATTCCACTCAGCCGGGTTATAAGGAGAGACTGGAGGAGAAGAATCAGTCGCCTATCCTAATGCCGGAAGACTCTGTTCTGTGGATGATATCTCTGCTGTTTTTAAGCTGTAGACCCCTTTGCTGCTGCTGTTACGATGTGTAGCCTGGAGGACCTGGTAGTATAGTTTTCGTGGCTTTATTTTGTTTCCCATAGGGTTTTGGTTAGATTTCTGGTTAGGGGAGGGAAGCTCTGGGTCCTACGGCCCGTGGTGTGGCTGGCTCGGGCCCCCTCCTTCTTTTTGTTTCTTTTGGCCAGTCCTCCAGACCTCGTTCGTTGACCGGATGGCTTGTGTGAGTAACGGCTGTACATTTAATAAACGATCACTGTTAAGTACTGGTTGTTTTGTGTGTTTTCTTTTATGTTGCGGGTCTCCCCACGAGCGACTACCACGGAGTAGGGGGCGGGCCGTAACAACCCTCAATGCTCAACTCCATCATTGTCTTGATGGTGTTATACCAACCTCCTTTGAAGGGTAAAAATGCACCCAATGATACAGCAGATATAAGGCAAGATCCCACGTCTAAGTAGGCGCCTAATTCAATGGCGGTCTATATTTGTTGGCCTCAGTTTCCATGTAAATGTGAACTCATTTCAGATGTTATCCTATGGAAGCCTTTGAAGGGGTTGAAAGGTAACCCACACAGATATCCTTGTGAGAGACACTTGTATCAGTCTCCAAAATCTCAGGACTGGATGAGCAACCAGATATGCTTCAAGACTTTAGAACAAGGTCTCTTGACTTAGGTTGCATGATGATGATGATGATGTTGTTGATGATGAAGATGATGATGATGATGATGATGATGATGATGATGATGATGATGATGATGAATAAAAGAAGTATATTTTCTAAATAAGATCCAGCTTCTGTCGCCGTAGCTGTGCTGTCAACAGCTTTACTTTGCTGCAGTCTAATGGACTGGGACGGCTGGATGCTACCTTCAACAGCGGTGACACAGGGAGCCGGCCGATCAAAGCATCATCGGAGGATACATGCTAATTCACATGCTAATGACGGCGTTGAGGTAAATGTGTTTAGACATTAGCAGATGTGGCAGGTACTGTATCTCCAGATGTCTTCATATGTCCCCGGTGTGTCTTTTCAAGGATGACTCTTTACACAGATGGGGCCTGCCAAAAATCAGGAGGAGATTTCTTTCCCTGGGCAAGAATTCCTGGTTCATAAAACACATGGACACCTCTTGCAGGGCATTGCCGTAGGCAGGAGAAAACTGAAGACTGTTCATGCAGAGCCGGTGCCAAAAGTCAGCAAGAATGTAGGACGGTGTGATTTGTCCACATATTTTGTACAGAACACTATATAATGTATGAATTCACACCTGTCTCATCTGCAAAATAAAATAAATAAATACTGTACCAGCTGTGAAATTTTGATTTCACAGACTTGTACTCCACAGAAGGGCTCATGATGCATTATTCTTTGAAGATGCAGAATAATGTTTACCATTACCACAAAGGTTATTGAAAGAGATATTAAATCATCATATTGCACAATGAAAACTTGACTGTAAAAACAAAATGTCTTCTACTTCTGTTTACATATACCCTGTCATATACTGTTTAGTTGTCATTAATAGAACCAGAGACCACCGCCTATAATGAGCTGTAGTGAAAGAAAGCTGATTAATCTGTAATTCGATGATTTTGACCCTTGGCTCCAGATTGACGTGTTTTGCATCAAAATGGCACCACTCTATCTCCGTGCTGCTTTTGAATGTGGGATGTTGCCTCATAAATCATCACATTTAGTTATCAAGACGTTGTTGACATACTACACTCAAAGCATGCTTAGAATAAAGTATAGGCACCACAGCTGTTTAATAAATCCACACCACATGGGTTATTAATTATAATATCATTGTATACTTATCAGTTAGTGAGTGCAACTTTGGAAAGCAACTCCCAATACAACTTAACATAAATACATTTCTGCTATGATTTAACACTTTCTTTTGTTTTACAAGACTTGTTAGAGTTTAGTTTCACCGCACTTCACAAAGTTATATTTTTGATTACGTGCTTGGAATTGCTCTTCTATCTAGTTGTGCATTGCATTCTAGAGTTGAACAGCGCTCTCAAAACATTTTTCACTCCCTGTTTACTTTGGTTAAACTCTATTTTAGCCCCATTGCCTATGTCAACACATAACATAAAAGTTGATTGTTGTAAGTAATGATGCTAATCAGTTAATTCAGTGCAAGAATAAGTAAATAAAAAATGCATTTGATGTGAAGGTGACAAGTCACCTTAAGTGATTCATTCCAGACCAAAGAGTGGTGCAGGAACAGGTCCAAAAACCTGGAAATTAGTGAGCATCTTACAACTTCAGGTTACCTCACCTCAAAAGTGATCTGTGATTTAGGTTAGACGCCTGAAATAAGACCTGTGGTTAGCACAAGCTGAAGAGATTTTCCCTTTTTGTTCTACGACATACAATATGTCAGTAAATGTTGAAAAAAGTTGTTCTACCTGTTGAATTTAGTTTTATGTTTGTGCAAAATGTCATTGTGTTTATTATCATTTACTTTCAATACACTTACTGTATTGTTTGATATCATTTGTACTTTTTTTGAATTCATAGTTCTCACAGTGTGACTAAGGCATGGAAGCAGCAGAGAAATGATACGCCCCCAACCAATAAACCTCAGTTTCAGTCTGTGCTTTTGTGAAGAGATAGATACACTACAATTAGTGTATAATATATATTTTTGGACAACATGGCAGCATTAAGCCCAATCACCCAAAACCTGATGGGAAACTGTAGGGCTAACATTTAGAGAACATGGGAATACAAGAAAATAATAGGAGTGATATAGATCCATAAAACTTGGATTTGTTTATTTTACACTTTTAACCCTCCTGTTGTCTTCGGGTCAAATCTGACCGATTTACTACTTTCATCAATCATAACTTTTTTGTTTTAGATTCGATTGCATTAAGGCTTTATGATATCCTTCACAGTAGATATTTGAACATATAAAATTGCTGATCACCACTTTCATTGCATTTTGGATGATTTAGTCCACTTTGTAACACCCATGGTGTTCCCGGTCAAAAATGACCGCCATAAAGAAAAGGAATTAGTAACCATCCGGATCAGATCAAACACACACACAAACATACTCTAGATGTGTCCCCCCCCCCCCCCTTATGTGCCCAATCCCCCCCATGTGAATCACACCTGGCACACACAAACCACACAGAACAATTTGACACATTTCCCGCTCTTATGTGCCCATCCCCCCACATGGATCACACCTGGCACACGCAATACATGTTCAGTGTCTATTCTTTGTATATGTACTGCAGTCTTTCATGTATACCAGTAGTCTGATACAATATTTACAGTCTGAAAGGGTGTTCAATGAAATTTGGTGATGATTAATGTTTTTTGTGTTAATGTAATAGCAGTTAAAACAGGACCGGTCAAATTTGACCGCAAACACCAAAGTAAGGGGGGGAAAACGAAGACAATAGGAGGGTTAATGCCTTTTTTTACAACAAAGAGGCTAGACATAGTCCATCAACAACCTTATAGGCAAAATAAAATGTAAACAAATTATTACATACATCTCTCTACAAAGACAAGGAGTCTTTAAATCATCTTTACATCAAACAACATCATAATTACAGGATCAGCTGTGAGGGTCTTCATCGAATTGGACTGTGAAATTTGCATTGCCAATTAAAATGCATTGTGTTGATTTGCAGCACTAATGTGGCACTATGCACTTCCACTGCACAGAGGTGTTAACTTTCTCATAGATCGTAATTATAAGTAACCACAATGACTCTGTAGCAGACAATTATTTGTAACTATCAAATTATAGATATTCAACGCACTTTATTCTTCCAGTGCTTGTCTGCTCACGGTTGGTAATTTACTCAGTGGTTCCTCAACAACATAGACACTCACACACTCACAATGGAAACCATACATAAGACCTTAACAACCTCGGTCTCTGACAGAAAAAGAGTCATCGCGTGAACTTCACCACCAAGCAAGATCAGAGCAACATTCTAGCAAATCTTCTAAATAGCATTACTTGTATTGTATTTTTCAAGCAGCAGCATTTGTACAAAGGCGGCAGGAAGATCCATTGATCATAATGATGGTAATGTGATACCGACTCATTATAAGATTTGTAGATTGTTATGTTGGGTCATTTGTGAATGCCATTCCAGGAAGTGTGTGGGTTGTTGTAAAGAAAAAGAAAAGGCTCAGTTGCTTTCTCTTTGAACGTTAAGTATTCAGTGTATACCATGTCAAACTTAAGAGCGTGAGTGGGCAACACTAGGTCTCTTGCTGTGTCTTATTTTGAAACACACGCAACCAGAGCAATAAAAAACAGCTGCTTGACAATCACCGTCACGTGTTTAAATCAAAGAACCATCCATCTCCAGCTTTTTTTTTTGTAATTCAAGGTCTTTTAGGGCTATTTTTACCACGATGTAGCTGCATGTTGTACCAGACTTGGTCAATTAACTTGACCGGCCATCTCATCTGCTTCTCTCAGTCAACGCACTTGAAAAACACCTCTTTCCATCTTCACTTTCAAACACATTCCTGCGCTTCACAGATTGCCAGGGATTCAATTTGTGCCACTGAAATGTCCCGTGCAATTTTGAACTTGATCAGCGGGTGAGATGGGACTCTGCCTGCCTGAAAGGAGACCTCTGACTGCCTTGAACAGCTATAAAAATCACCCTTGTCAATCTAAATTGCTACGAGGGCTAAGAGGTTTCAAAGGAAGCAGATAATGTATAAACACCATGACCAGCAATTGAATGCTTGTGCCTCAGACTGAAAATCTGACGGTATCAGCTTTATCTCCATGAACTCCGTCCGGCAAATTTGACTTTTTCAGATATTTGAAAGTGAATCCGACTTCTTGCTCTTGCTTAAAACTCTCTGTGTAGTGTATACATTACATTTGCTCCCATAACTGTCACAAATGTCCAGACCAGAGCTGATCTGTGACTGTGCTCCGGCTCGCAGCTCAGCCTCTAGCCGCGCTTCAGTTCTCTCCTAATAGTGTGCCGAGCTCCTCTTACCCACAAACCCATCACCTCGATCACCATCATTCACATCAAAGTGTCAATCACATCACAGGGCAGTGGGGCATCTGCAGTAATGTCACCAGCTGTGGCTGAAAATACAATGCACTTATATTTATGACGAGAAAATGGCACTGCAGTACCACGTAGTCATATGCAGTAAACGAGACAAGGCTAACCCTGATAGCGGTTTCCTTTTTGATCCCAAAAGCAGCAGCCTTGTCTAATATGAGCTTCATAGCAATCGTTTAACAACATTTCTATCTCTCTTAGTGCCCATTAGTAAAAATAATTCAGGACACCGTCTCTGACAATGTCTGAGGATATGACAGACTCAGCTTGCAGCACATTAAATAAGCTTTAGTTCCATAATTTGGTAAGTAACTTGTCTGAAGAGCAAAATCAAACTCTCTCTTCAATAATGTCCTTTCTGAAAAAAGCTTTAAATGACTGATTGTTAAGACATACATTGACATTTTTTAGAAATATGATTATTTGGCATCTTGCCAAGAGTTTTATGAAAAGATCAATACCACGTCCATGTGTGTGCAATTATCTTGGCCCAGCAGAAAGACTGGAAGTGGGGGAATCTGCCAGCCTGGCTCTTGTGGTAGATATATGTCACCAGCACGCGTTAGCTAGCAGGAAGGTCATTATTTGCTTTCTGCTCTTTTTAGATTACTGTCTAATTGTTAGCATCCAGTAATCTTCTGTTCTGCAACATACAATAAAGCATGTGCACTTCGCTCTACTATCGGCAATTGGCTCAATGCTCCCTCAATGCAAGTGGAACCCAGATACCCCTCAACAAAAACACGGCTGTTTGCTTGGCTCTAAAATGATGGAATTAGCTTCCTATTGATATCAGGACTGCAGAAGATCAATCTATCTATCTTCCATTGCAGACTGAAAACACATCTGTTTCCGTAAATCGTACTTATGTCTGTAGTACGTAGAAATGTTTGGCTAATTTGAAGCCAATGCAGTAGCCTCAATGGTGTCTCTTTTAATCTAACTTACTGTCATGATTATAACTTTTATGAGTTTATAACTTCATGGTTGAATGCACTTATTGTAAATCAAACAGCATCACCTCAGTGAAATGTAACGTAAAAGTTGGCCGCACAACTCTTAAGTGCTGTTGCATGTGATCCGTCTCAACTCACTTACAGGTAGGGATGGGTATCGTTAGGATTTTATCGATACCGATACCGATACTGCTTATCGATACCGGTATTTTTCGATACTCTTATCAATACTTTTCAATGATTTGGTGCTCAAAATTATAGACATGATTACAAGATGTGAAGATTAAAAAACAGTCATTTTATTGTAATTTATTTGTATTTATTATTTAATGTAACTTTTTCAATGTCATACCAAGCCAACCCAGTCTCACGGCATTTCGTGTTATAGTCACGACATTTAATCTATTGATTCGTGTTCGCCAACACGATTTTCCCCTTTTTTTCGTGTCACACAGAACGATTTTAAAAGCAATGTATTTCTATTGGTAGTATGTTTCGTGCCTGCACCACATATTTTTGTCCGGTCGGGTCTTGGTAGACCGGAAGCTGTGTGGTTCATAAAAACATGTTCTTACTCAATATCAAGCCACGATTATTTTTTTTATTTTAAATCGTATAATGTCGGACTTTTATTGCCGTCCGCGAGAAAAAAAAAAGGGGCTCAGAGCCTCAGAATACTGAAATCTGTATTTTTTAAAATTTTTTTCCTTCTAATTTGTTATTCTTTTCTAAATAACACACTGTTATTTACTCAACAATAACACACAATTATCCTTGTTTTAATTTATTTGTTTAATTTTATAATCTCTTGCTTTTTTGCCGTTCATCAGGAACTGAATTTCAAAATAAAGTCACCGGAAACAGACGTAGGCCTATAAGGGACATTTCGAGCATCATTGCGATACACACCCACTGAACTGATCACCCAAGATCCTCAGCTATGGTTTAAGCTCGGTGATTGGATGTGTTGGGATATGGTGTTTAAAAAATAATACTTTCATTTCATTTAATTTAATCGTTTATTTGAATAGGGACAATGCACATTAATGAACACTTTAGACAAATAATGCTTCAAGTGTAAATATGCCGGATTTTAGCTTTGAGCTAATTTCCATCCGTAGTCCCTGACATACAACATATAAGAACATGACATTTGTAAACATAGCAAAAAATAAGAAATACATGATATGCAAAAGAGCTAGAGCAGCACACACAAGTATTTACCACATGGCTGTACACTATAGCAGCAATGACATATTAAGTGCAAGAGATGATACAAGAGATGCATAAAGTGCAAGAGGAGATACCCCTGTGTTAAAGTGCATTTAGCGGTGATTGCACGTCTGGTTGTTTCTCAACCATTCTTTGAGTTGACCTTTAAAACTATTGAGAGTGGGACAATCCCTTATCTCAGTTGGGAGGCTATTCCAGAATGAGCTGCCTTTAATGGAAAGTACATTTTGTCCAAAAGTGGTCCGTCTACGGTGGACTTCACAGTCTCCTCTGGTTTCTGACCTAGTGCAGCGTCCAGTGTGTTTTTTGTGGATGAATTCCCCTAAGGGAGGGGGGGCCAGTCCATGTAAACATTTATAAAAAAAAACACATACTTTTAAAAGACTTAAAATTGTCAAAACTCAAGAAATTGTGTTTTTCAAGGATGGTACAGTGGTGGTA
Organism: Dissostichus eleginoides; assembly: GCA_031216635.1. Taxonomy (NCBI): domain Eukaryota; kingdom Metazoa; phylum Chordata; class Actinopteri; order Perciformes; family Nototheniidae; genus Dissostichus; species Dissostichus eleginoides. The sequence continues at coordinate 7,007,031 of CM062266.1, forward strand.
TGAATGTGTCTTTCTGTCAAACACCTTGATAGCTCTCTTGTAAAGCTGTTCTATGGGTTTCAGGTTTGTGGCACAAGCAAACGACCAGTTTGTCAAACAGTATTCAATGTGGGATAGAATCATACAGTGGAGGTATGACTTTGCAGCATTGACAGTTAAGAAAGGTCTAATTTGTTTAAAATGTTGCAAGTTGAATTTAATGGTATTGGATACTTTCTTAATATGTTTCTTAAAAGTCAAGTTCGAGTCCATTATGACTCCAAGATACTTGAAGTGGGGGACTAGTTCTATTTCTGCTCTGTTTAAAAAGACATTGGATCCTTCGATTTTGACTGGTCGTTTACTGAACATCATGCATACTGTTTTTTTTGCATTTAACTGTAAGCAAATTTTTGTTCAGCCAGTGTTGAACCTTGTCCAAAGCTTTTGAGAGACAGGATGAGATAATTTCAGTGTTTTTCCAATGTACAAAGATGACCGCATCATCGGCATACATTTGCACATTCAACTCAGGACATACATTAGGCAAGTCATTAATGTAAAGAGAAAACAGTAATAGTCCAAGAATGGAACCATGTGGAACCCCAACAGGGTTCACAAGGTAGGGGGATTTGGCTCCGTTGACCAAAACACACTGTTTTCCGTTCGATAAGTAAGACTTAAACCAATGTATTGAATCTGCCGAAAAATTGAAATACGTCAGCTTTGTAAGGAGCACTTGGTGGTCAACAGTGTCAAAAGCCTTCCTGAGATCAAGGAAGACAGCACCTACATATGGGCTCGTGTCCAACATACATTTAACCTTTTCCACAAAGACACAGTTAGCTGTCTCAGTGGAGTGGTGAGCACGAAAACCAAACTGCATTGGGTGGAGTGGAGCGAAACCTTTGTCTAAATGTTTGGTGATTAGTTTTGACACCCATTTCTCAGCTACCTTAGAGACACAGGGGAGGATGCTGATTGGTCTGTAATTGGACATTATTGCCTTATCCCCAGAATTAAAGATCGGTGTCACCGTGGCCACCTTCCAGGATGATGGAACTTCCCTCGTGCTGATAGATTGATTTACTAACATAGTAATTGGTTGTATTAGACCAGGGGTCGGCAACCCCTGGCACGCGTGCCACCATTGGCACGCGGCACCGTAACCAGAGGCACACTAGGAATAAGTGGAATAAGTGTGCAAAATATTACAATTTCATTTTCGGATCCTGAAAGAGACCGCCGCCAGAGCGCGTCTCCCCGTTACCTGCAGAAGGAAGCCATGCACGCAACGCAGCCCCGCTCTCTTTAACTCCAGGCGACTTTCTGCCGCTTTCCTCCGTGGTAGAGTGCTGATCGTTTCACCACAGTGGAAAGCACTTCAGGAATTGCAGTACCCATAAGGAGCTGTACATATGCTGCAGTTTTTGCATGGCTGTGTCTTTAGTTGAAAGCCCAGTGGCGATCTGCTCATCTCTCATCGAAATAATATGATACACAGGGGCGGACTGGCCATCTGTGTGTTCTGGAGAATCACAGAACGGACGATCGTCCTTATTATTATGCCGTTTAAACCAATTATTTTAATTTGTTTGTTAAATTCGGCATCATGTAAGTTGCGCTGACAGGTCCACACACTGCGAGGCTCCCCCCGGCCCCCCGGCACCCGGCACTTCATATCAAAAAGGTTGCCGACCCCTGTATTAGACCGTCGATATGTGTTTTTATAAAGTTGGTGTCTAAATCATCTGCATCCCTAGCCTTAGAACCTCTTAACCCTGAGATTATATGTTTTACCTCTGTGATTTCCTCCAGGTCAAAAACGGGGTGTGTATCCACAATCGGGCTAGGTGAGACCTCAGATGGCGTGAAGAGCTTTGTAATGTCCAGAGCACTATTTATGAAATACTCATTTAGAGTGTTGGCCAACACTGCAGGCTCTTTTATCAGGGCATCATTGATTTTTAATTCTAGTACATTTTTTTCCTGTTTGGTATGTTTACCTAATAGTGTATTTAAGATTTGCCAAACTTTTTTACCGTTACCTTTCGCACCTTCAATTATATTGATGAAAAAGTTTGTTTTGGCCTGTCTTATTGTTTGTGTTACCTTGTTACGAGCATGAGTGAATTTCTGTCTGTCAGTGGATAGTCCGGATTTCAAGCTCTGCTATAATAGTTGGTCTCTAGATTTCATTAAATTCCTGCACTGTAGATTCAGCCAGGGAAGATGATGTTCCTTCCTGTCCCTAAGGCACCCTCTCCTTGAGTAGGAAGACATTGTATCATTAATTTGAGATATAAACAGATCACTGTTTTCACCAATATCTTCAGAGGACAGAGTGTCCCCCCAATTAATAATTTTCACTGCATCCATAAAATGTTGTTGCAGGTTTTTGGGGATGATGCGTGAACCCAAGGCAGGGGTTTTAGGTGTGGCCATGAACCTTTTTTTTGTGAGTTTCCTGGCAAAAAGAACAAGATTATGGTCAGAAAGACCAGTCAGGAAGTTGTATGTTTTAACTATTCTGTCAGCTTTGTTAGTAAATACTAAATCTATCATAGTCTTGGAGGTTTTGGTTATTCTAGTCGGTCCGAGTGTGCTTGCTTTAATCTTTGAAAGTCATCACATAACGGCATTGTAATACACGGTTCGGCTGCATTAAATATTACACATCTGCCTTAGTTCTTTATTTATAGAGCCCTGATTAGAAGACTTCTAGACAAACTGGAAGAACTGCCACCGAAACTGAATATGTGACGTGGATCATAAATATATCAGCAATTAAACAACATCTTCAATTTCTCTTGACACAATACGTCTCCTTGCAGTATCAATACTAATTCGGCTGACTTTTATATTTGATCCACTTGGTAGATAGGTTATTTTTACACCATAACTGTCCACAGCTGATAGAAAGGGACTTGTAGTTTTTAAATATATTACTGATTTTCTCTGAATATAAGAATGTAAATAGTCAGGGGTTTGGGTGATGAAAGACACATCTATGGATTCAGAATTTCAATAGCTTACTTTCTGTCTATGATGTTTTACAAATCAGATATTAATGTGTAGAACTACAATATGTGAAAAAATATAGCAATATCCTGTAAAATTATGTGAAAACATGAATAAAACTACACATCTTCAGATGTTATACATACATAAGTGTCCTACACTAATAATACAAAGTTATTATGGCATTGTATGCTGTGTGTACCTTATTTGTAACATCTTCAGACCTTTCCAACTCCTCAATAGTTGCCTGTCTTTGACTGTTGCAGGCGTAGTTTCAAATATCCCAAAAATATATGTGTGGATAACAAAATACATCCGTCATGAACTAAGCTGGAAACTTATACTGAAAAGTATAATTTATTGTGTTAACACTTTAAACTTGACCGTTTTTTAACCCGCACCGCCTAGTGGTTAAAGCACGTTATTGAATTTTTTTGTTAAATATGTTATATTTACATACAAAATAGGGGGAAAGTAGAAGATCAATGATAGAAATATAGAATATAAAAAATCAAGAAGATACTAGGGGTGTAACGGTATCCGTATTCGTCCCGTACCGTCACGGTTCGGACATCACGGTTCGGTGCATGCAGTCACACGACGAATACGCCTTTTTTTTTTACGAGCGGGAAAAAAGTCTGTCATTCTGGGCAGTATCCACTACACTATGTATAATCCAGGGGGCGGTATTGCACCTAAAAGCTGTTTGCCAGCCACCCTTAAAGAACAAATGAAGAAGAAGAAGAAAACACAACAAAACGAAGAAAATACAAGAAGAAGATAAGTTAGTATGGCGATTTCAGATAACACACAGGAGCTAGAAGACCCACCTGCTTCTTTTAAATCAGCTGTGTGGGAACATTTCGGGTTCCCTGTGGACTACAATAACGATGGAGTGCGAGTGGTTGATCGGACGAGGACGGTGTGCCGGCGTTGTTTGACAGCGGTGTGGTATGCTAATGGTAACTATGCTGCGCCCTTATGCAATAGTAGAGGACCCCGGCTTTTATTGATTGTGATTGAAAGTGATTGAAACACTATCTTATTATTTCTTTTGTAATATTTTCAAGACATTCTTTTTAGTTTTACAGCTTATTGAACCTTTTTGTTTGACATCAGCCATTATAGATAATATGGCCATCTGAGTCTGTGGTACTGTTTGTGGTTTGTTTTTAACTGTGTAATAAAGTTAATTATTCAAAATGTTAGAGTTCCTTATTTTTAAACTGGAACTTGCACTACTGTTCAAAATAAATAAAAAACAAATCTGGAATTATGCATTTGGGACTTTTTTTTGCTTTTTCTTGTTGTACCGAACCCGTACCGAACCGTGACCCCCAAACCGAGGTACATACCGAACCGTGAATTCTGTGAACCGTTACACCCCTAGAAGATACTGTAAGTGATCTCTACAATAAAACAGTTTAGTGCCGGATGTACAAAGATATTAATAGGAGGATGTGCAAAACAGAAAAACGAATTAACCTTTATTTAAACATTAAAGAATACTTTAGGTTAAGGTCTTCTTTTAAATAAGAAAAAAGATTTTGGGGGTATCTACAGATAAATATTTAGCCTGACAAAGAACTTAACGTCTAATATATTGCTTTCCTGCAATGTTAACTATGTTGAAGCACTTATTTTAACTGATAGTATACATATTAATTATACTCTTATAAGATGTATGTTGATAGTATAGAAATGTGCTGAATACGACAGTTTAATGGTGGAGGTATACACATATTGATAGATGTCTTGTTTTTCATTCATTGCATAACTACACCGTAGTTGTGTATATGATATGTCAATAAACCTTAAAAAATCTTGAAATCTTGAAAGGGATGTGCAAAATAGCCATTATATACACTTTTTAATTAACAAGTAATGAATATACTTTATAGGGATCTGCAGATAAATGTTTAGTTTTCTCAAGCACCAACTATCAAATCTCTCGCCTTATTGTTGGCACTTGACAATCACCTTCCCTGAATGTTACTCAGGTGTAACTTAAGTCTGCTTCAAGGGTTGTATATATTTCACATCATTTATCAGAATCTGCAAAGTAACTAAAATAAATGTAGTGGAGTGGGGCTGGACCCGTTCGAGTCCAGTTTTGGATAGTCTGCCGTGGGTTTCATTCCATTTCAAAGAGCTGTCTGACGCTCGGCGTAACCTTGGCACACTGCCACTCCAACATCCAATCCCAGAGTTTGAAGATTAATCACGGGGTTTGTCAAGCAACGGGACTGTAGTCCCAAACGATAGCTGAGGATTATGGGTAGTGTAGTGTATTCGGCCATCCTAAACTCTGAAATGTTTTTGGGATTTCATATTGCATAAACACCATATCCCAACGTGCATTGCGGCTAAAACATCCAATCACAGAGCTTAAGCCATAGCTGAGGATCTTGGGTAATCAGTTCAGTGGCTGTGTATCGCAATGATGCTCGAAATGTCCCTTATAGGCCTACGTCAGTTTCCGGTGACTTTATTTTGAAATTCAGTTCCTGAGGAACGGCAAAAAAGCCCGAGATTATAGAATTAAACAAATAAATAAAAACAAGGATAATTCTGTGTTATTGTTGAGTAAATAACAGTGTGTTATTTAGAAAAGAATAACAAATTAGAAGGAAAAAAAGATTTTAAAAAATACAGATTTCAGTATTCTGAGGCTCTGAGCCCCATTTCTTTTCCTCGCGGACGGCAACAAAAGGTGGTGCAGGCACGAAACATACTACCAATAGAAATACATTGCTTTTAAAATCGTTCTGTGTGACACGAAAAAAGGGGAAAATCGTGTTGGTGAACACGAATCAATAGATTAAATGTCGTGACTATAACACAAAATGCCGTGAGACTGGGTTGACCAAGCAGGTATGAGTGTGTTTGACAGTGTGTCTCTGGAAGGAGGGGCGGTAATTAGCGGCAGTTTATAAATCCATGTAAACATGACCATTATTCAGTTAAAACGAGACGCACCTCCTAAACCGGAAGTTCCCGTCGGCTAACCATTATAATCCGTTTATTATTTATAATTGTAATGATGAATTATCAGTAATCATTTTTAAGTTACACAGAGACATTGGATTAACCGTTTTTATGCCCTTGAACACAACTTATGATCACAAAACAGCAAAGGTAAGACATAATTATCATCATGGCTACGTAAAGTGAAGTTGTTTTCTTTCTCTTTCCCGGCTGCTAGTTCAGTGAGCTTTTGTTGTACAGTGATGAGACATATACCAATGGAATCTGTGTAATCTCAGCTTTCATGTGATATGTTGTTTGTGCAGATAGAATGATGTAGAAAAGATCGCTTTTGCCAGTGATGTGCTAAAGTAGCCGTTAGCCCCGTTAGCACGTTTTGCTAAGTGTTGATTTTAGACTCTTGGTGTTGGACTTCTGTTCCGTGTAGGTAAAATGGTTAATATCGTCTGTTAGCTGAGTTTCTTCCTGTTAAGTGGGTATGAATCATTAATAGGTTGTTAAATGTTAAGAAGCCTTGAGAAGCTGTTTCTTGCAAGATGTTGCGTCTGCCCCTATGGTCTGCCCCGGGAGTCTCACAATAATAAGAGCACTGTTGAGATGACGAGTGGCATTCACAGTGGCCAATCAGAGTGGTACTCAAACCGGATACGTCACATGGGATGAGGGTTCCCAACCAACCAGAATTGTTTAAACTAAGGAAGTAGCGTAATTCATATACCGATAGCAGCACCGTTTGTCCAGCGGCTTAACGGTATACCAATACCGTCCAATCAGGTACCGGTACTGACTTAGTACCGGTTCTCGATACCCATCCCTACTTACAGGTGTTGGCAAACACAACTGTCCACTCATTGTGCTGCATTATTTGAACGACACCAACAAATAAGGTGAAAGTTTGAAATATTTTAACTGTTAAGCACAGCAACAAAGTATAAAATCCAAGCCAAACAAAGACGTAGCACTAACACAAGGCTAGGTTAGAATGTGTTCATTGAGCCTCGCCCAAAGCATTAGTATGCTACAAAGTGATTTTTTTAGATGATCAAATATCATCTAACCAGTGCCCCCAAAGCTGCATTAACATAATACCAGACAGCTGTTTGTTGCGCCGCAAGGTAGCAGGGAGGTAACCAAGAACAAAAACTAAACTTCCTGTTTTCACCGCATCTCCCAATAAGCAAAGAGAAAATCGCATATCATGTGAATGCAGCTTTACACACACCTTCAAGCTTTTTTAATTAGGATACATTTTTCTAACTTTCAAATCAAACAATCTGATAAAAACTTTTTCAGACCGCTACTTTCCATCACTAGTTGTCCATGCAATGTCAACATATGTGCTAATATCCCCAGATGGATCTAAAAAGGCAACCAATGAACTAGTAACTCATAAACCTCCAGTCCCCTTCATGAGGTTCTCCCTGCTGCTGGTGAATTAATTCATGTGAGTACAGCACAAGATAAATTCTCCCCACTTACTGTAAATTGAAGGGGCCACAGAGTGAGTGGGCGGTGAAAAATTACACAAGTGGAAATGTTGTCATTGCATGATTGAAAAAGACCATAAGAGGGAGAAACATAAAGGTGAAAGCAAGAGGAACGATTCCCTCAGAAGCACCTAAGGGCACTTACTAAAATAAAGTGTGTACATGAAGCCTCACAGGCTTGACTGAGAGTGCCCCAAAGAGTGTATATTTCTGTCATGCCTGGGAGGCTTTGACTCCTCTAAAGACAGATAGTTTTACGGCATATAACTTTAAATTAAAGGAAATAATTACTTATTTGTAACATTTTCTCATGGGATTTTAAGCTTCTAAAAGTAAGCAGAACTGGGAAGCTAGTTTGTTTACGGGCAGGCTGATGGCAAGTAAACGCTGCTTATTGAAGCATCACAGCGTCCGCCTGCTTGATGACTCCTGGGCATGTACCCCAAGGACCGCTGAGCCCACACAGTGGCTTTGGTTATGTTTCTTTTTTTTCAGTGTTTCTATTCTGCTTTTTTCCCCCTCTATTCTCTCCTATTAACAGGATGTGTTGAGTTACAGGTCTGAACCGCATAGATTAGACTCCGCTCGTGTTGCAACGGAATGTTCGCAACCTGATTTGGAAGCTTACATTGGAATTGTTACACGGGACGATGTGGCCAGGACACAAGGAGGTGCATGTGAGCGTAGAGAAAGGAACAAGAGGGAGAACAGATTTAAGAAAATAAAATCATAAGAGACGCAGAACTTTCAAATAAAGTCCTTGTCAGGTAAATGGATCAAATGTGACCAAATCTAAGCCCCACATGAACATATTGATGGCTCAAGAGTGTATAGTAAACCTTTTATCTATAATTAAAAGAACTAATCTTTGTTAAGATTTCGATTTTCAGTTTTTTTCTCCATTATTTTAAAAGGGATAGACAGAAGTTCAAGCATATAAACTGAGTATTGTACTTCTAAAATAAATACACCCAATCACTTGCATCCAAAATGTGTGACTGTTTACATCAATACGTGACTCATTAAGCATATTTAAAACAACTGAAAACATAATACAGAGTGTTTGTGGTACGATAGTTAGGCCTGTCACGATAATTAATTTTGTTGGACGATACATTTTTCCGGAAATTATTGCGATAAACGATAATATTGTCGGCACCGTTGTAAGACCATTTTAGACCACTGACATAATGATAATATATAATAATAATTTAAGTACATCCTTTTAAACAGAACTTTTGATTGAACATCCAACATTGCAAATGAAATGTGAAATAATATTCAAATATATAAATTATATATAATAAATAAAACAAATTAAATTATAACAAATTAATTAAACACAACCAAAACAATCAATTAAATAGGCTCAGGCTGGAAAACAGAGCTCTCTCTCTCATATATATATAAATAAATATGAGCACACATTGTCTCACAAGCAAAAAAACCTCCTTAAAATAGCAGTCAAGTGTACAGTCCACTGTCCATACAAAGACCCAGATGCCTCAACAGGCCATATCCAAATCTGTATTTCAAAGATTTCGAGCAAGGAACACCAACATGTTTGCATTGTCGGGCAAATGCATCTTTGATTGTAAACTGTCGGGAAGGTGGGGGCTCTCCATCTCGGCTCTCCATCCCAGTTTTCCCAGCTGCCAGCAGGCAGCTGGGAAAACGGAATGGGGTGGTTGTGTTTCAGATGCAGTTTAAGGTTGGTCATATTGCTAGCTTTTGTTGCTACCTTTCTAAAACAAATGCGACACACCGCCCGGCTCATTCAAGTCCATAGGTTCGCCTCGTTGATTTGGCTTAAATCCAAAATATTCCCACACCGGAGATGTGGTATAGGTTTTGCAACCAATTCCATTTAACTTCAAATTCCCCTCGAGTAAGTCACACGTTGTCTCCTGCTTGTCTCTATATTATTAATTTGGCTGCTACATTGTTGCACGCGGAGTGTCCTGACTTGGCTGTGTCATGGGCTGTGTGTGAGCCCCGCCCCTCACAGCGCGCCAGGCAAAAATTCTGGTCACATCCTTATGTAAACAAACACGCATGTAAACGGCAATTTATCGAGCTCAGAAAAGTTATCGAGTCCATTTTTATTTATCGTACGATAAGTCAATTTATTGATTATCGCGACAGGCCTAACGATAGTATTCATAAAATTCAATTTCAACAAAAACACACCTCATGTGCTGGTTTCTTCCCACCTGAAAAAAGATCTGAAAGTGACAGGCCCAAATAACTGTTTAAATAAAAGTCTTTCCTCTCAACAACTAATAGTTAAGTACAATGCCAAATGATTTTGCAGGTCATTTACGCTGTAACCCTCCACTCAAGTCTTACATACCATAAAATAGAAAATATCTTTCTCTGGAGGGGCTGCATCAACATAAGTAGAAATAATCCATGTGTTTCAGCAGAAAGCACTTTCCCCGGTTGTCAGTTGAGCATATGTCTGTTCCAAATGACACGTCTGATTCCTGCCATCTTGGATGAGCAGGATGTGATTGTGTTTGATTTATAACTCGTCCTACGACTCTACGTGGCATTAACAGCCCTCAGGTTTCTGGAAATGAGCAGATCATGAAGGCTTGATGGTGTGGAGAGAACTCCACTACAGAGGAGATATGCAACTTTTGTAAAATGAATATTTAGTTTGCGGTAAATTGGGCGTTGCCATGGCTATCAAAACGCATACACAACCTGAAATAGATCTCCTCAACACCTCGAGAGTTGGTGTGAGACGGCAGATGTGAGTCTGTTTCTCACAACGCTTCAAAGAGCACCGTGTGAGAGACTGTTCATTCATTTTTGAGAAAATCTTTTGATATATTAAATTGAAATGGAGGATTCGGATGATTTCCTCTTTAATCATCATGTACATGTTCACGGCACATAGTGAGATTTACACTCCATTTAACCAATATTGGGAGAAATAAACTTCTACGACTGATGGGCGATATGACAGCCAGAATCCACCTGAGTGACAGAACATGGTTCTAAATGGCTGACATTTCATAATGTAAATAACAGTCTCCGGGTGCATATTGTATATCCATCTGAGCAATAGGCCAGTGGGCCCCACGGTGAGACTGCTCTTTGACTTTAACCTTTTTCTCAGAATCTGCCAGTAAGAACTCAGCGGGTATTTGTTTGATCAGATGTATTTCTCTTTGTTTCCATACTGTAATTGAAGATAGGAGTTGAATGGAAAACAGTGGCCATGTATAATTCTGATGGAGAGATGTGAAAAGATGAAAAGGTAAATATTAAAAATGTGTTCAAATACAGGCACAATAGTGACTTGATTTTTGGGACCAGTCGGGATTGCAGATTGAATTACTAACCCTAACTTAAGTTAACATTTTCATGACAATGATGTCTTGAAGTTTGGGATTTCAGTATTGCTGTTGGGTCTTTTAGTCCAGTGTGTTCTAAGCAACCCACTCTCTTCAGTCTGCGTACAAATGACACGACTTTACACATTGGAAATGCGTGCAATAGATACGCAGAAGTCCGATTTTGCGTGCATATGATACGCTAACCATTCCCATTGAGATCTGAGGCCGAGTTTTGCGTGCATATTATACGCCACGTTTCTTGCCTGCACCACTTGTTTTTGTCCGGTCGGGTCTTGGTAGACCGGAAGCTGTGTGGTTCATAAAAACATGTTCTTACTCAATACCAAGCCACGATTATTGTTTTTATTTTAAATCGTATAATGTCGGACTTTTTTTGCCGTCTGTGAGGAAAAGAAATAGGGCTCAGAGCTTCAGAATAATGAAATCTGTATTTTTTAAAATCTTTTTTTCCTTCTAATTTGTTATTCTTTTCTAAATAACACACTGTTATTTACTCAACAATAACACACAATTATCCTTGTTTTTATTTATTCGTTTAATTCTATAATCTTGGGCTTTTTAGCATGCTTTTTAGCAGTAAATAAAGTCACCGGAAACAGACGTAGGCCTATAAGGGACAAGATCCTTAGCCGCAATGCACTTTGGGATATGGTGTTAATACGAAAAACATTTCAGAGTTTAGGATGGCCAAAGACACTACACTACCCATAATCCTCAGCTATCGTTTGGGACTACAGTCCCGTTGCTTGACAAACCCCGTGATTCATCTTCAAGCTCTGGGATTGGATGTTGGAGTGGCAGTGCGCCAAGGTTACGCCGAGCGTCAAACAGCTCTTTGAAATGGAACGAAACCACGGCAGACTATCGAAAGCTGGACTCGATCGCCCCCCCAGAACTACACATGCTGGCTATTGTGTTTCGCACATGGGTTTCGCAACATGTTCTATAGCGGTCTCTACTGGGAATTGTAGTTTTAAAAGACGTTTTCGTTTTTCCCACAATTAGAAGTTGCCAGTATTAAACTGTGTACCTCCCTGGAGGTTTAGGCGATAGGAAACACATTGGTGTGTACAAATTTAAAACATGTAATTAATAAATGGGTGAAAATCGCTTGTGTCCATAATGGGCAGCATTAATATATACCCACATGACAGCTCATTGTTATTTTGTAATTCTACTCCACTACAATTCAGAGGTTAACCTGGTATTTTTACTCCACTACATTTATTTTAGTTACTTTGCAGATTCTGATTAATTATGTGAAATATAAACAACCCTTAAAGCAGAATTTAGTTACACCTGAACCATGTTGAAGTTATGCAATGCAATGCTCTATAAATAAAGAACTACGGCAGATGTGTAATATTTAATGCAGCCGAACCGTGTATTACAATGCCGTTATGTGATGACTTCCAAGGAGAAAAGCAAGCACACTCGGAATAAAGTATTATTTTCTTTTTTAAATGTTTTTCGGATTTCATATCGCATTAACACCATATCCCAGCGTGCATTGCTGCTAAACAATCCATTCACCGGAGGATCTTGGGTAATCAGTTCAGTGGGTTTGTGGTGTGTATCGCAATGAGGCTCGAAATGTCCCTTATAGGCTTACGTCTGTTTCCGGTGACTTTATTTTTAAATTCAGTTCCTGAGGAACGGCTAAAAAGCCCGAGATTATAGAATTAAACGCATTTCCAATGTGTAAAGTCTTGTCATTTGTACGCAGACTGAAGAGAGTGGGTTGGTTTTAAGGGAGACATGCTCAGGAGTGACTTTATTTTCTGAACCAGACCGGATTACAGATTGAAATACTAACCCAAACCCTATTTTGAGTTCAGCAACTTTATACACATTAATGGATCTCTTATTATAACCCAGTGATATAAAAGCTATTATTCCGGAAAATTGCCGTACTGCATTATTACTAATTGATGTGGTACTTTGAGTATATTCTGATGCTAATGCTTCTGTACTTTCAGTTAGGTAACAAACAATAAATGCAAGGGTTTTACTTGTAACTGAGTATTTCTACACTGTAGTATACTTTTACTTAAGTAAAGGGACTTCTTCCACCATTGAACATTCCAATTATTATGACACTAGTCTCCGCTCAGGCCTTTCTGGCTATCATAATAAATGTTATCCCTTGAGTAACACCTCTATTAGGCTATTGTCTGTAGTTCTTTAACAGCTGGATGTTGTACTTTTTATGAAATAATTGTACTTTGTCACACCCATCTTTTAGATCTATACAGTTGAGTACAACACATTCAGTTCTCTGAGCGCTGTCAACTGGTTTTAAAGAGACTGAAGGGAAATCAGTAGCAGAAGCAGTAGACAGAACAAAGGAACCATCCTAAAGTGGATTCCAATAAAACATTTATTCTATCCAAAATTACAGGGTAAATCCTGAAAGGAATAGTTAAAAAAAAACATTGATCATTCTTTCCATTGGGACATTTCCTAATGTAGTACAAGCAGGCATTGGGAGTAAATGATTAAATGTAACGGAATTATTTAATCAGGAAACAAAAAAAGGTAGTGATGTTCCCTTATAGTTACATAAAAAAAATATAGATCAGATTACTTTTACTTTTCTAAAATAATGGGGATTACTGGCAGAATTAGGGTTAAAATAAAGATTGATATATTATAGCTAGACATACTGCTCTTTGGTTTTTATTTAGGCTACTTACATACATTTTTATTTTAAAAGTCATGATCAGATCATTGACCCCTTGAAAACGTTCCCCAAAGTGAAATTCTAAAATTAAGGGGTTTTTTTTACTTTCTTGTTTTTGCTCCTATACTTTCATTTAAATGAATATTGCAAGCACAAATACAGGGCACTGCTAATTGAGTGAAGCCTTCGGTGTCTCCGTGTCCACGTCTCCAGTCTGCATGCTTGGCTTATTATGTTCCCATCATTTACTACTCCATTCAGCTGCTGTGTGTATGTATTTTTACTCATACTGTACTACATCTTTCCCTACTATGAGTCATAATTACACCCTCAGATGCAATGTGACATTCATGCTCCCAGTAATGCGGGCGGTTAAAAGATCTGCTTTGTCAATGCATTAAAGGTTAAATATTAAGAGCCGCAAACCCTTATCTGTATCTTCTTCACGTTTACTCCGTGGCATGTTGTGGAGTCATCTGTTTATTTATACAGCGGCTCAGATTGTAAAGAGCGAGGACGTCTGTTCCTGCTTATAGCAGCGACTCTGACATGCTCTATTCTCGCACGCCTCGAGTAAGTTGTTTGTGTCGACTGAAAGAATAGGGGCAAATTGTTTCCTAGTTACACAAGTAGCATCTATTCCCATCACAAAATCAAACAGGGCTGCTCAATATTAATGACTGTTTTGTTTGGAGCGTAAACACAAATTGGCATAAAAAGGAAATAAGCATGGAAATTGTGCATTTTTCTGACATTTTCAGGATTTTTTGCCTCCTCTGTAAGGTCACTTTTTGTCGTGAGCTACAGTAGTTTGTCAAGTCGGAAACACCTGAGGCACGGATAGAGTTTCAGTCAGAGGCGGAGTGGAGGGCATGGGAGCTGGTGATACGTGTTTGACTGTAATTGGCTTTGTTACAGACAGGGCTAAGTGCTGTGGGTGTTACATTGAGCTGTGGAACAGTAAGGAAATTGACTCACAGAGAATAGTTTGAGGACAAACGTTAACAAAATTTTAAAAAATCAGGGCCGCACATTTTCTGGGCTAAAATAAATGTTTTATCCATATTCTTCCCTTTGATTCTCACTCTGTGGTAATTATGTTTTAAGAAGAGAAGTGTTGAGATATCAGCGCTCGCAGCAAACGAATACATTTGAACTGTGCTCCAGTGCTTTACTGCCCACAGACTTTCTTCTTCCCATGTTAATTAAAGTTAAAAGCAATAATCTAAAAATGCATTTAGGCTGAGATTATCACATGGGATTCAACAGAAAGCATCATGCTCAGAATCAACACAAGAAAAAGCTTTCTCTTCGCCTCCTACAGCGAACACTTGTTGTCTCTGAAGAATGCACAAAATGCTGCATTAAAAGGCAGCGGAGCAGGCACCACAAGTAATCAAATGTGTAGGGCCATGGATGGCACCGTGCAGAATACCAGCAACCGTGTTGGGGAAGACACGCTTCACATTAATGCTTCAAGAAGACGGGCTAAAAGCGGGATTCTGGGCCGCTATAGTATACAATTGGTAGAGCTGGTAACCCATGTACTGGGCACTGTAGGACCCTGCGTCCAACCTGGCCTGGGACCATTTGCTGCCATCAGCCCCTCTGTGTCACCCTTTCCTCACCATCACTTCAATAAAGGCACAGGTTGCCCTAAATTTAAAAACAGATTCCATCAGAATTCAAATAACTATATGCACTTTAATGCAAACTTAAATCATATCTAGGGCTGAAAAATGTGTAAGAGCATTGATTGACCACACATTTTATAATCATAATTTCTATTTGGATGATGATATCCTCCATCAGTTATGTTTCTTTCCTTGAATTTGAATTGCATTAATTGAAGTAACATGATTGTTTAATGTTTTCTGTTGTACCACCTTGTACAATGTGCTTTGGCAATATTGTCTTTTGGCCAATAAAGCTTCTTTGATTTTGATCATTTTAGCATCATTGCCCTCATTATCATTGTCAAAATATATGAATATCATCATGGTGTGATTTTTAAAGAGGATCAGTACGGGATATTTTGCAGCGCCACAATGCAAAATGGTACTTTAACACATATTTAGTCTTTCACAAATATTTTGCTTCCTGCGACTCGAATATTTTGCAGTCTTTATCCTATTCAATTCGTGATTTACATATAGACATTATAATAATATCCATGTGAACCCCCTCTGTTGGAGCTGAACTCAGGTGAAGGACATCTTTACCTCATGAAGATTTGCTCTCTATCTCTAAATTTTGTACTGTTTGATTGACAAAAAAAGTTACGATGTGTGTCACATTTCGCTCAGCTTTTGGTAGATGAAGGATATTGCATGTCACAACCAGCTATTTGCATCTGCACTAACAACTCTTCAACAAAGTCTGAGCACCTGATAAACGAACCCCTCATCTCCCCATTCCTGCAATTAAATGAAAGAACCTCACACCCTCTAGCAAAGAGGCCAGGAAGCAGGCAGGTGCTTCAGCCCTTTGGCGGAGGAAACCTGGCTTTAGAGGAGGAAGGAGGGACGGCTGGAATTGCTTAACCTCTCCCATAACCTGCAGCTACTTGAGAATCCTGCCCTCTGGTCAGAGACGCTCCGTGATCAACATGAACAGCTTCAGCCTGACATCGGTTCAGCTGCTCGCACTGAAGAAGCTCCTGAAGTAAAGACCCTAAACCCCCACCGTCTCTCTCTACAACTCAAATAACAAAAGCCATGACCAGACCAGTATAATTTTGAATGTGTAAAATCGAAATTACAGGGGGAAAACTTGAAACATTTTACAATTTCCCATGCTGAATATTCCCAGAGGAAGCCATTTCACTCAAGAAAGATAGGGCTTATAATAACATGAGAATATGACTCAATCTGGTGAAAATAGTTAGCCATTTTGAAGCCATTTTGAAGGCTCTATTTAAAAGCCTCATGATAGAATAAATGCTTTAGTGATCAGGGGATTAATATCTTTCTGAAACTCTAAGTATTTTACCTCTCATGTGGTAAAATAGTTAACCATTTTTAAGCCATTGCTCTATATTTAAAGGTTTCATAATAAAATAAATGCTTTATTGGTCGTGGGAATAATATCTTTCTGAAACCCTAAGTATTTTACCTCTCATGTGGTAAAATACATGTTTAGTGTTAGACAAATGATGATAACAATTAGTGTGGACTCTCTCTTTCTCACACACACACATTTTTCCCATCAGACACAGATTACTCTCTCCTGAGGTGGCTCGTGCCCACCTGACGGACAAACATAAGCGCACATGCTCTGGGTGGATTGTGTCCAGTGATGCTTAAAGTGGACATAAGAAGTCACTTACACTGCTGTTCTGGCCGGACCAGTGCACCATAGCCTGGTTGTGAGAGGAGTCCCCGGTCAAGGCGAACGTTGTGCTGTCAACTTTCAGCTCGTCGTGCCTCGGAGCGCCGGCTCCTCTCCGGTCCTCTCCGCTCCAGCGCGGAACTCTGCGCGCGCCCTCTCCCGGGTCCTGACTCTGGGCTGGGGATATGATTTCCTCCCCGTCATCACTGCTCCTCCTGGCGCGCTTTCTGCTAAAAGTCAAACCCGGGCTGCTCTCCTGACTCGTTTTGACATTGGAAACTTTCATTTTCTCGCTCTCAACATTTTTGTTTTTTGCGTCTATATTCCGTCTCGGCTCCGTGTGTTCCGCCGAAGCTGGAGCGCATTCAACGGAGCCAGCTGCGCAGGGGAGCCGCACACTTTCCGCACTTGCAGATCTCCCTGCCCCGTCTCCCTGTCCAACAACCTCTCTCTTTAATCCTGTTGCGGACTCACTCGTGTCGAATTTTAGCATTAATTCCCGAGCGCGCCACTTATTTCCAGACTGGCACGACCTGCAAGTTATCTCCGCTTCGGCGGCATGGAACATCATCAAAATCAAAAAGCAAAACGCAAGGTGCCACTTTGGGCTAAATATGAGCTCCTTCTCCATTGCTGGCGGCAGAGAAAGATGCAGAGGATGTAAGAAGTCCTTTTTATCCTCCACTCTTCTCTCCTGCCTGTATGGGTGTAAATTGCCACTCGGATGTGGGAAGAGGAAGTGCTGCTGCAAGTTGTGGCGGTGCTCAAATGCAGTGTGGTGTAAAAAAAAAGTGGTCCAAGTTGAAGGATTTGATCAAATGAAGCCCCACACGAATAGGGGAGGAGCTGAGGTCTGAGAGATGGAGGATATGTTGGACTGACTTTCTCCATATTTGTATAGTCCACCATATGCTCCGCTATATTTAAAGCAGTCAGTAATGTAGTCATTTTGTTCTGCTGCTCTTTTATTTCTCTTCACAGGCACATTTTTTTTGAGAAGCTTATACTGGTATTTATTTTTTCTCCTGAGCATATTCTATCAGCTGCCTTTCTTCAGGGGAAGTAAATCGCTTAATTTACCAAATGAAACTGGATAATTTGAGCTGATCCTTTTTGGATTCAATCCTTTCAGGGGGCTTGCTGTAATTGGAACATATTAATATCTTTTCAATTAATTGCAGTGTCAGGGATGGTAGCTTCTATGACTTATTAAACAGCAATAAAGAATTCAACAGCCCACAAAGGAGCACAAGATTTTACACAACTCATCTCTATCCGCACGCATCTTCGCAACCGATCCGGCGTCCCTCAAGGATCATGTGAAGGCCTTGCATTTATTGCGCACCCGACCAAAACTAGTAATGTGAAACATGTAGTCTGGACCAAATAATGAATTTTTAAGTAGTCAGTTAAAAAGGGGACATCATGTTTGCCTGTCTCGACAAGCAGCCCAAGAGTCTTAGGCGGCGGGAACGATTGGGAAAAAACAAGGCCAGAAGTTCATCTCTTTAATATCAGCCTTGCAGCTCTCTGTGTTTAATGACTGGAGGTTATGGTGATTGCTGATGAGCACAAAGGGATATACAAATGGTCACAGCTACTAAACCAGCTGGCAGCTTCCTAGTTCACAGCAGAGAAGGCAAATAAAACGAGCCAAATGGGCCTCGAGAGGGGAGTCTTTTTTTCTATAGGCTGCTTCAAATTAAGATTAAAGGATTGTCATGCGTCTTTTTAAAACGTGCTCATATTCTCTACTGACACATGTTGTGTTCTGCTGGATATGGACACATTGGTTTTAAGTCATATGTTCTCAATGACCCATCTGTGGTGATGACAGCTCAGCGCTGCACATTCTGCCACATTTATTATCCCACAGTTGTTAGAGTGAGGAGTTATTTCCTGAGAGTGTTTTACCATAATCATACCTTTGAATCAAATATGAATCATTATGAGGTGCTCCCCGGGAAGAACATTTTTGAAAAATAACACCTTAAATTATGAATTCTAGTGATTTTAGGAGGGGGGTGGACAAATTGAGGCCTTACAAATATGAGAACACTAATCAACAGATTCAAAGTGGCTGGCACTGCAGGGAAGCTTTTACTGACTAGGTTGAAGAAGGGCTTACAAATGCTGCTGACTGACTAGTACTGACCTTACAAAAAACTCAACTGAGCTGTATGAGTAGTGTGGTATACCTCCATAATCTTCAGTGTGGTTAACTATAAGTCAAAACTTCCAAAAACCTTGTCCTGGATATAGTTTATACAGTATAAACTGTTTTAAGTGGCACCGAAGTCGAGAGTCTTCAGAAGTACTTTTACAAGCAGCCATTTTTTATCAAATTTAAAACCTCAAAGTATTCCCACGCACACACTGCCTTGGGCTCTGAATTTGTCGCCCTCTGGCCATCAGATCTGAGGACGATAATTGGCTGAATTTATGTTTTGCTTGCATAGTTTTCGGGTGACAAGGGTCACCATTTGGTTGACCTTAACTGAGAATGAGAGAGAGTCATGAAACATACTGTAATAATGGTTAAGATATTATATATTAAAAGTCCCCTATTATACTGTTTTTCATCAATATATTATAGGTCTCAGATATATACAAAACATGTCTCTGAAGTGTTTGACTCGAAACACCAAACAGATCATGCATTAGCATCCCATAATCCCCTCTGTTTCAGCCCTGTTTCAAAAGTGCTGATTCTCTGTCTTTTACTTTAGATGAAAATAAGGTGCCAATCCCCACGCACCTCCCCCCAAGATATTTAGTTAAAAACACAATAGGCGCGTTCACACCGGAGTACTTTTCCCCGTACTTTTCCCGTTTAGTTCCGTTAGAACCCCTTATTTTGCGTTCACACCAAAAAGAGTACTTAGTGACGGGAACTTTTACCCCCATTTTTAATGCGTGCTAGAGAGGTGGTACTATCCTGGGGAGAAAAAAGTACCAATTTCTATTGGCTAGGCGAATTGCAAACCACGCCCCGTAAAACTCTGAAAAGTTTTGTGAAGCCGCCATTGTATTTGCTGGCATTAGCATTATTTGCATTAGCATTATCCCCGCGCACCAACGGAGAGAGACTAACTTATGGCAACACAAAAAAAAACATGGGAGCGGTGGAGTGATGAGGAGGTGTCGGCGTTCTGGCGATTTACTCGGAAGGCTTCAGTAGAAGCTGCTGGGAGTCTCATCAGCTTCTACTGAAGCCAGTCCCCAACTCCGGGGACTTCCGGCCGGGGACTTCGGATGGCAGTATACGCCGTGAAGTGGTTTGCGGCCTGCCAGTAAACCCAAAGCAGAAGAAGACGAAGTGACATCAGCGGCTCATTTGAGTAATCTTCCCTCAGGGAACTTATTCCGGTGTGAACGCCAGGGGCGGTTCTAGGGGGGGGGGGGCAGGGGGGGCCAGTGCCCCCCTAACACTGACCTCTGACCCCCCTGTGGCCCCCCTGCAAATGAAAAGTGAAAAAAATGAAAAGTTTATGATTTATTACACGATTTATTCAATGACGGAATAGGCGGAACTAACGTTATTCATCATTCTAGTCGGACCCATTAGAGCGGTGCACTCACTTTCACTGTCCGGCTGGAGCACGCGAAAAACAAACACTTTTCATCTCGGATCAGAGGCTGTTGCATCGAGATTGAAACCTACCAGTACCACGATAATTGAAGGTGAGTTAAACTATGGATCCGTGTAATTGTTACAAGGTAAGACTTTAGGTCAGTAAGTGTTGTTGTTGACTAACGTTAGTTAACTTAGTGGCCGACGTAATCAGCGACAGCAAACAGTTTGCTTTTCATCTGTCGCCTGTCAGCGCACCTTAAATGATGCCGTTTAAAATAAATAAATAATAAAGGGTGGTGCCGGCCGTCAGCGAACCGAGCCAGAACACGCTCTGGGAATCTCCCTCCACCGGTTTGACCCAATAATAAGTACCATCCCAGGCTTTGTTGTAGCTGCATTTTCTTTGTCCCAGGCTCCATTTTACACCACCAAAAGTTTATCCCGCCATTTCGTTCTATTTTAAGCGGGACACCTGGTCACCCTAGCTATATAGTTGTGAAATGTAACTAGCGGTTATACATTATATTTATATATATTTTATATACATATATATACTGAAGTGTTGTCCTCCCCCTTTGTGTTTGCGTCCTTTGAATCTTGACTTATTTGTTGATCGGTTTGTCAAAAATCACAAAAACCGCAGGATTTTGGTGCTGTAATGTGACATTTTGGGAAGGAAACTACAGCCTGGGATGCAGACACCCTTATGTAAAGTAGAGATGTAACTGTTCATTGCCTTTATTTTTATAAATCTGTGTGTTTTCCAGATATCACTGTTTGACGTTTATTAGAAATGTGACGGAATAGACAAAACTGATTAGTGCGCGTGCAGAACAGGTGTGCATTCTGTATTCAGTCTTCATGTTTGTTAAATAGCCTACTTGTCTGTGCTTATGGGAAATAATACATCTGAAATCTATGTTTTCTATCTATATTTATGTATTTAATTTCATTTAAAGTCAACATTTAAGATTTGTAGACTTTTACATTAAATCCTTTTCTGTGGATTTAAAAATGTATATTTTCTGGTACTCTTGTTGCGTAAACTTGTTGATCGGTTTGCCAAAAACCACAAAAACCACAGGATTTTGTTGCTGTAATGTGACATTTTGGGAAGGAAACTACAGCCTGGGATGCAGACACCCTTATGTAAAGTAGAGATGTAACTGTTCATTGCCTTTATTTTGATATAAATATGATATGGTGTTAGTGCAAAAATTGTACTATAACTTAAGCTGAAGCTAACAGTAATGTGTTTTATTTTGTGTGATTGAATGTTAAATTGTAACAAAGTTGCTGAAACAAATACTGTCATTGGAATGGTTCTGTTACTGAAACTAAAAACTGTAACTATAAGATCTATCTGAAATAAATGTGTACTGAAACAAATACCAATAACTGTATTGCATTGTTTTCTTATGCGCAATTACTTCATACTGTCTTTGTCTTTTTCGTTCTGCATTTATTAATGTGCCCCCCTCAGAAAATAACTGGCCCCGAATGCGAGCACTAAGTGCCGGGGCACTAAGTGCCGGCACTAAGTACGGCAAAGTACTTGGTGTGAAAGCGGCTATTGGTGCTCTAGGAGGAGATTCAGGTGATAAGGTGGGTGGGGGTTACCTTGGTTGGTGATTGGCTAATGGTTACACAAGCCAAAAAATCGTTATGACATCATAAAGTGGCCAAAATCTGATCAGCTCATTTTCAGACAGGTTTTTATATATAAATGGATCAGGACAAAAAGTGAGCGAATCGTTTTTCCTGAAACGTTCAGAATCTCTTTACACAGAGGGGGCACATATGTATGTATAAAATATATGAAAAAGTGGATTTTGCATAATAAGTGACATTATTGTACATAAGGCTTACATTCTGAGGATAATTAGTTACATTCTATTTAAAAAATGTAAAAAATGAATAGTGCCCTTTATTGACCAGCCGCCACTGCTACCCCTCCACTTCAGTGGGAAGTACTAGCCAATGACCCACCATTTCACATTATTGATGTGTATGTCCAGTGCCAGTGTATAGTTTGCCCTTTTTGTAATAGAAGATGTGTGACTACATTACCTAATTCTATCTATTCCTCGCCAAAACCAAAGTATTTCCCCAACCTGATCAACACTCTAGATTTTATGCGCCGATATTGTAGAAATTAGACTTTTAAAAATGTTACTATTGAACCTTATTATGGGTTTATTAGCACTATTGATGTTTTTGTCTGGAGAAAGAGTTTTGTGGTCAACTATATACTATTTCTACCGAAAGCAATATCCTGTGGCTCAGGAAGTATTTAATGGTCTACCAAACAGTTGGTCAGTGATTTGATCCTGAAGTCAACAAGTTAATGTGTGATTGGGCAGGATACTTAACCCCAAATTGCTCTCAAATGTTGTGTGAGTGTGTGTGTGAACGTAAGTCTCCCTGAGGAGTTGCATGGAGCTGAAGGCTGACTTTTATATGTAAAAGCATTTTGAAGATGTTGCAAAGACTCGAAGAATGCAGTCCATTTAGTTTTTATACCAGTCATTATTTTAGTTCTATAGTTGTTGTTGACGGTGCCATAGAGTAACAGCACCAAGTTGTGATTTCTACCATTTACAAACATGAAATATATAAGACAGGGTTTTGAACCGGGTAACAGATGTGCTGTGACCTCTTACTTTCGGCGTGCGCCCTCATACCAAAATGCAGACTTTCCCCCTAAAATGTTAAAGTGATGCCAGAAAACAATATCTCTGTTTGTCAAAAACAGTATAAGTACTCCAGAAATATGACAATCGTGTCAAATAGACGGTCAGATGGCATAGACAGCTTTGTTTTTATGGAGCTCCGAATAAATAGGGATCGATGTCCGGTCGGTCTGGCGGTGGAATTCGCAGGCAACAGCCCTGTGTTTTCTGAACTTGGTCGTTTCTTTTACTGTCCTTTTTTCTGTAGAGGAAGTAAATAAACCGTAACTCGGGATTTATTTGTTGTTTGAGGTGCAATATATGACTCAGCTTTATCGAAGAAACATATTTTCTAATGCTTTATTTTCGCCGGAAAGTGAGCAGGGACGTAATTTTGGCAAGAAGTGACGTTATCGCCCTCATACTATATTTTTCTTGAAAAACCCCTCTAAGAGTTTTTGTATCTATTTGCTGGGCGTTATTGTTATTTTTTTTAACTAAGTCTTTTTTATTTATATATAGTAGCAATACTTTTTATCTAGCCAGATAAGTCATGCAGGCTGATGCAAATGATGTACCAAAGTGTTAAGGTTGGTCTGAGTAAGTAATTTAACAGTGTGTCCAGTCAAAGGCCCTATTCAGTCAAAAAAAAAAAATGTAATCGAAAGGATCCGTAACAGGATTGTTAGTTTATGTCATGGGTTTATGTTTATAAATAATAACATGCGATATACTGTCTTTTGAACTCATACTATGATGCTTCAAGAAGCATTTTCTTTCTCCATGGGTTATTATGAAGCATGTGATCAGAGTCTGCTCAAATCCACCCAGCCCTGACCACTTATTATTTGGTTTGCTGAAGAACTTTCAATTTCTCTATATTATTCTACAACCTCCTGCAACCAACTGCACCGTTGTAGCGACATTAAACAACTTTAAAAGTATCTGCATGGCTATATCCTACTAGGGGGAGGAGAAAATATGTTTTTGTGTAATATGGGTGAAACGACCCTTTTAAATGATGCTCTTATAGTGAAGTCTGATTACACCCTCCCTTTTTTAGGAGCGATCCTCCCCGGCCATGTCCTATCAGAGACATTAAAAATGATAAGTGTTGCCTCTCCTCATGGCACACAGCATTAAGCAGACATATTGTATTGGATTAATGGTGCTGCAATGGACAGGGACCACATGGCTCGCAGACAGTTATCAACCAGTGTGTGTGTGTGTGTGTGTGTGTGTGTGTGTGTGTGTGTGTGTGTGTGTGTGTGTGTGTGTGTGTGTGTGCGTGCGTGTGTGTCTCATGCGGTAACCGCTTCACACCGCTCTCCCCGTCTGGACTCACCATCCATTCACGGGGAATCGATATCCTGCCAATAGCAGGAATGGATTTGTGAGGATGTTGCAGAAGGCAGATGCGGGCTGAGCTGTCTGCTTTGTATGAACCCCATCGGACTGTGAATCCACAACAAGGTGGCTTCAAGAATTAAAAGGAAAATGTTCTTTGCAAAAGTCAGGGCAGAGAATATGACCTCTGTCTTTAATTAACTTAACAGAGAGCATGATTGAAAGCTTTTCCAAAGGTCATCCTTTTCTGTTCTCCTACATATTCCAGTCTAAAAATACTCCATAACAAGTTAAAGGGGTCCTATTGTAGTCATATTAGAATCTAAAGTTTTTACAGAAGGGATTTTGGATATCTCTTTTTATCACTACATAAATCAGAAAATACTGTCAACAGCTGTAAAATATCAATTTTCGCCATGTTTTTAGGTATAAAATGTTATATAATTCAGGCTATGAATGATATATGAACAAACCCTTCTGTAAAAACCTTCAGAATATTGATAGGAATAAAATTTGAAGGTTCGGTGTATGTATGTGCTACTGAAGTGGACATTTCTCACTCAGAATATGAGAAAAAACTCATTTTGAGAAAACGACCTTTAAAGATTGCTGTGAGGCGCTACCTAAACCCTGCTGTTCTTTGGATGACAGCTTGCGCCTCTACGCACTCCGTGAAGGTATTTCATGTTCGGGATCATTTGTTTTTTGCCTAACATTGCTTCGTGCAAGTGACAATTGTTGTCCTCTTCTCTGCGAACATTTTCTTCTCTGTTCTTTTGCCATTTTGAGATTTAAATTTCCAGCGAAAACTAAACCAAGAAGTGTTTTAGCACACCACGTGACGAATCTGAACGAATCACATTGTCAGAAATTGACACCAGCCAATGAGATTTCGTTTTTTGGTTTAAGACCCCTTTGTACTTTCACGATTGGTTGCTGATACAAACGAAATGACCATATTTGGATCCGATGAGATTGTGCAGGAGAGACGGGGTGTTTCTCAATGTCGAGGACGCTTCCTTGGTAGGACATGTCTTCCGAGTCAATTCCTTCAGAAGCGAGGCAAGAATCCTATGGGATTAGTTTTGTATCATAAAGATAAAGCCACACTTTCTCAGAATAAAGCAAAACTATGAGTTTAAAAGAAAAAAACTGAGTCAAGCAAAATAAAATAAATTTCAAAAATAAAACTATAAGTTGCAAACAAATCATTTGTGTAATCATGTAAACTATAAGTCTTTTTTCTTTGTTTTAACATAGGTTTTTGTTTGCAGTTCTTGTTTCTTCTTTCTCAATGATCAGACTTTTGCTCTCGCTGCAGCTCTTCTCGTTTGTGCTCCCTCATTTTTTTTTTTCGACACAAACATCCCAGGTGGGCGGGACTTTCAGGGGTGTGTCCCCATTGGCTACTCAGTTTTTGAGTGACAGCCCACTACACCACAGATCATACAGTGCAACTCATGCAGAAAACTCCGGAGTCCACTCGGCCACGTTTGTTTTGGTGTCTCCTGCGGAGTTTCATGAACATATCGGACTTATCTTATGGATTGCTGTGCATTATACTTGTGTTGTGTAGTTTATACTTTATTCCAACGTTAAATATTTTAATACCTGAACACACTGCTGCTGTAAAATAATTTCCCAATTTGGGATTGATAAAGTGTCTGTCTGTCTATTTATTTATTTTATAGATTAAAAAAACACATCTGTGTATTTTCAAGCTAAAGGTGATACACAATATAAACTGTATACTATTATTTTTTCAAAGACATGTTACATTTCAAAAGCATATATTGCTATGTTTAGGACAAACAATTAAAGACTGCTTTAATTTAACAAATTCTACAATATAAAAGTGGCAGATTTGCTTTATTAAACAGACCAGACCTAGCTTGCATACCAACACAATTAGGAACATGCTCACATCTTACTATGTTGGTCTGAAGAGCTGAAGCATTCATACACAATGGATAAAAACGGTGTTGTCTCATTCTATATCCTGTGAGAAAATGATATACATTTAGCATAAAGAATTCGACATACTATTCCTAGCCTGAGGAAGATATGAATAATCAACATTATTGAATGGTTTCTATAACATTTTCATGTAGAATAAAGACAAAAGAGTGATTATACAAATTACATTTATTGAAATTTGAAACAGAAGATGAAGTCTCAAAGAATGTTTTAAATAAAAGGACATAAAACAAAAAGGTGGATAATAATAAAATCTATTAAATGTATATGTAAAGACATTTGGTCAAATTAAATGACAAGTGATAACAGCAACGCCCAGCGTGGATGAAGCTGGTGCAGGTCTTTCTTCATGCCCCCCCCTCCGTGCTGTCCCCTCAGAGGAAGTGGGAAAACGGGATAAGACCTGTGGAGACCAGTACCACGCTGTCTCAATGATCCACACTGTTAATATGAGAGGAAAATAAATGTTTTAGGAAATGAAAAATATGAAGTTAATAAAACACAGCTCAGGGGCATCATAGACGGTAGGTTTTCCTACAAAGTTAACTCAGCCTCCATTGATTTTCATATCAAATTAGCGTGTTAATAAAATAAGCTATCATGGCTTATACTTGCATATCTAAACAGAATCATGAAAGCCTGTTGGTAGAGTCAGGCACACGAGTCCGTTTGAGTGTGTGCGCCGGTGTCTGAACCACTGGCGGCACATATCAGACCCGGGCCGGGGGGCGGGGCAACATGACAGGGCCCTTTAAACCCAATAAAGCTTGACAAAAATATCGGGAGTCCGGGGTGGTAATCTGACGCTCGTGCGTAAAAAGTCGCTCAGTCAGTAAGATTACAATTTAAAACAATGTTTGAAAGAAAAGTAACTAAAGAAAAGGTGTAATATTTAAGATTTCGTTTCTACAAAGGGTATAGAAACGAAATATATATCAGAGATAATAATGATATAACATGACATAAAGTCCAACAAACAACAAGGACAACGAAAACATAGCCTAATAAAATGACTACATTTCTGACACACCATTCACCATGGACAGCCAGCAGCCACCATGAGAGCAGAGCAGTGTAAAATTGGCACGGCGGCCCATACATTCACGTACAAGTAGGCCACTGTACAAATTAAATTTGAAGTGTAATCACCACTACTTGAAGGGTACTCGGCGAGCCTTGCGCTCCGCGAACTCGTCCACAATCCGCTGTATGTCCAATTTCTTGGCTCGGTCACTTTCGATGGACAGCAAGGCCAGTCCACTCAGTCTCTCCTGTCCCATCGTGCTCCTCAAATAGTTTTTGATGAGTTTTAATTTGGAGAAAGAGCGCTCGGCGGTTGCCACGGTGACAGGAAGAGTCAGAAATAAGATGAAGGCTGTGCAAACCTCACTGAATGTAGATGTTACTGCTGGGTTGTAAACAATGAGCATTTTTACCAGATCCGCGACAGATTTTAGTTTTTGTATTTGGTCCCTGAAACAGGTTCTGAAAGAAAGCAGCTGGCCAGGGAAGCTGGCGGCGATGTCCCGACTGTAGTGCTCTATAAGCCGCTGGGCAGCTTGGTGTAAATCCTCATCCTTTGCTTGCAGTAGTGTGTTGGGGTGAATTGCCTCAAACATGTTCACAGTTGCATTTAAGCTGGTGAATCTTTGGGACAGTTGCTGGATGATTATATCGAGACATGCATTGAAAACGGTCACCCGAAAGTTGCTCTCTGCGTCAGTGAGGCGGCTGTCTTCAGAAAGTTCATCAAAGTGTCTCTTAACTTTCCTGGCCCTGGTTGTTTCAAACTGTGTTTGACTTCCCCATTTAGTAGCCAGGGCAAGAGTGGCGGACTTCGCCTCATCAAATTGTCCCCTATACTCCACCAAAACACTGATGGCATTTTGCAGTAGAGTAGATGCTTTGAGAATATCCGCGTCTTTTGCTTGCAGTAACTGTGAAGCACAATTTATGCTTTCCAAAATCTTGGTCTGCATGTTGACCAAAAATAGAAAGCGAAATTTGCTTAGGCATTCTTGAGTGCACTTGCTTCATTGCGCTCATCCTTTTTGTCACTGGTAAGGGATATTTTGACGAGGGCTTTTATAATGTCTCCATATCTGTGCCTTAACGCAACAAGCGCATCATGGCGAGATGACCAGCGAGTGGGACATAAGCGTTTTAATGTGGTAGTTAAAAAGTCTGGAAGTTTTTCCTTGTACGATGTGAGGGTCTAAGGACAGAGGGTGTCGTATTGTCTACTGATATTCTGTACAAACTGTGAAGTCCACTGAGACAAATGTAACATTTGTGATATTGGGCTATATAAATAAACATTGATTGATTGATTGATTGATTGATAGTTCTGCTCTCTGGCGTCATTAACTCACTGAGCAATGCCCATCGTTTGATACTGTGACCAAAAAAGTTGTAGAGCGTCTCTACAGTGTCATAGAACTGCTTCACTCCAGGGACATTTTTAACAGAGTCGTTCGGGGATGAAACACGGCTGGCAGTGGCAACAACTTCAGGTTCATCTCCCGCAGGAGGAGGAGTAGGGCGAAAAAATATCCATCTAGCTTGGACAATTTGGCTTTTCCTTGGTCCTTTTTATCTTTTTCTTTGCGTTTTGTAGCTCCACTTTTATGTTTATAACTGCTCATGCTTAGGCAGTGCTCTGTTGAATGACAAGTGATTGATGATGACGTTGACGTTCATTTACGTATGATGTTGATGGACGGCTGTTTATGACGAATTTACCCAAAATACATTTGGAGACAATAGAAGGGATTCACTTGCAATTTTTCATGTTTTAATGTTAAATGTGAGTGTGAAAATAGCAGCACAAGTTCAACTCATATTATAGGCTACAATGCTTTATACCTAATATGACCACGAACGTCAGTGCACTCAGTGGCGCGAGGCAGCAGGGCCCGCCGGCGAATATCTCGGGGGCGGAGCCTGCTGCCTCGGCGACGGGCCCCCATTGGGTCCCGACCGTCCCGGGCCCGGGGAGCCCTGCCCCTACAGCCCCCCCTGAAGCTCCGCCCCTGGTCTGAACGCTCACTCACTGCTAGCTATGTAGCTAACTGTTAGGCTACTTAGCTTGCATTGTTATGGATCTAAAGGTAGCAAAAGCTAACTTTCATAGTACAGCTTTACTTCTCACTTAACACAATAAAGAAACAGACCGTATAGTACAGCACAAATGATCAATACTTACATATATTTTCACTTGTAGAATTATAATAATTGAAATGCTGGTTCTTCTGGGGGTGTTCTATCCACGCTCAGCTACCGCACCGCAGCTGCCTGCAATGTACAATCGCTGGAGGACTGGGCTGTCACTCAAAAACTGAGTAGCCAATGGGGACGCACCCCTGAAAGTCCCGCCCACCTGGGAGGTTTTTGTCAGAATCTCAAACAAAAAGTGAAGGAGCGCAAATGAGAGTGCTGCAGCGAGTGCAAAAGTCTGATCATTGAGAAAGAAGAAACAAGTACTGCAGACAGTTAACTGCAAACAAAAACTATGTTAAAACAAAGAAAAAATACTTATAGTTTACATGATTACACAAATGATTTGTTTGCAACTTATAGTTTTATTTTTGAAATGTATTTCATTTTGCTTGACTCAGTTTTTTTTTCTTTTAAACTCAAGTGTTGCTTTATCTTTATGATACAAAACTAATCCCATAGAATCCTTCCTCGCCTCGGCAAACGAAGAATGGTGGAACAGGCTAACAGGTGTGCAGGTGTGCGTCATATGCGAGGCCCCGCCTTAAATGGAGCGCGATTTCCGCCAAAGATTTGGAAATTGGTCCGTGCGCAAAGCATTGTGGGGATTTTAAGACCGCAGAGGATACACATAAGTAGCCTCGAAATTTCTCGCTACGAAGGACGCTGGGCTCGGTAGAATTCCAAGGAGCCTGGCAGGGTTGGAGTTATAAACTGAGCTCTATGGGGGTCTTTAAAACTAACGTGTGCGTGCACTCACACACACAGCAGCAGCCCTCTACTTGCTACAAACTTAAATATGAACAGGTTAAACTACGCATAACACATCATCTCTGCTCGCGCAGCACGCTCACAGGCATAGATTGCGCAATAATGTATTGCGCCCCTTGGAGGTGCAGTGCAGGCATATTGTCATTCAAGAGATGCGTTGTTCTTTTGGAAAACATGTTTTTCATTTAGCCTATTTACCTCGTTAACGTAGATAATACTCATTAAATTGACACATGCATTATTTGTGATTAAAATAATGGTTGTTGGTAATGTATTAGCGACCCCCACAGATGTATGATTTCACTGCTTCCGTGGGAGCTCAGACCCCTCCTTGTGGGAGCTCAGCTCCCATGGCTCCCACATAACTCGAACCCTGGAGCCTGGACATTGGAACAGTTCTTCGGCGGGACTCGATGACGTATCATCCTTGAAATAGTGGCTCTGGAGCATCCTTCCTTGACATTGAGAAACACCCACGGAGCTTTCCAACGATACCTCTCATTACATGGTGCAAACAGCGGTCGGGGTACTTTGTTACGTTAGATTGCTAACTTTTGGTGAATTTAGGAGAAATCTACCGACGCAAATACACAAACTATAGTGACTAACACCTAAATGTGTATTTTGTACGTTTTCCTTCCAAAAGCCAGAAAGAAAACATCTTATGGAATCAAAATAGCACAAAATCTCAAAATTGAAATCTTTTTGCCTGCCGTGTCTCGCCTTAATGAGTGAGACTCCCCCCCCCCCCCCCCCCCTCTGGCACTGTTATTTTGGGGGTTGCGGGCCGAAAAGTTTGGGAACCCCTGACCTAACCAATCAGAGCAGACTGGGCTCTGGTCAGAGGGGTGAAAGCACAGGCAGTATTAGAAAAAGAAAGACCTTTTTTGAACATTAAAGCATGGAAACATGTCACAGTAGAGGCACAAAATACAAATATGAACCTGAAATTGAGCATAATAGGGCCCTTTCAAGTAAAAGTACAGAAGTAAAGTCAAAAAAATGTACAAAAAGTCTAAAACATAAAGGGGTTTTGATTATGCAGAACAGCTCTTTTTACAGTGTTCTATCATTATATAATACTATATTGTGTCACTACAAAACTACATGTAAAAGCAATTGGTAATTGGTAGTTTTAAAGTGGAGCCAATTTGAGATATTTTGCAAAATGCTGGGTTTATCAGTAGTTGATACTTCAACATATCATACAAGCATAACATATGTTTTATATTTAAATTAGTAACTATGAATGTTTAATTAAATGTAATGGAGTAAACGTACCGTTAATTTGCCTATGAAATGTAGTAGAGTAGAAGTACTGTATATTTAGCATGACATGGAAATACTCAACAAAAGTACAAGAAACATAAAATGTCTTTATTAAATCTACTTACATTCCACCACTGCGTGCTACCAACACATGTTTATTGACATTTTTTCAAAGTGCTATTAAAGACTGTAGCTTGTCTGGCTTTTCAGATAAGCACAACATGTACAATATGCCCTCTAAACTCAAAGTACTTTCCTGAACTTTTTTGCTTCAAAATAACCAGTAATTTCATTGTACAATGACACTGATTCATAAAGTGTCTTTTCTCAACTTTTACAACGTTGCTCCCCCCCACAGCTCCCGGGGTTACCCTGAGCCCTATAAAAGCTTTAGAGCATTAACAACAACTCAGTGGAAGTAACAGTGATGTCCTTTTATTCTGAGCCAAAACATTCCAGTTTCAAACAAAACACCCGGAGTTAAAAGACGCCAAATA
Source organism: Dissostichus eleginoides (assembly GCA_031216635.1). Taxonomy (NCBI): domain Eukaryota; kingdom Metazoa; phylum Chordata; class Actinopteri; order Perciformes; family Nototheniidae; genus Dissostichus; species Dissostichus eleginoides. Next base: position 7,039,213 of record CM062266.1, read on the forward strand.
AATGTTGGATCAAAGCTCAAATTGTAAGGGGCTAGGTGAACAAGTAAAAGTTGAAAAGAGGACGGAAGTCAAAAAAAAAAAAGACAGAGAAGTCAAAGAGAGAAAGAATGGAGGCGAGGCATGCTATAAATGGCGCTTTGGCTTTCTTGGACTGAAATGTAAAGTTCCTGAAGATAAATAAGTTTCCCGTACCATAACACTTTATTGGTATTCACTCATAGCAGAGAGCAGACATGGGGTCAGGAGCAATCAGCCTGCCGTGGGCTCACAAATAGGGGGTTCAACATCGGAGTTCAGCATCTTTCAATTTCCCAAACTTGTTGGCATGTTTGTGTCTCAGCCTGCCATTAATTGCAAAACCATCCACCCATAACAATGCGAGCTGCTGATATACAGACTGCAGCCTAAATCAAAGCCAATCCTTAAAAAAATTAAATAAAATTCTTACAGAAATAGACCAGTGGTTACTCAGGATTCCATTTCCTTTTCCTGAATTGAATTTCAAGCAGTGTCCCAAATTGGCTGAGCCTGACCGCAGATCTGCTCTGCATTGTCATGGCATTTGAAAGGCAGTAATTGGATAATCCATTTAAAGATGCCTATGAAGCCCCCAATGAATGGCAGAGACGGATCTCCCTAATGAATGTGAAGAGTGTGTAATATTGTCATCTCCAACAAGATGTACAGTAACTTTGACAGGATCGATCCAGCTGTGTGAATATGCTTCTGAGAAACTCCAGCACTTCTACGCAGAGTTCACTATTTCTCTGCAAGATTACTTGTTAGCAAAATAGTTATTTATTCTCCTCACACTGGACTTCAACTAGCAGTTTATGCCCCGCTGCCCAGTTTCCAATGACTCTTTTGGGGCCAATCTTTTTGTAATCTCCTTAAATCCTTTAATACAAATGTAAAAAGCCACAAATTGATATTTTCTTACAGTATAGATAATAGGCCCATGAAGCAGCTCCTGTGGCTTGTTGAAATTGTAATTGTCAGTGAACAACAGAAGAAGAACAAGGGATTTCTCTGTCTGAAAGGCGGCATTCCACTACACAGGGACTCCATTCATACGGTTTAGGAAATGTGCATATTTTGAACACAAAGACAGCTCTCAGCAGCAACATTCAGATTCTTCTGAGATGTGCTCTGCCTTCCTAGAAATCCCCCCTCCCAACCCTATCCTTATGGGGTTAAATTACTCTTCGATAAACTGCTAGTGATTGGACAGGTTCTCCTAATATTTAGAGCAGAAACTGAAATGACCTGCTGTTTACTCACAAGGTTTAATTCTGCCACTCTGGCTTCTACTCCTCAGGCTGGCTTATAATAATTTACTTAAAGACGACATATTATGCTCATTTTCAGGATCATATTGCGGAAGTAAACAGAGGAGTCCAAAAGAGGGGGGGAGTGTGTGGGAGAGACACCTTAGCCTTAGCAGACCATTTATATCAGGGGTGGGGAACCTCCGGCTTCCGGGCCGTATACGGACCGCGAGACCATTTGGTACGGCCCTTGAGGTAATTTATAAACACACGCAAAAAAGAAAGAAATTTAAGAAATCTAGACCGCAAAAGAATTAAACAAGCGAGTCCCTGTTTTTCCTGGCCAAGGTCAGGGTCCTTGAACACAACACGAGCCTAATGTGTAATCACGTGGTATATGTCTCGTCTGACGGCAGTAGAGATGGCAAATCCGGATCCTTTTACGGACTCGGAGTCTTCTGAGTCAGTCATTGAAGAGATCCGGATCATACGAGTCCTTTGAGTCATATGAGTCAGCATCACCAAGAGCGTAGAAATCCTACCGGTGAAACCGAAAAGTTGTTGCATTTCACGAGCATATTAAACTAACGTTACATTAACCTCCGCTACACATTGTCTTTTGCTTTAATAAAAAATGTTGATCACAAAAAAAAAGGGTTATTTTGCGATTTGGCGAATCTGAGTCTGCTGTTGACTCGTGCATGACGACGAGTCTGCTGGATCTCTGGATCTGCTGCTATACGGTTACGGCTCTGAGTCCGCACGAGTCTGCTATGTTTTGCACAGTGAGTCAGGATTTGCGAATCTCTGAGTCTGCTGTTGACTCGTGCACAATAGCCACGGGAAGTAGGGGTGCTGGAGGCGGGGCTGCGAATGGTGTACATTTGAAAAACTTCATGTTACTGTTGTTGAAATCTCTCCCCACTTTTGTCCGCACCCCCTAAATAAAATGACTTCCCAGTTCCCGCGGCTATGCTCGTGCATGACGAGTCTGGATCATGGATGTATGGTCTGGATCTCTGGATCTGCTATACGGCAACGGCTCTGAGTCCCCACGACTCTGCAGGAAGTGAAGGAAGTTCCCATGATTCAGTGAGTCAGGATTTGCGAATCTGAGTCTGCTGTTGACTCGTGCATGATGAGTCTGCCTGGATCTCTGGATCTCTGGATCTGCTACGGTTACGGCTCTGAGTCCGCACGAGTCTGCAGGAAGTTTCACTGATCCGCGTCCACTCCCCTGAGCCAAACGATAACTTCTGGCAGCTATCCTACTTGCTAAAGGCTTGGCAGATGGACTGGGGTACGTTGTAATGTGATTTTACATGTTATAAGGAGAGTAGTGAGTGACGCAATTTATAGTTTTAATTTGTACGTCACCAGGTGTAGGACTCAAAGGACTCGGGTTAATCGAGAGGGGAGACCTTTCACGACCAGCTCATTAATAGGATCCGGGTTAATGATCCGGATGAATCAGGACTCACCCATCTCTAGACGGCAGTACCCATAAGGAGCCGTACACATGCCGCAGTTTTTGCGTGGCTGTGTCTTTAGTTGTAAGCCCATTGGCGATCTGTTCATCTGTCATACTGATCATACAGTCAATAACTTTGTTGTTATTAGCATCTGGTTAGCTAGCTATGCTAACGAATATAAGAAGCTTTTTCTACAACCAGTGAGGTAAAGGCACATCTTTATATGATCATTATAGTTATAAAAAAATAAGAGAATAAAGTAAACGGGTATAAAATACTATATGACAGTAAAAAAAAGTTGACAAGAATACAGTTTAAAAGGGGAGTGATTTGTAAAATATCCATAAAGAAAAATAAAATCTGCTTACAGTTCTGTTTCATATGGATGTTGAGAGATGTATCCATAGATCTCCTAATGTTGCTCTCAAAGTGCACCAGATTGATGTTTTAAATTCAACATTTAAAAAAAAATCTTCCCGGGGGAGCATGCCCCCCGAACCCCCCTAGAGGAGGTTAGGTCCCCCCCCCCCCCCCCACTTAAATCATGTTCACATGGATAGGAAACAAAATACATTTGCACACATCTTGTGTCCATATATTTCTGTTTTGGTGGTCATGCCACAACCGTGCATGTGCATGCATACGCGAGTCATGGTAAAATATCTGGATTAAGAGGTTGCTTTTTCTTTGCACAGCATGAAAGAAAGGAGAAATGAATGGGCTGTGATTTTAGTATTTTTAAGCAGAGGTCAATTATTTGTACAGTCCTCGGAGGATGTTGAAAAAATTGAAATGGACCTTGAGAGGAAAAAGGTTCCCCACCCCTGATTTATATGCACAAAAAAACTATACTACACACTACAGGAAAGGGAAAACCCCAGAAATCATATTAAAGCCACTTTAGATGATGAGTTACAAAACCAAAATCAGCCATTAAAGGAGGAAAAAGTATTAAAAAGCCAGGTAAAAGTAAGAGAAAGATCTGTCTTCATCTACTTGAAGGTCCAAATGAGTGACAGCTTTAAAAGCTTTCCAACCTAGGCTGAAATATTAATATTTGCTGCTCAGAAACATTACCAGTATCCTTCCGAGTGAGGCAACGATAATTATTAATGAATCTAATTTTCAGGCCACTGTGCTGGATGTTCAAAGTGTCTGCGACCTTCAGAGGGAAAGCAGAACATAGCGTTGCTTTCTCTTAGGAGTCAGTAGACTATAAAATAACAATCTGTTACAATTCTCTTACTGCAGTTTGAGCTCATCTTGCCGATTTGTTTATTGCAGCAGTGGTGCTCTAGATGACTTATTCATGAACATGTGGAACACCGCATCACTCCAGAAGATGTCACACTTTTATTTGAACAGCCTGATGAGAGTCTTTGTACTCAATGATGCTTCAGGCAGGCAGATCATTTTAAAAGAGCCTGTGTCACCACTCTGTTACACAGAGACATTGTTAGGTTAAGCATCAGCCAATGAAGAGTATAAACAAGGTTATGCAATTCATAAGCCTTACAAATGAAAGCAGTTATAAAGGCTTTAGTTTACATTTAGTCTAGTGTGCAATAAAACTCACAGAGTTCCTCTGCTTCTTACCAAGCTTGTTTAAGCCAGAGCAGGCAGCTGTTTTCAGCAATAGACAAAGCTCTGATAAGCCCCCTGAACAAAACATATCAGATATTCAAAGTTAGCCACTAGCTAGACTACATTTAACACTTAGCTAAAAAGCTAGTTAGTTCCCTCAAACCGTCAATACTTTTTCTTTGGCTAAATGTGGATACTTCCCTAGGCACACTGTCATGTTGTACACTGTATAAACTTGAGTGAAGTTTGTGAATTTAGACAATGTAGTGTTGTCTCAAATAACACGTGGCTGCTGTGCCCTCGTCTGAAGTTACATTTCCCTGTTAGCTAGCTAGCAACGATCATTTGTGGTAGCACATCATTACAGACTGCTCAATAACCCCTAAATAATTAACGGTCGCTTCTTTTCGACACCATTATAGTGGTAAGTTACTTGAAAAGGGACAAATACACAAGCAATACTTTTATTCATGTAGTGTTGTTTTTCCTTGAGCAACTGCAATCGTGGCCAGTCGTGTAGCGTCTGTTGCGTAGCCCAGATGGCGATCATTATGTGTGACAAGTGAGCATTCCCAGACGTTTCTTTTCCTTATGAGTGTACCATCTATCTAGACCAGGGGTTTTCAAAGTGTGGGAAGGTGAGCCTCCCCTCAGAGAACATAAGAACAGCCGCGCCCCCCCACCCAATTATTATTGCTATTATTATTATTATTATTATTATTGTTGTTGTTGCTATAATGCAGGGGTATTCAATTGCATTTCAAAGAGGTCCAGTAAGAGAAAACGTCATTAAATGCTCTGTTTTCGCTGTCTACATTTCTCTTTTTTGAGCACGCCATTTGAAATTACTCCGGCTGTTTCTCTCTTCTTGTCTCGTCTCTGTGTGTGTGTTGGAATCTATCGTGCAGACTCACTGACTGCACCGATTTGATTGGCTGAGTAGCGTCACCTCCTTAAAACATTAAACAACCATTTTTTAAAACCTTTTTATCTTTATGTTTTAAAAATGTTTTATTTATTTTTTTAACATTTTCAATATCGTGGATAAATCCTTATGCTCCCGGCAACACACTGACCGTCAACTTTGCCTCCTTATTACACTCACCCCTACTTTAGTGGGAACAATGAGTCTGCGTCTTTGATGCGCACAGGCGGATGATGCGGGGATGCAATGTAGACAGGAGCAGTGGCGTCGCAGCCCCGAATGTTTTTTCTGTAGCCCCGGACAATTCTCCCTCAATAATATAATACAGTAACCGTGCTTTACGTGAACCTCATCATGACACAAGAGAGGACGGCAGGAATGTAATTTCCCGTGTTCAGTGAATGCAACAGAGGCAAGACACCAGACCAATCAGAGAGTTGCATGGAAATAAACGTGTGCTTGTGTCATTCAAGCTCGGCTCTGTGTGTGTGTGTGGCAATAGCGCATTTAGTGTGATAGAGAGAGAGAGGAAAGAGAGAGAGAGAGAGAGAGAGAGAGAGAGAGAGAGAGAGAGAGAGAGAGAGAGAGAGAGAGGGAGAGAGGGAGAGAGGGAGAGAGGGGGAGAGGGGGACCGGTGCCAGCAGGGACGTGTTGTTAGCATCTGGTTAGCTAGCTAAGGAGCCACAACAAGCTGGAGGAGAGCTCTCTCCTGTCAGACTGAGAGACTCAGGTGAGCTAAAGGACTCTCTGAGTGTTTAGATAGTTCACTTTAGTCTAAGTTATCTCAGTGGGTCTCAAACGGTTTGGCCACAAATTATTCAAAAGATTATTTCCGCGGCACACCTTCATATGATCATTATAGTTATAAAAGAAATAAGAGAATAAAGGAAAAACAGTTATGAAATACTATATGGCAGTAAAACAAGAATAGAGTTTAAAAGGGGAGTGATTTGTAAAATATCCATAAAGAAAAAGAAAATCTGTTTACAGTTCTGTTTCATATGGGTGTTGAGAGATGTATCCATAGATCTCTTAGTGTTGCTCTCAAAGTGCACCAGATTGATGCTTTTAACTTCAATATTTAAAAAAAAATCTTCCCGGGGGAGCATGCCCCGGACCAGCGGCGCCGGATTCATTTCAGAAGTGGGGGGGCCAAAAAGTGCGTGTGTATGTGACATACTTGCCAACCCTCCCGAGTTTCGCGGGAGACTCCCGATTTCCTCTCCCGATTTCCTCCCGGTCCCGGAGTCATATTTATCCCGCATTTCTCCCGATTTCTGACTAAGTCTGATTTGTGAGTCACGACCTGTTTCATTCTAACATAACGCTCCAAATGTTACTGTTTCCACTCGGACTTCAATACAGCTACTACATTGTTTGGTTTCCATGGTAACGCGTCTCTTTAGTAGCGCGCGCAACTGAAAGTCTGAGAGGGTGTTCAGCATGGGGAGGAAGATAGTCACAGAAAACAGAACAAGAATGGACAACTCTACCCTCTGCTCACTCCTTTCCTGTAAATTAAACTATACAGGTCCAGCCCACACATATGACAGCGCAGTTGCTCCATCATTCCATCTCTCCTTTTTTCCTGCTCAATACGCTCTTGTTTGACAAGCTGAATGTTGACTGGTGTTTGACTGAAGTAAGCGCACTTTTTTTGAACACACTCTGTGAAAAGTTCCAGTTATTAACTCCGGTATTTACAAAGCTGTCATCTCCACATTTGGATTTGATGGATATCCATCGATCTGATTGATTATTATCGGAGCAAAGATCAAGTAGTAACGGAGGGAAAATATTTTCGTTTGGATTACTGGTCTGGGGGGAGCTCGCGAGTGTGTGTGTGTGTGTATATACGTGTGTGTGTTTGTGTATTTTTGCCTTTGTGTGTATTGTGTTTGTTTCCCGGGGAAAACACTCACGAGAAACACCGGCTGTTGTTATGCCTGCTGTGACGTAAAGTTACTCCGTTCTCCGCTTGTAATTATGTCGTTACAAGCTTCAAAGTTGTATTTATCATCTGAATTTGCCGAAACAAGTTTAATATTCTAAAAGCCAAGACTTTATTTATTTGAAATCAGATGAAAACGAACTGTAACGGACCCTGCCGTGTTATCTATGATTACTATACGCCTTACATTCATAATTTCAGCGGAGGGAGGGGGAGCGGCGCTGTGGAAGAGCAGAGTGGCGAGTGAGAGCTGTCATCTTCCCTTTACAAGCTTCAAAAATGCCTGTAGCTAATGAGATTGAATATAACAATAAAAAATAACAAACATATACACAGCTAGATCAGATGGCGTTCTTTTTAGATGCGACTTTAGAGTAGAGGGGAATTATTGAAACGGGATGTGTACAGTGTTCCGCGGCATCCGCTGTTGCGAGAATGTGGGGCAGGGCTGTAAAGTGGGGGGGCCAATGGCCCCCTGGCCCCCCTGCTTCCGGCGCCCTTGCCCCGGACCACCCTAGAGAAGGTGAGGACTGCCCCCCACTCATAAAAAATAGCACTTTACCCCTGCCTATATGCCGTGAGTTGATTATCGAGCCTTCATTGTAACAGTCGCGGGTGTAGTGTGTGTGTGCGTGTGGGGAGTGCTGCAGTAGAAAATTCCACTGTAGCGCCGCGGCCGCCGCCACTTCGGGCTAAGCCCCGAATGTTTTCAGGTCCAGGCGACGCCCCTGGACAGGAGTAAACATTACATTACATTACATTGCATTTAGCTGACGCTTTTATCCAAAGCGACTTACAATAAGTGCATTCGACCAAGAAGATACAAACTTGAAGAAAACAGAATCATATAAGTACATCAGGTTTCATAGAGCCAAACCATTTCAAGTGATACTCAACTGGCTTTAGATAAGCCAGTCCTTTATTAGTATATAAGTGCTTTGTTAGTAATTCTTTGTTAGTATTTCTATCGCTCGAAGTGGAGTCGAAAGAGATGAGTTTTCAGTCTGCGCCGGAAGATGTGTCGGCTTGTAAACAAAGATCATCCTCTGGCTGCAGCCTTGACCGGTACTTGCTTTTGATCAAAGTAAGTATTATTAAAATAAAAATAAAGGGCGGTGCCGGCCGTTAGCGAACCGAGCCGGCCGTCAACGGCCCGCTGACGACCGGCCGTTCTGTGATTCTCCAGAACACACAGATGGCCAGTCCGCCCCTGCCAGGACCGGTCCATGAAAATCCTAGCTTCAAATAATCGTGGTCATACTTACTCCGTTTTCTGCCAGTCTCACTTTAGGTAACTTCACTAAAAATCGATCCATGTTGCCGCTCGCATAAAGTCAGCTGAAGTTAACTAGCCCCCCCGGGGAGGCGCGCCTCACACTTTGAAAACCGCTGATCTAGACTACTCATAGTGTATTTTGCCATACTTGGCGTTGGGACGAACTAACACTCAAAAAGCTAATTAGTAAAGTAGCGTCTTGATTAGCATTGGACTTGAATTGGTTGCTAGAAACATGAATCCAAATTACTGCTAATGTTGCAGGACTTTATCTACTGCCTTTTAGACAACTGTTTGCAAAAAAGTTGCCCTTAACATCTTTATATGGTGTTAATATGTCAATGTGTTTACAGCTTGTTGCCTTCAACAGGCCAATATAAGGCTGGTTTAAAGAATGAGGTTCTTTTACATTGTCAACAAATCTTATGGATAGACAAAACTAGCAATTAATTTCTCATTTGAATATCTCTAATCCTCCTTATTCTCCCTTTAATACTCAGCCTTTTTTATTTTTTAAAGATTTCAATAATTATTCAACCAGTTGGGTAAGGGTAGCTTTTAAAGATTACATTTTCAGACAAACAATAACTATAATTTAGATCAGGGGTGGGGAACCTCCGGCCTCCGGGCCATATACGGACCCCGAGACCATTTGGTACGGCCCTCGAGGTAATTTATAAACACACGCAAAAAAGAAAACAATTAAAGAAATCTAGACCGCAAAATAATTAAACAAGCGAGTCCCTGTTTTTCCTGGCCAAGGTCAGGGTCCTTGAACACAACACGAGCCTAACGTGTCATCACGTGGTATATGTCTCGTTTGACAGGGTGTAGTGCTGACGGAGAGCACCAGAACGCCGCTCCGGCACTTCAGAAATTGCAGTACCCATAAGGAGCCGTACACATGCCGCAGTTTTTGCGTGGCTGTGTCTTAGTTGAAAGCCCAGTGGCGATCTGTTCATCTGTCATACTGATCATACAGTCAATAACTTTGTTGTTATTAGCATCTGGTTAGCTAGCTATGCTAACGAATATAAGAAGCTTTTTCTACAACCAGTGAGGTAAAGGCACATCTTTATATGATCATTATAGTTGTAAAAAAATAAGAGAAAGTAAACAGGTATAAAATACTATATGACAGTAAGTTGTTATTAATAAACAAGAATACAGTTTAAAAGGGGAGTGATTTGTATAATATCCATAAAGAAAAATAAAATCTGCTTACAGTTCTGTTTCATATGGATGTTGAAATCATATGGTATCCATAGATCTCCTAATGTTGCTCTCAAAGTAAAAAAAAATCTTCCAGGGGGAGCATGCCCCCCGAACCCCCCTAGAGGAGGTTAGGTCCCCCCCCACTTAAATCATGTTCACATGGATAGAAAACTAAATACATTTGCACACATCTCGTGTCCATATCTTTCTGTTTTGGTGGTCATGCCACAACCGTGCACGTGCATGCATACGCGAGTCATGGTAAGATATCTGGATTAAGAGGTTGCTTTTTCTTTGCACAGCATGAAAGAAAGGCGAAATGAATGGGCTGTGATTTTAGTATTTTTAAGCAGAGGTCAATCATTTGTACGGCCCTCGGAGGATGTTGAAAAAATTGAAATGGACCTTGAGAGGAAAAAGGTTCCCCACCCCTGATTTAGATGATTACACGTGACATGCTTAGTGTAACAATAGCAAATATAGTGCAGAGTAATACTGTCACCTTAAGCTACTGGTCACACTATAGCATGTAAGTCTAGCTAAGCATCTTAAGTTTATTGACCTGCAGGTGCCTTTGATCAAGAACGATATATTTCTCTAAAAAAACACATGTTGGAGTATATACCGCAGTTGATGGTTAACTTTCTTCTCTTTCCTGAGGTTAAAACTGCACACCACTCTATGACATGCACCTCCATGCAAATAAGTGTATTTGTAATTGACCTCACATCTGAGCAGAGGCACCAGCCTAAGAGGATAATTATGAGAGGATCTGTGCTAATGATGTCTTTAAGTTTCAGTGCCCTCCGCCATTTTGTCAACTTTGACCCGAGGAATAGCTTGCACTGGTAGGATTGTGAAAAGTTAAATTAAGCCGTAATTCGAGGCAGAGACCGCATAATAATTGTAAGACAGTGGGTGGTCTTTGAGTTGAGTTTGAGCATGCCTAATAGGCATTATGTCTCACTTCGCACCAGCTATTAGCATCTGTTCCCTGATCTGAGATGCTGCTGAATAATCACAAGAATAGGCAACAGTTTCACTGTGCTGAATATGTATGCCTGGTCCCTTCAGAGTTAAGAGAAAGATAATGAAGACATTTTCTTTATAATTATAAACTTACATAGGCAGTCAGATTCAGAACTATATGTTTAAACTAAACAAAAAAACATATATGTTTTGCTACTTTAAAAGGGAAGGCTGGATGTTTTTTTTAGATTTACTTTGCATGGTTGCCTTAGGCTAAAAAGCTAAAGTACAACTCACTGGCTCTTGTTAAACATCAGAGACATGTACTTAGGGAAAACTCTCTTCATCTTCAATCTTGGCTGTATCTGATATATTGGCTAGAATTAATGAAAGTATGCTGGACTGAATATTAGGACACATCTGTTCTATCAAGAGGCATGTGCTCCTGGGGATTTGTATAGCAAAGCTTCCTTTAATGAACTCACTAAAAGAGGAGAAACGGAAAAAATAAGATTCCGTGAATGCTCTAACTGGATGTTAGTAGAGTGCACGTTTCACATGTGGCAGAATTAATTGTTTTCCATCTTCAAAATGGCACAAGCCATTACTGCCCTGAAAACAAATCACTGCAAAACTGGTGACAATTACCTCTTGCACTTCGGAATCTTCCACCTGAGCCAAATAAATAACACACTTGTTTCTGAAAGGGGTTCACAGTAAACTATGGGTAGGACGGCCGTGCATATAACATGCTGAGTAATTGAGTCCACCATGCATATTTATGACTAAATAGACACTCTGTCGGCCCCTGGATTTATAGGGGAGAGTTGTGGTTTTGGCAGAGGCTCTGCTCTGCAATCTATCGCTTTATAAAGGGCTTTAGCGAGCAAAACAGTCAATCTGTCATTTCTATTAGAAGGGGATATATCAGCACACTGCGCCACATGGTCAACAGATCATGTTGCTGTAGGCAATGGCTCTAAATTGTCCATGGAAAGGAAGTGATCACTGTTGGCCAAATAGAAGAGTAAGAATAGAGCAGAGCTTGTGGCATCACTGAAGGAGCTGCCATTGATTAGGGTTAGGGTAAGGGTAACACTAAATGACAGACATTTAAGGGAGCCGTTTTTTGTGTTTTTCCTTTCCCGTAGCATGTTATAGTTTTTTTGTCCATGTAAATGGTCTGCAAAGGCTAAAATCCCAAAGTTCCCTCGACAGGGAGTTTCTCTCCCACCACACTCCCCCTTGAAACGCCACCATTGGACTCCTTTGTTTACTTTTTTTCAGTTCAATTCAAAGGCTTTATTGTCATATGCACAGTAGCTACAGTGTAGAAATGGCAATTAAAATCTTAAGTCCCAAGCTCCTCCAACATAGTTATATGACATAAAACAATAAAACTACCTCTGTAACATTCAAATTCAAAGATTCAAAAAGTGTATTGTCATATCATAGACACAACTACGTTGTGTGTACATAACAAATACAAATTCAATTAAATATAAATGAAAAAAACAATAAAAATAGTGCAAGCTCAGGCATTAAGCAATATTATGTCCTGTGGGATAAAACTATCCCTGAGTAGGGCGGTTTCTGTCCTGATTCTGCGGTTGTGGCACAAAAACCCCTGCACTTTCCCTCCTCACCTCCTACCTCGAAGATCGCACCTACAGGGTAACTTGGAGAGGGTCCGAGTCCGACCCTTGTCAATTATCTACGGGGGTCCCTCACGGGTCTGTCCTCGGTCCCCTCTTCTCTCTGTACACAAACTCGGATCTGCCCTTAGCCCGCATGGTTTTTCATACCATTGTTACGCTGACGACACTGAATTAATTGAGTCTTTTCCCCGTTCTGAAACCCAGGTTGTCGCACGCATCTCTGCTTGTCAAGCTGACATCTCTCAGTGGATGTCTGCTCGCCACCTCAAGCTCAACCTTGACAAGACTGAACTGCTTTTTCTTCCGGAAAAAGATTGTCCCACTCTTGACCTAACAATCAACGTTGGTATGAAAAACCATGCGGGCTAATGACAGATCCGAGCGAGTTTGTGTACAAGGAGAAGAGGAGGGGACAAAGAACAGAGCCCTGAGGGACCCCTGTAGTTAATTGACAAGGGTCGGACTCGGACCCTCTCCATGTTACCCTGTAGGTACGGTCATTGAGGTATGAGGTGAGGAGGGAAAGTGCAGAGCCTGAAACTCCAAATTCTTGGAGAGTGCGAAGGAACATCTGATGATTCACCGTGTTGAATGCAGCAGACAGGTCCAAAAGGATGATGACAGAGGAGAGGGAGGCTGCTTTAGCCGTGTGCAGTTCCTCAGAGACAGCGAGGAGGGCAGTTTCAGTTGAGTGACCTGCCTTGAAACCAGACTGGTGTGGATCCAGAAGGTTGTTCTGATGGAGATAACAGGAGAGTTGTTTAAAGACAGGGTGGGTTTCTTTAGGAGAGGGTTTACTCTTGCCTCCTTGAGACTGTTTGGAAAGTGACCAGAAGTTAGAGAAGTGTTGATGAAGTGGGTGAGAAACGGTAGAATATCAGGAGCGATAGTCTGAAGGAGGTTTGAGGGGATAGGGTCCAGAGGACAAGTGGTAGGACGGACAGAGGTAACGAGGGTAAGAACCTCACTTGGAGAGAGAGGGGGAAAAGAGGTTAGTGTGTGGGTGAAAGGTGGGTCTGGTGACCCAGCAGTGAGTAAAGGTGAGTCAGAAAAAGAGCGAATATCATCAACCTTTTTTTCAAAGTGGTTAACAAAGTCGCTTGACAGAAGGGAGGAGGGGGAAGGGGCTTTGGGGGGTTCTAAGAGGGTAGAAAAGATGGAAAATAGTTTTTTGGGATTGGAATAGGAAGATTGGATCTTATCTTGAAAGAAAGTGCTTTTTGCCTGAGAGATCGAAGCAGAGAAAGAGGAGAAGAGAGCCTGATAGGTTAGGAGGTCGTCATGGTGTTTGGATTTCCACCGTTTCCGCTCTGCTGCCCTAAGAATGGTTCTATTAGCACGCAGTGCGTCATTTAGCCAGGGAGCAGGAGGGGACTGACGAGCCTGCCGAGATGTAAGAGGACAGAGAGAGTCCAGAGAGGATGAAAGAGTAGAGAGGAGAGTTTCTGCAGCAGAGTTTGGAGGCAGGAGTTGGAACGAGTCAGAGGAAGGGAGGGCTGAGAGCACCGATGAGGTAAGAGTAGAGGGGGAGAGGGAACGAAGGTTACGGCGGACAGGTGCAGGATGAGAAGAGATTAGTTTGTTATGTTTGGAAAGGGGTAGAGAGAATGAAATGAAAAAGTGATCGGATGTGTGAAGTGGGTTTACAGAGAGGTTAGAAGTAGTGCAGTTCCTTGAGAATATGAGATCAAGGACATTGCCAGCTTTTGAGTTGGTGGGGATGGAGACAGTGAGAAAGCAAAGGCGGTTAAAAGATATTAGTTCAGATCTTCCCTGTCTGGAGGTTGAAGTCTCCGAGAAGTACAGCGGGAGGGCCAGTTTCAGGGATGTGTGAGAGGAGATTATCTAATTCCTCCAAGAAGTCCCCCAAGGCGCCTGGTGGACGGTAGAGAACAACAATGGTTAATTGTATAGGATGGGTTACTGTGACGGCATGGAATTCAAAGGTGGAAGGAGTGAAGTTAGGTAGTTTGAAGAGGGAAAAGCTCCATTTGGGAGAGAGCAGGAGACCAGTGCCACCTCCTCTGCCAGAGGGTCTTGGTGTATGGGAGAAGGAATATGCTGTGGAGAGAGCTGCTGGGGTGGATGTGTTGGATGGTGTAATCCAGATCTCAGTGAGAGCAAGGAAATCCAGAGACTGCAGGGAAGCGTAGCCAGAGATGAAGTAAGCCTTAGGAACAGCTGACTGGCAGTTCCACAGGCCACCTGTAACTAGATGTTGGATCTCAGTGGAGCATGTGGGATAGACGAGAGCAGGCCGGTTATATCGATTAGGAGATACACGGGGCCAGTGATAATTGCGAGAAGACACATGAACAGGAATGGAGAAAATACACATGATTATAGCATGAGGGGCTAAAAAACTAAATAAAATAAAACATCAGCGATACTTAGCTCAATCAAAGTAGGATTTGCCTCCTCTTTGTCTCGCTCGTGACTCCCGCAGGACTCCAATGTCTTTGTCTGTCTGACGCTGAAGCTGAAGCTCCTGGAAAGAGCTGCCTAAAACGGACACCTGATTGCTGAGTTCTCACAGCTGTGGGGCCACGCCCCTTTAATTAGTTAACTCTCTGCAGCTGGTGGGCCTCAATAGGAAATCGAGACTGGCTCACTCCTGAGTTGTTATTGAACCTTTTTAGTGGCACAATAGTTTAAAATTACATTAAACCCTAAGGTATAAAGTTATGAGTTTAACCCTTAATACAGTTACCCCTACTCAATAAAGCTCTTAGTATTCTACAAATGTTTAAATCAAAGTTAACCCTAGCAGCCAGTTAGTTCAGTTTTAAGGTTTCTGTCAAACTAATTGTCCCAAATTTTTGCCTGAACAATACTGTAGCGGTTTTGAGATTAAAATCACAAATTCAATCAGATCAACTACAGAGCATTTATACAGAGTACACACACTGAAACAGAGAAGTCTAAAAACAGAATGTTACTCACACAATTCTAGAAGTCATCATACATACATAAGTGTCCTACACTAATAATACAAAGTTATTATGGCATTCTATGCTGTGTGTACCTTGTGTGCACCGCCTAGTGGTTAAAGCACATTATTGAATTATTTTTTTAATATGTTATATTTGATGAAAGAAATGATAGAAATATAGAATATAAAAAATTAAGAAGATGCTGTAAGTGATCTCTACAATAAAACAGTTTAGTGCCGGATGTACAAAGATATTAATAGGAGGATGTGCAAAACAGAAAAACGAATTAACCTTTATTTAAACATTAAAGAATACTTTAGGTTAAGGTCTTCTTTTAAATAAGAAAAAAGCTTTGGGGGTATCTACAGATAAATATTAAGCCTGACAAAGTACTAAACGTCTAATATATTGCTTTCCTGCAATGTTAACTATGTTGAAGCACTTATTTTAACTGATATTATACATATGAATTATACTCTTATGTATGTAGATAGTATAAGAAATTTGCAGAATATGACAGTTTAATGGTGGAGGTACACATATTGATAGATGTCTTGTAATGCACTGTTGAGGAACCTGCGACCCAAGTTTTTCATTTATTGCATAACTTCAACGTAGTTGTGTATATGATATGTCAATAAACCTTTGAAAATCTTGAAATCTTGAAAGGGATGTGCAAAATAGCCATTATATACAGTATTTAATTAACTATTAGTAGAGAATAACGAGTAATGAATATGCTTTATAGGGATCTGCAGATAAATGTTTGGGGGGCTGGTCCTGTTCGAGTCCAGTTTTGGATAGTTTGCCGTGGTTTCTTTCGATTTCAAAGTGCTGTTTGACGCTCGGCGTAACCTTGGCGCACTGCCACTCCAACATCCAATCCCAGAGCTTGAAGATTAATCACGGGGTTTTCAAGCAAAGGGACTGTAGTCCCAAACAATAGCTGAGGATTATGGGTAGTGTAGTGTCTTCGGCCATCCTAAACTCCGAAATGTTTTTCGGATTTCATATCGCATTAACACCATATCCCAACGTGCATTGAGGCTAAAACATCCAATCACCGAGCTTAAACCATAGCTGAGGATCTTGGGTAATCAGTTCAGTGGGTGTGTATCATGGATGTATAATAAGAACGTTTGTATCGCAATGATGCTCGAAATGTCCCTTATAGGCCTACGTCTGTTTCCTGTTACTTTATTTTGAAATTCAGTTCCTGACGGACGCCAAAAAAGCCAGAGATTATAGAATTAAACAAATAAAAACAAGGATAATTGTGTGTTATTGTTGAGTAAATAACAGTGTGTTATTTAGAAAAGAATAACAAATTAGAAGGAAAAAAAGATTTTAAAAAATACAGATTTCAGTATTCTGAGGCTCTGAGCCCCATTTCTTTTCCTCCCGGACGGCAAAAAAAGTCAGACATTATACGATTTAAAATAAAAACAATAATCGTGGCTTGATATTGAGTAAGAAAATGTTTTTATGAACCCCACAGCTTCCGGTCTTCCAGGACCCGACCGGACAAAAAGACGTGGTGCAGGCACGAAACACACTACCATTAGAAATACATTGCTTTTAAAATCGTTCTGTGTGACACGAAAAAAAGGGAAAAATCGTGTTGGTGAACACGAAAAATAGATTAAATGTCGTGGCTATAACACGAAATGCCGTGAGACTGGGTTGTGTGATGTCTGTGTTTGCTTCCCCTGATCGCTCAGTGATGATACTTATATTTCTGGAATCTGTGGAATCTCAGCTTGCTAATCGATATCTTCTTTGTGCAGATCCGATATGTAATAAGGGTATTTATACCTAGAGTTCTGTGCTAAGTGCGTTCGCATTTTCTCGCTCAGGGCTCATTTAGACGCTTCTTGTGAGACTTGTGTTTTGTTTCGGTTAAAATGGTTCGTATCGTCAGTTAGCTGAGTTTCTTCCCGTTAAGTGGGTATGACACATTAATAGGTTTTCAAAAGTAACCAGTTAAACCCCACGGCCCCGCGGGCGGGGGCAAAATGCAACATCAAGAAACAGCGTCTGAGGGTTTCTTAACATTTAATAAACTATGAATGTGTCATATCCACTTAACGGGAAGAAACTCAGCTATCAGACAATAATAACCATTTTTATCAAAACGAAACATAAGGGTAATAACAAAGGCTCTGAATTAGCCCTGAGCGAAAAAATGCTAACACACTTAGCACAGAACTCATGTTAAAATACCCGTAGTACTTATCGTATCTGCACAAACAAGATATCGATTAGTAAGCTGAGATTCCACAGATTCCAGACATATAAGTATCATCACTGAGCGATCAGAATTCGCGGCAAAACGACAACAAACAACAACAACAAAATTAGCTTAACAGAGCCAAAACGGCTAAAAACGGCTTAACTTTGTGGTTTTCTGATCAAAAGTTGTGTTCAATGGCATTACAACGATAAAAACGCTGCTGAAGGTTAATCCATAGGTTAATCCAATTTGTCTGTGTCACTTTGAAATGATTACTGATAATCCATCATTCAATTGTTATGTCAATAACGGAGATTTCATATTAGCTGCTACGATAGCTACTAGAGTGTATGACAGCTTCCGGTTCCGGGGCATTCTGGCTACGCATCACTCATTCACCAATGGGTAATGTTTAAATGGATTTTAGGAACTTCCCCTCGATTCTATTGGCTCTAATGGTTAAAAAAAGGAGTCAATCATCAAAATCAACCGACGGGGGCCAGAGATATGGAAAATGCACCCAAATGACCCCAGAAGTGTTTTTTTTTTTCTAAATCTCTCTAAAAAGGTAAAATGTCACTTATTTTGCATCAATCTTGATACAGGGTACTTATTATGTGTTATAGTGTGGATTTCCTTTTAGTCTACTATCTCATCATTCAAGGGTGGTTTTCACTATAAGTAATGTTTTTTTTTTGGACTGACACTATAATTTACATTTTTTTACTATATTCAATCTGAATTTTTACCGGGGGCCTCCGGGTTGAAAAGGTTAACAAGGATAAACTGATGTTTTTTAGTGGATGAGTACTGCAGATATCACTGTAAAATCATTTGACAGTTAGAATACGGTTATACTATGAAAACTTCGAGACCTGAAATACTGTTTTCACCCCGTGAGGGTTGATGCTAACTTTACATGGGCGCAGGTCAATAGAAATGAATAGGGGGAAAGACGTAGCATATACACCTTCTCCTGGCGAGACCTCAAATAATCTTCATAATATATATCAAACTATAGATCCTACACATCCACTGGACGTAGATTTTGAAAGTACAATATACACTTCTCGCTAGAAATGTAATCAAAAAGCATTTTAATGGCCAAACTATCCTACAATTTAGGATTTTCCAGAGAGGGTTATTTATGAATTTACGACCCACCGGAGCGTTTGCAGTCAACGGGAGCACTAGAGGTCGAAAACTTTAAAACGTGATTGTAGGTCGTAATAAGCGCTTGAACAATCGACCTATTCGGTCGTATGAGTTGGAGGACTTGTTGTGTTTTAAATTCATTTGCGCTCTTTAGGGCTTAAAGCCTGCTTTCAAAGGCGACATCTTGCATTCCATTTCTGGTGCAGAAATTTGCTCATTGGAAATTAAAATGGATGACGAGTAGGTCGGTCCCCATTTCAATTTAAGCATACCCTCAAGTAACAATAAAGAAATATTGAAAAGGGAAGAATAAGTAATGTAAACACTTTAAATGAGCGACAAAGAATAATGTTTCACCCGGATTTCTTTTTATCTGCTTCACCATCTTCCTCCCTGTGTGTGGACCACCATCGTTATGACACCGTTCAACGCATACTTTTTAACACAGCCACTTTAAATTATTCATTGCCTATGCAATTTTCATGAGCTAGGTGATTACACACTAAAATGGTACTGCAGGCAAAACAGGAAAGTATTTCTCCACAGCTTTGGCAGCACGGTGGCAAAAGCAGCAGAGGACTTCCCAGCACGGAGAAAAATCTATTTTTCAAAGATATTCAGATCAAGAGATTTAAAAATGTCTTCCCCGCAAACCTTCTGTTGCATCTTTTAATGAGGGTCATGACCTCTTGCTGGGCACATTCAACAGGAAAATAGTTTTTTGTGTACGGGGAGCATTGCAGCATGCATGAATAATGGTTAAGTCGTTTTAAATAGTGCAGATCTTCAGTTTCATCGTTTGGTAATTTTTGAAAGCTGAACTCTTTCTTTATATGGTTGATGTGGATCAAGACCCATGCAAATGTGTGGGATGTTTTAATCTTTGGAATTAGATATTGATTTTTGACTGATACAAGGCTTTACTCTCTACAAAATCAGAAGGATACGCCCCCCTACTCACTCAGAAGATGAAGCAGGTTCTTGGTCCAGTCTTTTTTCATCTCACGTCTTGATTACCTTAACTCCTTCCTGGCTGGTCTACCTGCAAGTGCCTTCTAAACTCTTCAGCTGATTCTGACTGCAGCGGCTCTGCTGGTCTTCAACCTCCCTTATTTCTCCAATACTATACTGCGAATTTCGCTGGTTACCAGTGTCTTCCCAAATCTTCAAATGCACATCGCTCTGCATCGGCCAATCGGCTCGCTACTCCCCTACTGCGAGTGGGACCCGGGTACCCCTCAACAAAAAACGCACCTGTTTGCTAACTATACTCCAAAACATATATATTGATATCAGGACAGAATAAAGTCTATCATCTTCCATTGTAGACTGGAGAAAAACATGATATTCACTATGTAGCACCTACATATGTTTGGCTCATCTAAAGTCAGTCCAGTTGCACTTACAAAGATTTGGCTTATTGATAACTGATGTGCCTGCAGGATTTTTGCTCTGTTGAGTTTTTAACTTCATGGTTGAATGCACCTAATATATAAAAACGTAGGGTATTGCGCAGTGACCCCATTTTGAATACATTTTTTAACAATTTATATTCATTTAGGAATATGCCAATTGGGAGTTTTTAACATTCATGTGACAGTGCAACACGCGCATTCAAGGAGTCATAAGATCATACAGAATTCTATGCAAAAGTTTCTTTGAGCAGACACTTCTTAGGAGCCAAGACTCCAGGAAGTCACTGGCCTGGCCAGGAAATAGTTCCAGCCTCAAACGTATCTTGTCATTTTCAGATTCCAAGATGAAGCAGATTAATAAGTAAACTTTAGAGGTTCTGGTTGGCCAACTTTTGGAACTTTCTGATAGAGCAAGGCCAGCTGTTTCCCGCTGTTTCCATGCTTTATGCTTTACTAAGCAAAATGCCTGCTGGCTGTACCTTCATATTTGGAATAGAGGCATAAGAGGGCTATAGATCCTCTCCTATAACTCTCAGCAACAAAGTGAATAGGCATATTTCCTGAAATGTCAAGCTATTGCTTTATGCCCTTTAAGCTGGTGAATATTCTGACACAAATTTGCAAATAATTAAATGACCAAAAGCCACCTGACACACTATGAATACTCACTCCTCAGGTTAAAGAAATGTGTGCTTGAGACGAGGCATAATTAAAAAGAATTAAGGACTGTCTACCGTGCTCAGGCTGGCTCGGGGAGTCCTTATATCTTGTAGGTGAGGCCATCCGTCTTTGTCCACAGCCTCAGCAGGTAAGAGATAGATGCATTCACTAACTGTGGTCTTGAGAAATCTGCACGAAATGATTAAGAGTGATAAATGGGGACACTGGATTTTTGCAGGACCGACTTTCATATGACATCCATTATATCATCAATAGCAAAAAATATGCTTTTCAAGGAAAACGGTGGCAACAGCTTGATAAATGTGAGTAAACTCTTGCCACATTCTGCATGTCATTGAAGCAGATAGAAAGGATATTGTCTTTGAAGCCATTATCTTCAGAAAAAAACAAGCTGATGATAATAAGTGCTCTATTATGAATGTTTCATTGAGGGGGAAAATCTCTTAGCTAATTAGGCAACAATTTGTCACATTCTTAAAAGCATGAAAACGCTTGTTCCGATGTTTTTTTACCTTAACCCTGACAATGCAAAATGTATGAAGCGTGGGTATCTGTAAGACTGTCTTTTAAAGCTCATTTTTTTGCACATTATCATACGCTATGAAACGGGCTAACTCTAAATGTGGATATGCATGAAAGGAAACAGACAGACCCTGTATTCCCTTCTGTTGTTCAAATGGAGTCTTTGATACAGAGGATGGATGCCTATAGGGGCATTTGTCTCATTGTCGCTGTGTTCCCTTACACGAGATCAGACCAACTCTGATGAAATGTAGAGGGACCGAACCAAGCTGTCAAACCTCCAGAGGAAGCAGGTACCTGTAGCAGATAAAGAGCATCAAAGCCAGTGCTCCGCTTATGAGGATACCAGTTGGCTTTTAGTGTTCTTTCCTGCTGATGCGTACCTTTTTTCATGTTTTATCAAAAGAAAATGTTGGTTGATATGTCTTTAAAGTATTTTTTATTGTCGCTCTCTTGCAGAACATTGATCATGGAATACAAAAACAACATATCTGCATCAGCATGGTCTCATCTGGATTTGTTCGAATCTCGGAGAGGTTTTCACAAAACATATGCCCTCGTTCAGCCTTTATGGGAAAGGCAACGCTTTCTAGGGGACATATTAATTCTCCAGCCAGATAGCAGGGCTTGATTGATTCAAAGTCTATTCTTAGTTGGCATTTAGCTTAGCGCTAAATGATTTTCGGCTCGAACTGTCTCTCTGTCTCCGTTAGCCACTCTCCTCCTCTATTTCCCCCCTTTTGTGTTTCTGTCTTTCTACCATAATGTATTTTTTCCCTCTGTATCTCTCCCTTCTTCCCTCACCTCATCTTCACTGTCTTGCTCCCTAATTACCTATCGCCTCCTTTTCCACGTCCTTCCTCTCCTTCCTCCATCACTCCTAATTCCTCGGTGTAAAAAGCCATGGTCTGCATTTCGGATGGCTGAGAACAGCTGCCTCTCTTTCGCTCAGGCATGGACAGATCTTGTTATGGAGCTGGATAAACTGCTTCTTAGTCAGGCCATCATGAGCGTGCAACTCTTTCACTTTTTTTTCAGAAGTTTGGGGCAAAACAGTTATCCCTGTACCGAGAAACAAGGAGGCTACACAAAAAACACATTCTACAAAAAACAAAGTTTTGTTTGCTGCTTTGGTTATTTATTACGACTAAATAATGGAATCCCAACCTCTGAGGGAAATACTGTTATGCTACTTATTAATACACAATGTGCACACAGATACAAACATAGTACTTAGCAGGTTTTAAAGATAAATGAACACCTGGGAGTGAATCACTCATACTGATTGTGTCTTTTACAGCCCTATTTTCCCATTAACAGCAGGTACAGATGTAGCACTCCAGATAGGACTCCACCCAGCCTATTCCAACCGAAAACCCAGCGGATCCCAGTGGCTGGGGGCGTTGCCAAATTGCTAAGAGGGCGTTGCCAAATTTCCCCATTTGTTCAATTACAGGATTTAACCATGAGATGGCGCTTCATTCACAAATACACAAAGACAACTGGGTGTTGTAGACCTTAGTCTGTTTGCAATGATGCAGCTCTGCAGTTGTGTTTGCTGAATACTGTAGCATTTAATCACTTATTTGTTATGGTTTTCACAGGCTACTACAACGAAAAAACATCAATATTTTAGATCAAATAAAGTATATCTAATCTTATTATCTTAATTGTAATTCAATAATATATAGTCTTTATATGTTAAATAATCATAATTATAATGTAAATGTTTACACTTCTTTATTTTTTATGCTCATACTTTTACCTTTACAATAGTTTGCTTTAATGTGCAGTATATTTTTTGTAATATTGTTGTGGTGTACACAGTACAGTAGATCGAAGTAAATCAACTCATACATTATCACGTATTATACAGTAATGTATTGTATTATTAAGTAATATCATACATTAACCCCATTATAGCAGATGCCACATTGAATGGATGAACACATTTATGCATCAATAATTACAACGGGGTATTTCTAAATATAAGTTGTACAAATTATATGTATTTAATACTAATAACATAATGATTCATTTTACTTTCAGATGATAATACTTTTCACTTGGGCTATTGACAATTTTGAATGCAGGACATTTGCTTCTAACACGTCTTTTTACCTAGGTAATATATTGGAATACTTCTTCCACCTCGGATTTTAACCTGTCACTGTTTTTAAAACTTTAATTAATTGTTTGATATTTCCAGAGACCCTTTCAGACCGGCAATGCTGCAATGAATGTAATTCCGATTGTCCATCGGAATGTGACAAAAGTCAAAAGTCTCCCATCCCCCTTGGGAGACTTTCTCCACACATTCCGATGGGCAATTATTTTAAACTAGAGTCCGCAACATAGGCTACTATCTCTTGTTAACAGAGGGGGGAAGGTAGAGCTTTGTCACACCGATGATGCCCGACAGACCCTTTCAGGGTTAATGAATAGTGGATAGGAGAATTCAAAAGGATTTAGGAGGAGAGACTGCAGTGCTTTGAGAATCCGACTGCACTTACACTATCGACGTATTTATGATGCGCCAGCGGACGTCATGAATGTGCGTCTGCTGCTGTGGGGAAACTAGTTTTCTATACAGCGGACTACATTGATGTAGGCTATAATAAGAACAACAACAACCCAGCGCCGTATTCTATCTAGATACTTTGCACCGCGCTCCCACTTGTTGTACCTGGCAGAGCAAGAAACACTCCAGCCTTTTATTTAAACTTGTTTAAAACATATCTAAATAAATATGTGTGTCCCGGGCCATAAATGCAATTATGCTGTCAGTTTTCAGATAAAGCCACGGCTTCACAATTCTTCTGTATTCTACAATATAGTTCTTTTCACCTCCCTCCCGTATTGCTTTCAACCCACCACACCAGCTTTTATGGAGAAAACAAGTTATATAATAATTAACCAGAGGCATGTTTCTCACTATTTTATGCATAGAAACAACAGGCTACTGTGTGTGTGAGGAATCAGCTGTTTATTTCATATGAGTTTCATTGTGGCAGCGTCCATCACGGCTCTCCCTGGTGGATCCATGATCCATTGCAGCTGGTTGCAATACACAAAGACAGCTAACTGGGTAACAGTATGTTCCCTGACAGTAGTTGACTTCTAAGCTTGTCACTCAGAGGGGGGTGGGGGCTGGTGAACGGTATGGTCAATGTTTGTAAACACTGTGAAATGTTGACTTAATTTGATCATTTCAGTAAAAACTAACGTTCATATTTCAGAGAGGAAGAGACAGATCACTGCATAAATATGCAAACCTACAGTTAACTTTACTGCTGGAGAAGAGAGATCGGGGGGGGGGGGGGGGGGGGTGCGGGAGAGCTGTGGCTGATGGTGCCGTTTCATTCAGACTATTTAAAAAAAAAACGGTTATAGCAGTAATATTAAACACTAATAATACAATAAACTTTTAACAATACTATAATATTATAGCCCGTTTGCCCATGGTGAGATGACGAGGCTTCATTAAAAATAAACCTCTTTTTAGTGAATTACTGAGTTTGGGCAAGTTAATAACGTTTTAATGAAGTTGACTACAGTATATTCATATTTGTCAGTGCTTTCATGTCAATTCGGCGAACATAAACATAAATGATCGTGAAGATGATGATTAAATTAGGATTAAAAATTGGTATTGAGAGCCGTGCTGCATTTCCTCCCGTCGGATGTGATATAAAAACAAAGCGATTATTTTTGTAGTTGTAAACTCACGTGGATTAAACCACATTTATTAGTGCTTTCATGTCAATTCGGCGAACATATGATACATTAAATGATCGTGAGGATGATGATTAAAAATCGTTTATTTGAGCCGGTCTGCATTTCCTGATGAAAAAACAAACCGATGGTTTTGTAGTTGTAGTACGCCAACGTGGATTAAACAACATTATTTTGTTAAATAAAAACATGGTGATGTTTTGTAAATGATTACATGTCTCTTATTTAGCACAGAATATGATCCTATCCGTGACATATGGATCTTAACAAAGATCCGCTATATCAGATACCTCTACTGTAGATCTATCAGTGTGGGAGCTTTTTAATCACTGCTCCTCCTGGTGGATCCATGATCCATTGCAGCTGGTTTCATTATAATTTAATTTATTTATCAAGGGGGCGGGGGGTTTTCCTTTCAGCAGGGGCCCACCCCGCGCCGATCACGGGCCCACATGGGTAGGGGCGTCCGAAAAGAGGTGCTACATCTGTATGTGTATGACTGGGAGAACTATACATGTTGTTACTATAGAGCAGAGGCAACCGGGTACACATCACTGCAATTAATAACAGGTTAAAAGATAGACTTTATTAACAGCTGTTTCATTCCTAAAATGTGTTTTATATATAATACAATTCTAATAATAGTTGTGTGTGGCATAAATGCTTAAAAGACAAGTGGTCATACATTTAGAACCCTGGAACTAATTTGCCATTTGTTGTCACAGTTTTCTGTGAGAATGCTGAATATGAGTTGCACTTCTGGTAGCTGCTTTACAATAGCTGCCCTCCAATGGTTTAATCAGTGGCGAGCCGTGACTTTTATACCTAGGCCCTCTGACCCCCCCCCCTTCCCTCGAAGTTTTCAAATATTATTTTTTAGAATAGGGCCTAGAGGGCTCTGACGGCTCGCCACTGGGTTTAATTATAGAAACTAATTAACCCAAGCTACCAGGAAGTGGATTGCATTGAATCAAATGTTCCTAGTGGCCAAACAGTGGCTCTACAACTTTCTTGTCAGTCCCTGCCTACAATTTGGCCCAAATATACTTTTTCCCAATGACTTACATTGGGAAAACGTGTCTGGTAATAATATTTGTTGAACCAAATCAACAACCCAGTACGAACACTTGAATAGCCCATTTAAATCATTGAATCCCGAAATGTTTTAAATCAACTCATATCCTAATCCAGTCTTACTTTCCCTCTTCATTCATTTGACTGAGCCAAGGACAGAGGTGAAGCCGCAGATTTGAGGCGGGACTTAAGGAAAATGTAAGTGTGCATCTCTATGGGACCAGATCTCCGGATGATTTGGGTATTTTTTAACTCATGTCACGCCATTCTGGCTTCGTTGAGCAGCTTCCATAGGGATGAACAGGGCCCTGCCTCAAACGCTGAGTCTAGTTCTCTTTATACATCCATGGTTTTAAAATGAGGTAACCATTCGGGTTGTGTAAAAAAAGTATGAGCCCTTGTTGACTGTCAAAGGACAGATGGTCAGCTAAGATTGTTAGGTGAACATAAAAGGATTGTAGTGAAAGTAAACCATTGAACCAAAGTAAACCATTCACAAGAACTATACAAATTGTAAAGGCCTAGAAACATCAGGCCTCTTAATGCTCTTGTCATTGAGGGCACGGAGATGAGGTTATGAATGTCCCATGAAGCATGCTATCCACAGCCTGTAAAAAAAAAATATCTTGTTATGACCATGAAGAGCTCATGATGACAACTGGCTGAATGTTATGCATATTGTTTCCGGGCAACAGCACGGCTCTGATGCAGTTTCTTTATTAGTGTCGATGCTCGTCGCTGGAAGGCAACTGGTTTCAGTCAGCTGTTCTCCCTGTTTCAGTAGTTAATTAGATAGTTAAATAATACAAAGTAAGGATTCATTTCCATTTATTTTGTAATGCTACAGGGACGCTACATCTTGGAATATTGCATGGATGCTTCACAGTCAGAATGCCAGGAGGTTTTTACCATTCTTCCCCTTATGCCCATATCATGAGAGTACTCCATTATTGTTAACTTGAGGCAATATGAATCATGCGGTAGGCCTACACAGTAGGAAGACAGTGTTCACTTCATCATTAGCCTCTTGTTTCTTGTGGAAACGTATTTGGCTTTTAAAGGTTATTTTCCAGTTAGATTGAGGAGGTCGGTGCCACTTTAGATCTTTATGTTAAATGGCAGCAGGTTCCAAAATGGAATGGACTCTACTGGTATAAATTCCAGAAGCAGAGCCATTACCAGGTCAAGGTCAAACTCCAATGATAGCAAATGTAATGTCTAGTCTGTTAATTTTGACATCTTTGGTTTACTCGTGTCATGTTTAGTTAGTTAACAGTTTTCTGTTGTATGTTTAGCTTATTCTTCATCTTTAGATTAAGTTAGTTATGTTTTTTCACGTGTCATTGTTCACTTGATAAGTTACAGTCACTAACGTCTAGTCACTGTCTCATCATGCAATGCACATTGCACTTCCTGTTTTTTTTGTACTTACCTTTCCATCTTGTTTCAGAGCTCTTGACTTCCTGCCATTGTGTGTTTTCCCGTGAGATTGTCAGCCCCACCCTTGATTGTTGCCACCTGTGACCCATTAACCCTTGTACATATAGTCCTCTTCTCTCTTAGTCCTGCGCCAGTTCGTCTTGTTCCATGTGTAGTCAAGAGAGCTAGCATTAATTCAAGCCAAGAAGTTATTTTGTTTGCTTAGAGCCAATATAGTATTCTGTTTTAGCCTGTGACAAGTGTCTCCTCTTAAAGAGTGATTGTTTGTCATACTTTGTTTCCTAAAATGTATTTAGGACTTGACATTTTTGTTAAGTGTTCGGGTCATGCATTTAAGTCCAAATAATTTAGTTATGTCCATGACAGCTCAAAAACCACCTCAATAAACACTGCTAAATCAGGTAAAAAAAAAGATTTTCATGTTTTCTTCTACGACAAAATATATATGTCAATCAATACCGCACTGGTAAATATCAGATTTTCTATGTGTCATATAAAAGAGCGGATGCTAACAAGTGGCAAAATGAGACTACTAAACGTCATAATGCCAAACATTAGCCGCCTTTAGCTTAGCTTCATGAAAGCGGTGTTCATATGTGGAGATATGCTGCTGATCAAAGATTCCTGAAGGTGTGTTAGCCAGAAATATAATTTTCTGCAATATTCCGAGATCCAATTAAAACATCCTATTGATTTTTGTCAAGCAAGCCCTTTCAATGTTAATGGCGTACAAAGATATGTCATCAATGCTCCACTCTAGGTGATAACAGGAGATGGAGCTCCTCATATGTGGAACTGACTACCTGTACGGTGTGTGTTACTATATTATTAAGATGCATGAGTGGGACTATAAATAATTTGCGAGTTATATCCATGTACGGTAAAACCCTATTCATTTTAACATGATATTTAATACATGTGCTCAAGGTGTCCGGATCTTTGTGATAATTACAACAACAGTAATCCTTCTATGGTGACCATTTTATAACGTATGCAGCCTGTCAGTGTGGTTCACTTTTATATAGGTCACTACAGGAGTGGCTGATTTATGAAAGCTTCAAGTGAAAACATCTTATCTGTCCAGCTTTATACCTCCATTAGGCCCTCTTTGGGTGTTATTGATGGATCTGCAGAGATACATCATTTATGTCACTGCTTCTGACACGCGTCCTTAAGATCAAAATCTCGGGGCGAGGCGTTGCATCTCCACTTCCTCCAAAAGTCCTCTCTGTTTGTCTCCCTCCCTCTTCCTCACTTCCTTCTAATTCATCCATCCCCCCTTTATCTCTCTCTCGTTTCTATCCACTGGTTAATAAAGATGCATGAATACTAAATTATAATTTGAATGTCCAGATTATATGCAGTGCAGATGTGGCTTGCCAACATGGAAACAGCTGGTTCAACTCCCAAAGGTTTACTACACCATTTGACACATTCAGTGGAATGAACTACAAAAATAGATTTGGATGATTTTAACTGTATCTTTTCCCCCGTATCACCATATTTGGAGTAAAGGTACAGACTGTGTGACTGTCCAAAAAGATTTCATCACCATACTGATAACGTATTAGCAATCAATTAAAACTTCTATGCAAGGAGATGTTGCAACAGCTTGTGCTATTGTTGACTATAACATTTATTAATGCTTAAACCCACTTCCAACCTCACCTTTTATGCATTTCAGATAGATGCCATCGCCAAGCACACTGCCTACACCATGCTAGGAGAATGAATGGAAAAATACAGTTGCATACCAGGGCATTTTTGTATTATGTCTTCAGTCAAAAACACATTTGGTACTTAGCTTAAGTTTAAGACTAATTTGCTGTTTTCGAAATCGCCAAATGTTCCATCTGTTTTTTCATTAAGTCATTTTGATTTGATTCTCAAAAGCGGCTGCCAAACAAATCTTGGACGTTGGATATTAGTATGTGTAAGGTGTAAAGTTTTGTTTTTGAACTGTAAAAGCTGAGCTGTTGGGTGAAGTTGAATTTGCACATGTCTTCTAACTTCAATTCAACTTCCTGTTCTGAATGTTACTTCCCAAATGTGACAGTAATCATCCAAGTCAGTATCTCATCAGTTGCTTTTGCTATCATGCCTGTATGACTCACAGCCATGATTACTTAGAGCTGACTACTTTCAGTATATTAGACCAATTTATGAATGTCATGACTTTACACTTTCTGATTGCTAAATGATATATAGGATTTTTCCATTAGAACAACAATAAAATAACCTGCTTTGAAGAGCAGTTTAAGTT
Organism: Dissostichus eleginoides; assembly: GCA_031216635.1. Taxonomy (NCBI): domain Eukaryota; kingdom Metazoa; phylum Chordata; class Actinopteri; order Perciformes; family Nototheniidae; genus Dissostichus; species Dissostichus eleginoides. Next base: position 7,068,982 of record CM062266.1, read on the forward strand.
ATTTCACTCAGTGTCAGAAATGTTGTTCCTCTGAAAAGAACAAGCATCTGACCCAGGAAAACACAGAGCTATTAGATGCTTCTTATGATAGATTCCTCCCCTAAGAACATTTCTGGCTCTCAACAAATGCATAAAGTCTCTCTGCCAGATAATTAAACATCTTATCTTCCAGTTCTTTGCAGCAGGCCTGACTGTCAGTATTATGCAAAAACTGTTTTTCAGACAGAACAAAAGAAGTTTTCTGACAATATCCTCAAATGTTAAGCGACAAAGAATAAAAGGCACATTAAAAAGGCCACTGTACTTTGATACAAGTAGGGGGAAACTCCTGGCGATGCAGAAAGCTTGTCTACGCTGCAGAGTGGGTGATGTATACAGTACATAAGAGCCCAACAATTTGCTCACCATTTGAAAAACAAGCCGTTAAGGAAAACCACAGGGGTAACATGATAATTGTGCATGTGCCATCTCCATCAAACCATCTCTGGAGCTTTTCCTCAGGTTCTCCACCCTCTTACTCAGCTGGCGAAGTATATATTAACTCACCCATACTGCAGCACACTTACTAAAACAGCAAACTGCTAATTGTCAAATTAGTTCACATGTCAGCGCATTCTAAATAGGGCTCATGAAGGGGTAAAAAGCTGCTAGCACAGCCGTGAGCGTTAGCAGGTGTGGGGCCGCAGCGGCTGTGGGACTGCTTGTAGCGAGCGAGCTTAGTGGGGGCGGCGGATCTTGTACTTCGTCGTCAGCACAGCTCTGAAAAATTCAAGGAGAACCGCACAGCAGTCAGAAGAAGTGAGAGCACGTTTGAACGTATCTCTGTTGCCTCCCCTGGGGGATTAAGTCCTTGAGCATCGAATGGCAGAGACTTGTTAAACCAACGCGCTTTACTGAACCAGAAGCGGCTGTGGAGAGGAGCTGGGAATCCATCAACCCTGTCTTTGTCTGGGGGCATCACAAAACACCACTGCATTAAGAGCTCTCAGGGAGAAGGAAAAGGATTGTTTGATGAAGTGCAGAGGTTCTCGCACATTTCCTAACAACACGAAAGATTTAGATTTAGAAAGTCAAGTATCAAGTCTACTATTGTTTCTTGAATACAGAGCTATTATGTTCTTGGTGAAACTTTGTCAACATTTTCTGCATGTTATTAACTTTAGCAAGATAATGTATTTGCAATTGTATAAGCCTTTTTCTCCCCTACAATCAGCCCATATACATTTTAACAAACTCATTTTCTACTGAGTAATGTCCCAGCCACTCAATCGCTAATTAGTTTCATTTGCTGCATGAGAACAAGAGCACTGTGATGAGTAATGCCTTTAGCTGTCTCCGTGTGTGGGTCTGTTTACACACAATTCGAATAAAGGCCAAGATCTGGCTTAGGGGATCCATCCCAGTGCTTTCTCCTTTAATAAGACAAGAAGGATGCCAATTATGGGCCCTTTGCTGCAGACTCAACTCCCAGACCTCCCCTTTAAATTGGACGCTTGAACTGTCGATGCGTACGGAATGCATACCCTTTGCCTGCACTCGTGTCCAAGTTTCACAGAGAAAGGGGGGGGGGGGGGGGGGGGGGGGGGGGAAGAAAACAAGAATTGTAGACATGCACCATTCAGCTCGTATTCGGAAGGTTACAGTGAAACTTGCCATTGATTCATCGTCAGTCGTCAGTGTCAGAGGCCTTGAGCAGAATGTGGGCTGGTGCAAAAGAGGAGGTAATGGATCCTCACAAAAGAGATTAGGAGGGCACAGACAGAGTGGAAGAGGGGGGAGGTGATGGGGGTCATCATCTAGAACAGTAGGAATGATTTTCTGACAATTCAAGGAGGGTTTAATTACTAGTTCCCTGTGAAATCATTCTAACACGTAACCTAATCTTAGTATAAATATATGTAAGTAACGAAACTTGATTATTTTTGGATTACATCAATATACGATTAGAGAGAAGATAAATACAAATACGATGTTTTTTACTTAAGGGTATTAGACCAGGGGTTCCCAACCTTTATTGTGCCAAGGACCGGCAGATACATTAAAAAAAAATCGCGGACCGGTTGTCAATTTTAACTGATTTTAATATTTACTCACCACCAGCAGGTAGCAACAGAGGCTAATTATATGTAACAGCCTGAACAAATACTAGAACAATATGCATCCAAAACATATTAACAACGTTTAAAAAAGAACCGGTGTCGTTTTTTGGTTTTTCGGAAAAACGGAAAACCCAAAAACCGACGTTATTCAGTTTTTAAACCAAAACGGGAAAACAGATAAATCAACGTTTTGGATTTGTTTGTATGATTTACGGATAATCCAGTGAATGCTGGGAAAACGAGGAGAAGGCATTATGAAGGAGATGTGTGTGTGTGTGTGTGTGTGTGTGTGTGTGTGTGTGTGTGTGTGTGTGTGTGTGTGTGTGTGTGTGTGTGTGTGTGTGTGTGTGTGACACTGGCATTTGTTTTCAGAAGATATTATGATAGTGTCGTTCGTTCCGGTGCACTCCGACAGCATTTAGCACTACATCGAGATTAAGATTAAACTAATTTATTTTGGGAACACCCGCATATAGGCTACCTATGGAGTTAGCCAGATGTGTGTAAATGACTGTTCATGGTCATTTGAAAACAAATGCCGGTGTCGGACAGACACAAACACACCGAACACACAGAGCTGAGCAGAGCACATACACACACACATCATGCGCCTTGGTGACTGGACATCTCCTTCATAAAACTAATAAAAGGGGGAGTAATCGGGCAGTTCGATGTGTGTAGAGATGTGTGTAGAGGTGTGTGTGGTTAACACGTAGCAGCCTGCAGTCACTCTTAAGCTGTTCTGATGAAGGTAAACACAGCGAAGGCGCTGCGTAAAAAGGCACAGCTCTTTACCCGCTGGTGCTGCACTTCTCAGAGGCGGAGTATACGTCCCGCTGCCTCCTGATGCTGCAGCCATTTCATGAAGTGAAGGAGGTTTTCCTTCTATAAAACAGCTGTGGGCAGCAGATACTGTAAGAGTCCCGGACATGAATTCATAGATCAAGGCAGACTGGTTTACAGACTCTCCTGTTTTGCCAATCCGGTGCTTAAACAAATAGCTCTACACCCTGGCCGACATGTCCTTAAAATGAAGTCCGAGTTTGAAATATATCTCAAATAATGTATGCACTGCCATTTCCCCACATAAACACAACAGTCTGCAATGAAACGGTAGTCTCCTGTGTGCTCCTCTTCCTACGTACCGGTAACTTTCTCGTGCGCACAAGAGGCTGAGACCTTAGGCTGAGCCGCCGAATCTCTCGGAACATCATAAAAGCAATTTTCAACGGTTTTCTGGTGAAAGATTAACTAGGCTACTGGATGAAATAATATGACTGGTATAGGTGCGAAAATTAAACACTTTTTGAAAAAAAATATTATGATAAAATATTTTTATATATTTATAATTCTGCAAATATTACGATAAACTCACAGCTATTTCGCGGCCCGGCAGTAACACCTCTGCGGCCCGGTACCGGTCCGCGGACCGGGGGTTGGGAACCCCTGTATTAGACAACAGAATAATGTAACCTAAGAAAAGAGGAAGCAAGGATGTTTAGTATCAAAAATGTGTCCTCTGCTCAGAGATTTTATTTAAAGAAAACCTTCCTTTCAGTAAGAATATTCAGGCAGTGGTCTATACACCAACAGTGAAACGCATAAGCACATGCTACAGTTCAAAAAAGCAGAAATAAAATCTGATCGCTTTAGTTTAATACATACAGTTAGGCTCACACACACTATTTTATGAACATATAGGTTCACCTAGTGAATTGAAAAACTAAAAATGAACAAAAGAATGTGAAAACCATAAAGCATATTCAGCCAAAAATAAAATGTTATCCAATGTTATCCATTAGTCCAAAAGCCTGGTTGTACTTAAAGTGCCAGTGAAGTGCATTTTTTTGCACCAAAGTGAAATGGCAGTTTCATTTCTTACATATAATTGTACCTGTTCATGGCTAAAATAATTTTTTAGGAAGTGCGAGGGACGAGATAAACATCGCACATTTTTCAGAGTCTGAGCCTACCGCTGCTGCAGACGATAGCGGCTGTGACGTCACAAGATGGGCCCAGTTGTGATTGTTAACATGGCGGAGCCTTCGGAAAGTGATACTGGTGCGAGAGAAATGAGTGATTTTGACAGCTTTTCGGACAGGATAGATGAGGAAAGTGGCCATGGAAGTCAATTTAGTTGAGGACAATATTTTGTCATAGATCTAGAGTAGATCTACACACAGGATTGGCCGTCACCTGATCATACATTCATCTGTTCATAGCATGATGCAACATTCATGTTCACATGCAGTGTTGTGCTAGTTACTGAAAACCAGTAACTAGTTACAATTACTAGTTACTTCACTACTTACACCAAAAAGTAATGCGTTACTGTGAAAAGTAACTTCTTAGTTACTTAGAAAAGGGCACCCATTAATGCCCTTATACTGTAGCCTTCATTTCAGTACTGTTATTGCATCGGAGAATAATACAACCTGTTGATCAACTTGACATGCATTTGCATCACTGAACTCTGCTAAGCAATGTGGTCTATACAAACACAAACACAAAGATATGTTTCAAAGTGCCAATCCAGCCGCTGTTGCTTAGGTGGAGGTGGAATGGCGTCGGATGAGTCTGGGTCTGTGGTCTTAGCTACTAGCTTCGCTACTAGCTTCGTCCCAGCATGTTTTTTCTGCAGATGTTTCAACAGATTTTAATTGCTGTTTTGGGCAGTCGATAGGATCTTTGACCCGCCAAGACACAACTTACATTTAACTAAAACGTTCTTTTCTTTGTGCTCGACAAAAGTGAAATAGTGAGAATATCTCCAGGCGGAGAAACTCGACTTGAGCTCTGCCGCCGCCATAACAGTCTTGTTAGTTAACACAAACACAGTGGCGTTTATTTTTCATAAACAATCTACGAATCTACGAAACAATGACACCAGCCACTCACCTTCATCTTTTGGGAACAGAAACATCAACACAGTGGCGTTTATTTTTCATAAACAATCTACGAATCTACGAAACAATGACACCAGCCACTCACCTTCATCTTTTGGGAACAGAAACATCGCCACTTCGGCAGACTTCACATTACCACAGCCAGCGGCAATGCATCGCTTCCCGTGTGTTTTTCCTCCCTTTTTCGTCACTGTCGCCTCCATTGTCAGCTTTTCTCGATTGGCAATCACTTCCAGTCGACTGCGAAACACTTTCCAATCAAATACTCGCTCAAAAACGTTGGTAAATTCGACTTTGAAATAGAGACAAAATGAATGGTGGTGAATGTAAACACTTCGGCTTGGCCCATCTTGTGACGTCACGCAGTAGATCGCAAGCCACGCCCACGAAGGCGGAGGTCGACTGCGAATTTCCCAGCGGAAAATTCAAACTCGTCAAATTCGTTGCTATTCCAACATCTTTGATATGGGTTCCAATGGACAATTTTGGTCATTACTATACGTATTAGCATAAAAGATCATGCACCGTCGCACACTTCAGTGGGTCTTTAAGCTTGTATGCAATTGAGAAGGGAAATTAGATGAAAATCAGGTGAAGGTTATTCAAGGACTGCTGAAGATGGAAGCATATCAATCTTTTTTCGCTGCTTCAAAGGATATGAGATCTTTTACCTTAAAATCTTGCAGTGTTACAGTGCATGCAAGGATTTTCCTTTTTGTTGTAAGCTTTCAGATTTGAATTTCAAACACTTTTTTTTCATTGTTTGCATTTATGAATAACCTTCAATAGAGTCCCAGTAGCACAGGGGACGTGTGTTTAACGGAACACATACTCTGGAATCATGTGCTGCAGAGTCCTAACTAATTCACTCCGAAGAGCTGCGTGGAAAATGGACATTACAGAAATGCTTTTGAAGGATAAAAAATATAAAGTATGCAATTGTACACCGGCAGGACAATTCAGTGGCAATATCCCTCTTTCATATAGCATGGCAATTACCTACTAGGCCACAAGTATTTTATTAAAAGCACTTTATCGAGAAAAAAAAGTAGAGTTTTACTAATACTAAAACAGGGGGTTACGTATTGTAACCCTAGTTATATAAGCACAGGCGGAGCCCTCTGAAGCCTACCTGAATGCGCGCGCAGGCCCACAGTATATATGGCGGCTACACCCTCCGCCCGCTATCCTACACACTCTTCAGCGAGCGGCCTAGGAAAGACAGGGCCCCCAGGTAGAGGGCTCCGCCTGTGCTTATATAACTAGGGTTACAATACGTAACCCCCTGTTATATCTCACACAGGCCCCGATGTATAAACGCCCTGTCGTCCAACAACATCGACCCACCACACCGTCCCTGACCGACTTTTGGCTAACATCCACTGCATCCCCACTTCCTCCCATCCGGTTGTAACCGTGGAGAAGTCGGGGCCGCAGCTTAGATAAGGCACACTCACACACGCTTACCTCGTGTAGAGTGTGCATGGAAAAAAATAGTGCGGAGACTCCGTCTGGAGCCTACCGCGCACCATGTTCCCCAGGTCCCTCGGGAGCATGGGAAAACATAAGTGCACCACGTCCCCCACACTCACACACGCTTACCCCGTGTAGAGTGGGCATGGACAATAGTGAGGAAGGCTCTCCCCGCCTCCTCCAGCCCTGTATGGGGCTGATTGCGCACCATGTCTCCCGAGTCCCTAAGGAGCACGGGAAAAAACACAAGCGCATTATGTCCAGGGGGGGGGGGTCAGATACCTACTGACCCACAGCCACCCCCCCCTCTCACCAGTCATGCGTTGCCCCGGCAAGCACAGACAACGAGAAGGAGCCAGACATGTCCAGGAGATAAAATTGTATGAAGGGGCCTGGCGTAGATCAAGACGCCGCCGTGCATATATCTTCTACACTCACGCCGCTGAATAAGGCTGTTGACACAGCCAAAGCCCGCGTAGAATGTGCACGGACCCCAGTGGGGAGGGCTCTCCCTGCCCGTCCATAGGCATGTATAATGCACTCGCATAGCCCTCCTGTTAGGCGCTTCTTGGAGAGAGCTTTTCCAGCCACACAATCCCCAATGCACACAAACAGCTGTTCAGTGCGTCTAATGGCAGCCGTGCGCTCTACATAACATGCTAGCGCACGCACTGGGCAGAGGAGGTTCAATTTAGCCTCCCTGGCCCCAATATGGGGTGGAAGATTAAAGCCACCTAACTGAATAGCCCTTGACCTGAAAGAACTCCTCAGACTCTTAGGAGTAAAGGAGGGGTTCGGTCTGAGTGTCGCCCCGCTACGGTCACCCCGGATCAAAAGACAGCTTGGGTGCACCGACAGAGCGGTCAGCTCTGACACTCTTTGGCCGAAGTCAAGGCAAGTAGCAACGCTGTCTTCCATGACAGAGCTTTCAGGGAGGAGAGCTCCAGAGGCTCAAATGGTTCTGTGACTAGAGCCTCGAGCACCAACGGCAGGTCCCACTGCGGGGAGGAGGCGTGCACTACTGGGCACCGCCTCCTGACCCCCTGCAAAAAACCGCGCCATAAGCGGCTGACTGAAGGCTGACCTGCCTCCAAATCCCTCATGGCAGGACGAAATGGCTGCTGCATACACCTTAATTGTGGAATGAGCCAGCCCCCTGCCCACCAGTATCTGTAAGTAGGTAAGAATAGAGCCCAGCGTGCATGACAGAGGCTCTAGACTCCTTCCTTCACACCATTGCCGGTATCCCGCCCACTTCGGCCTGTAACAGGCTGTGGTGGATTCTGCTCTTGCTGCTTGGATAGTCTGAATAACGTTGTCAGACAGCCCCACCTGTCTCAGCCTGTCCCTCTCAGGAGCCAAGCCTGGAGAGGTTGGCCCAGAGTGGGTAACGCCCCTATTGCACCTGCTTCCTGAGACAGCGCTCCCCAGACCTGAGGAATAGCCCAGGGCTGGCCCACCATCATCTGTGTTACCTCCGCGACCTGGCGCCACTAGGATGACTGGTAGATGTTCCCGCCTCACCCTCTCCAGGAGGGGGGGGATAAGGTGCAGCGGTGGAAAGGCGTAAAGCAGCTTTCTTGGCCATGCTCGTGTGCAAATGCGTCCACCCCCAAGGGCGGATTGTCCCACCGGGCCAGGGAGAACCACAGGGCACAGTGGCTGTTGCGCCGATTGGCGGACAGGTCAACCTCTGCCCTTCCGAACCGAGTCCAGACCTGCTTCAACACCTCCGGGTAAAGCCTCCACTCGTCTGGCAGGGGTCCGCCACTTGACATGATGTCGGCCCCCCTGTTCTCCCATCCCGGGATGTGCAGGGCCCTTAGAGACAACACAATCTGTGAAGCCCACAACCACAGGTTCTCTGCTGCGGTCAACAAGGCTATGGAGCGGACTCCGCCCTTCCTGTTGATGTACGCCACTGTGGTGCGGTTGTCGCTCCTCACTAGCACATGTTTGCCCTGTATTAAGGGTTTGAAGTGCTGTAGGACCAGCATCACTGCTTGCAGCTCCAGGAGGTTGCTGTGCCGAGCCTCTGTCAGAGGCCAGCAACCACCTAAAGCTCTCTCTAGGCACGTCCCATCCTGTCACTGAAGCGTCTGTGAAGACTGTGATATAGGAGGTCACTCGCCCCAGTGGAGCTCCCCTCCGCAGATTCTCTGGGGACCCCCAGAATCGGAGGTTGCTCTCTACTGAGGGGGGGATGGTCACCAGACGTCGTTTGTGTCTTGAGATCTAAACGAATGCCGGTAAACCACCTCTGCATGCGATGTGCATGCAGCAGTCCGAGTGGCACTACGGAGTGAGCAGCCGTCATGAGACCCAAAGTCTGCATGATGATCAAAGCTGTCACCGTCGCCCCCTGACGCAGCCTGCAGACTGCCCGCAGCAGGGATGCCTGTCTGCTTTCTGTTAGGGTGGTACGTAGTCTGCCTGCATCGAGCACCACCCCCAGATATTCTACATGCTGGTGAGGTATGGGGGAGCTCTTCTTCCAATTGACCGCAACTTATTTTTCAACCCAACTTGGTTAGGTGTGGGATCAATTGGGCTGTGTGAAACATTGCCCATTCCCTGGACCTGGCCATGACTATGAGGTCGTCCAGATAAAACAACACCCTCATGCCATGGTCCCGCAGCGGTTGCAGCGCCGTGGCTGAACGTGCGTGGGGATAGGGAGTAGCCGAACGGCAGTCTGTTGTACTCGTAGGCTACCCCCTGGAAGGCAAAACGCAAATACTTTCGGTGTTTTGGAGCAATTTCGCCATGAAAGTAAGCGTCCTTCAGGTCGATGGTTGTGAACCAATCGCCTGGCTGCACCAGTCCCAATAACTGTTTCATAGTTAACATATGGAACTTCTTGCATGCAATGTGCTGGTTCAGGCATCGAAGATCCAGAATGGGCCTGAATTCTCCTGTCTTCTTGGGAACCAGGAAGTACAGGGAATAGTGCCCCTTCTCTCTGACTTGAGAGTGCACATGCCGAGAGGAAACCTATCTCCTCCTGGGATGACAGATTTGCCTCTGCAAAACTGGAGTGAATAACCCAGTCTCAGTGTCCTGTCCATCCACTCCGTTAATACACAACTGATTTTCCATTCCCCATAACATTGTGTTAGGGGATGTGCAATCAGCTGCGGAGCCGCAGCTATGAAGCTGTGGTACTCTCTGGTGGCCCACTCCGCCGTCAAACCCTCCATAAAAGGAAGTTTGACCCATGGGGGGCTGACACAGAAAGGGCCGTTTTTCTACAATGCAGTTTTCACTCAGAGAAAAAAACGGCCGATTTTCCACTGAGGTCCCTGAACGCACCATGGCACGCTCCAGTGAGAACGTGCGCTCCGCCATAATGCTGTTTTCTCTCAGAGAGAAAGAGGCATTAACCGGAGCTTCTATCCTTGAACGCACCGCGGCCCACTCTCCGGGGGGGGGGCGTTCATCATAATGCCGTCTCTTTGAAACGGACATTATGGGGAAATGTGGAATGTGAAGAGAGATGACTCTTACTCTGGGATAAATGCAATCGTTTTTACTGAATGCATTTTACACACACATCTCACTCTAGAACTAGAGTTACAATACTTAACCCACTGTTCTTCTGCGGAGGTCCCTGAACGCACCGCGGCCACTCTCACGGGGGGCTGCGCCTCATAATGGGTGTCCAATTAACATCGTATGAAAATGGCCTCGCCGATCTCAACGAGACATTATGGGAAAATGTGGAATTGTGGAGAGAGATGACTCTTACTCTGGGATAAATGCAATCGTTTTTACTAAATGCATTTTTCACACACACATCACTCTAGAACTAGGGTTACTATACGTAACCCACCGTTCTTGCAATAGGGCCTCTTTTCGACTTTCTATTGAAAGGAAACCTATCACCTCCCAGGATTATAGATTTGCCTCTCTATTGCCCCTGAATGGAGGAGGGACGCTGCAAAGCTGGAGTGAGTAACCCAGTCTCAGTGTCCTGCCCCTCTACACTGTCAGTACACAGCTGGGCTTCCATTCCCCACAAAACTGTGTTCAGGGGACATGCCAGCAGCTGTGGAGCCACAGCTAAGAAGCTGTAGCACTCTTTGGTGGCCTACTCCGCTGCCAAACCTTCCATAAAAGGGAGTTTTGGCATGGGGGCTGACACAGAAAAGGGCCGATTTTTTACTGAGGTCCTTGAACGCACCGCGGCACGCTCCCGTGGGGCCGCGGCTCTGTCCTAATGCAGTCTCTTTTACCTCATTCACACCAACGCAACTCCGGTTAAAGCTCCGTGCTAGAGCTTTTCAGGTTCGGAACCGGTTCTTCGGTTTAGCTACGGCTCTTTTCACACCACTCAGAGCCCAACTGGTGCTGCGTCATTGCGTCCTCGTTTGCGTCATGACTCAACCGTTTGCGTGCCTGCTTTATAAAGCCAAACCGCGCGGAAACCCCTCACAGCTCACACCGACAACAACAACAATGGCCGATTGTGTTGAAGCGCTACTCGTTTTGGTTTTGGTAACAACCAGCGGTTGCCATCTCTTTCTGCAATTGTTGGAGAATTGCTTTGGACCGCGTGCTCCCCTCCAGCTTCCTCTGTACCTCTTCGGAAGACCAGATTCCCAGTAGGTAGCTGGTCTCTTCAGTGGACCACTGCTGCTTGTTAAGTTTCTCCATCGTTGTGTACAAACTGGATAAAAGGCGGGCTTTTTGTTGTTGTTCAGGAGTTGAGGTGGTGGAGATCGGCGCCCGCTATTTAAGCCAGGGCACGAAGGACAGGCCCGGGTCTCTCCATGGAGGTATGATAACTCTTTCTTCTTCTTTAAAACGTTTTACTTTCTCTGCAGTTGTTACTCACTCGCTGAAGAGAAAAAGGATAGCGAGCGGAGGCTGTAGCCGCCTTATATACTGTGGGCCTGCGCGCGCATTCAGGTAGGCTCGCCCCGATTGGCCGGCTACGTTTACGTAACTCAGTAGGTGAAAGCACGCACAGCATGATAGAGAGTAGTACCCATAGAGTCCAATAGAGGGCGGAGCCTGTGTGAGATATAACTAATGCTTATGATGGGATACCTCTCTTTGTCTGCTGTTGTTAAAGTGCAAAACTTATGCCTTTTAAATGATGTCTTGTATATGTATATGTACAGTATTTTATAACAATAATATACTTCCTTATTTTGCAGCACTTTTAAAAACTTTTACTAAGTGCTTTATAATCGACAAATCAAATAAATGGAATATAATTTGATCAGGTAACACTGATATTGTAGACTCATGCATGAATTCAATTTGCGGTATACACATATTATATTAATGTTATTTCCATTAATTCAACACTGACACAACTAAACTAAAATAATAAATGTTATATATAAGGTTCATAAGTTGGGTGATAAATGTGCTTCAATTACTACTGTAACTGTTACAGAATAATGATAGTGCATCATATCTTATTATTAAACTGTAAGTTCTGGTTCTTGATCGTTATTGGCTGAGCCAAATTCAAACCTGTTCACCTTATGTAGCCCCGCTAATTTTGCCCCTTACAGTTCAAATTCACATGTGGAAGTAGTTCTTCCGGTTCAGCAGTCGCAGCATTGTATACAATTAATTTTATTTTGGATATTTTACAGCTACGCTGAGCCCATAGAATTGTTTCACAGTACCACATCCATCCTCTGTTAGTGGGTGGCAGGTTGAAATATGAAAATGGCCCAAAATCTTGTGTAAGGAAATGTTAATTGTCTTTTGGTGTACATGGCTCCAATGAGGAGCTATGATGGCTCCTGGAGATAAGAAAAGTACCCAGTTTTGAATACATGTCACTGCTTGAATGGTAGATAAAGGTCTACAGTGTTAAAATGTATAAAAGTTAACCTAGAGACAGGATTGAATTAACCTGTCAGTGTGCTGTTTAGCTAGCGAACGTTATAGCTACCTACTTAACAAGCTAGCTAGCAAACATTAGCTATCTAGATCTATCCCATGGATATTTTCTAGCCTTCAAACTAGATAGGGAACGTTAGTTATCTACTTAAAAGCTAACTAACATTAGCTAGCTTTTGCCAAATTGGTGGCTTTGATCATCTTTGGCAAGTAAAGGTTTATAACGCTTGTGACGTTATGCAAAGTAATAGCATTACTCTCTAACCAGAAGTACCAACAGATAATAAAGCAATGTGGAAGCGCCCTAGAGCAGGCGAAGCATTCGGTGAATCAAAAATAATCTTCCAACATACAGTTAAAATGAAACAAATCTGTAACAGGATCAGTTGACACAACAGGCTGTCAAAACAGGACAGAACAAATAAACGCCAAAGAAGTGATGATTGTATGCCTGATCTGAGTGTTGCCACAAACTCTTCTGAGCTGATCCCAGCACAGATGTGTTTCCAGTATGTAGACAGTGTAACCAGGAGATATTGAAAGACGGCTTGTATACACTCAGCGAAAAGTCCTGTTAAAAAATACAAGGAGCAACGCTTATCAGAACAGGTCAGCTATCTGCAGGGCCGATACAGACAGTGAAATGATTCATTTGTACGCTTTCTGTGTATTTGGAGTCAGCACAGTTTTATATGTAAATCCATTGGAAAATGTGTTGTTGGCATTTTGCTTTGTGGTCTTTGCAACTGGAAAACCAAAGAAAAGGCCCAAAAATGCACTCACTTTCTAAAACTAAATTAAACTAATGCATGGATTATTTAATGATTAATTTGTTGTTTAGCAACACATTTCAAGGTAAAAATGATAGCAAATTAAACACATAAATATCTAGGTGTGTTGCAACACATGCTTTTCTCTGTGCTCACTTTTACCCCTGAAGCAAAACATTTTATTTCCTTCAATCACATGGGGGATTCTAGACACTCCATCTGACTCAATGCAAGTCGAATATTCACTCTTACATTAGCAAATTTAGAAATTCTTACCACTATGTGAGATAAATATCTTCCTCTTCAGCTGCTAACGGATCCACTTTGTTTCCTATCTCCAATCTGTCATTTCCATGTGACTATAATAAATACTATTATGTCATTAGAAAGAGTTATTCTCTATACTAATCCATCAAGTTTTCCGTTATAAATGTTAATGGGTTGATAAATGAATTTGGGTATTTAATGTCAATGGTACGCAGAAGTAGTTTATGGAAGCCCATATGGGACTTTATTTAAAATGATAATGCAAACGTGAAATAGAAATGGAAAAAGCTGTTTCATTTCATGATGAATCAAATTTAAAAAGGAAAATGCAATAAAAACAATGTAGACTCATTTTTGCAAGCGTTATTTCAGTCCCAATTATAATTCAATTGCAATCATGGCTTATGGCTTATGACATTTATGATATTTAAGGCTAAATCTGCTTTGTTGTTGTTATTTATTCCTAATAAGCAAAAACAATTGTGTTTACATTCACATGTCTCTTGGTGTCAAAATGAAGAGTCAGTTGTCTGTCCATGACTCACAGTTAGGATATCAATTAATTTGATGCTTAAATAATGTTTGCACAAAGGAAAATTATGCTAAATTGTTTTTATTAAATTTGTAATGTCTTATAAAGAAAACAGTGCTCTTAATTCTGGGTTAAAATGACCCTCGAGTTTTGTTCTCCAGTGCTTTCCAGAAGCGAGTGTCATCCACCCACCTTTGTACTCCCAAAACTCAATTTCACAAAAGTATGAGATATTGATTCCATACAGATGCAGTCATGTCTGAGCTGTTACATTAACACTTGGTTAATCTCAGGCCTGGAAAAATAACCCAATGTGGAGGGCATATCATATATGCTCTAAATCTTCACCTCTCCTACACCTGCAAAATCTTACGACTGTAACTTCACACTGCTGATGTATTAAAAGCAACCAGGCGTAAACATCTCTTGATAGACTTGGGGGAGTGCGAATCAAACGTCCCTCTTGTACACTATGTCAAATCAAAAACCATCTGCAGCTTGTGACACATATACAAGAATAATCTCTGTCACTGAAGAGAATCAGCTGAGTTTACACTTTAATTCTAGACAGGGGGAGTATAAGACCTTTAAAAAGGAAGTGAACCCTAGCATTGCAAAAATAAATGGAATCCTATTATATGTACTCAGTCTTCATTGGTTGTGTCATTTCAAGATGATAGAACATTTCAGGACCCTTCGATACAACAGTGGACCATAGCCCTAGCAGGGCAAAGGTGAGGCACTTCACTTTGGCAACCCATTTCATTGGATACATAAAGGGTTACTCTATTTAGCATGTTTTTAACTTTTCAATTAACATTGGTTTCACGGAAACCCTAACCCCTTTCATATTCTAGAGATAAAGTAGAGTCTACAAATCAATCAATCAAAATGAGGGAAATTAGGTTTTGTGACAGTTGCACCATATAAGAAAGTAAGAGTAAAAGTCCTTATAGCCACAGGGACACAACCTCTTAGACACAGGAACGAAGCAGGACGTCTTCCATAACTCTTGGTATAATCCATGTCATCTTAAAGAGTCCAGTAGCCAAAAAAATTAAATATTGCAAACGTTAATTGAAACATTGATGCAAACGTTGCCCGATCAGTCTGGAAGCCATAAATGGAAGCTTTGTTTTCAGATATATCCAGCTGCATCCATGTTTCCATAAAGCACATTAAATTACACTCCAGATTTTCCATTTCATTAGCTACGATGTCCTTTTCTTCATGTTCAGTTAATGGCATTCTGGTAGTAAAATTAATGTAAAGGGACTGTTTGGTAGCAGAATAGGGTATACACTTTTATACATTTACTAAAAATTTAGTTACTGCAGTTGTTTTGAATGTGAATCAAATAAGCATTAGCTGGCTAATATAAGTGATATAAGTTAATATTAATGCAGTGAATAAAAGGCTGGTAAATTGTTGGGTTAATGTAGGCCAACTAAAACAACTTATTCTAAAAGCTTTAAACTAGCAGAGGTACCGTACACCTCCATTTATTTTGTCTAATATATTACAGGAACAGGATACTGACCCTGAAAAATTGCCAATGTTCAATCCATTGAGAAATACAAAAAAAAAAAAATGATCTTACTGGTTTTAATATACTGATGTTACGGCCTCTGCCTTCTATCTGCTCATTGAGCTGTCTGTGAGTGTTTGCAGCTGTGTGTGTTATATGTATATGAGCTGTGCCATTGCCCAGACGCCATTGGATGCCAGCTTTCTGTCCTTCCCCCGGTAGGCGTGACCGAAGATCTGGATTGGAGCAGGTCGGGCCCGACTCTCCAATCCCTGCACACACCTTCCGGGGACTGTTACAAGAATGTGTGCATCTCAGTTAGTCAACAGAGGTCTGAATCTGTGTCAGACGTCTCTCGGTACTCTCAGTACATTCTGTGTTAGTTCTGTGTGAGTTCTGTTAACAGTGGTTAACTAGCTTGGCACTTGCTCTGTGTTAGTGCTGGTGGTTAACTAGGTTGTGTGCATATGTGTGCTTATGTTTATGAATCTGTTTATCTTTAAGTACAATGTAACTGTGGTTAACTTGTACACAGGCTGTGTTTTGTTACGGTCTATTTTTGTTAGCCCTATTCCTTTTTCTATTTTAGAAGTGAGGTTCTCTTTTGTTTATGTGTTTGTAGTTTTTGTTTAGTTTAGGTATTAACTTGTGAAAGCTCTTATCTAAAGAGTCTACTTTAGTTCCTTTTGTTTGTTATTCAAACCGGTGCCTTTGTGGCCTTTTGTTTTGATTGTGGCTGTTTGTTGCCAAATTAGTGCAGTTTTCATTAAAACAACTTCCTATTTTACCAAAAACAACTGGTCATATGTTACTTTCCACGAGCCGGGACGTAACAACTGAATATGCGCATTAGGATGTCTCCTGCTGGCCCCGCCCTCCGACAAGTTCTGGTTTAACCCATAGACTTTGGATTATGGTGAAGCCACAGATTTTGAAATACCTTTATTGACCAAAATATAAAAACCTACATGGATTCATATTTCGGGGTCTATAGGGACATCACTTTTGGGGCCACAGGTAGAACTTATTCCTTCAATTACCGATTGGGTGAAATAAGAAGCAAGGCTAGGTGGCAGCGCCATATTCAGGTCTTATTAGAAGCCCACTATGGTTAGCATGGAAGTTTCCTGTCTGAACTAAAGGCCTAGTTCCAGGATCCTGGTATTGCACGTGCTGTCTCATTGCATTATTCAAATTTGTGTCAGTCAAAATGTATGCCATAAGGAAGTAGTTAAATAAACTTGTAATTTTAGGTTGTCCAATGAATATGAGAGGTATGTGGAGCATATTAAGGTCTACTCATACAGGTGAAAACATGTTTATTGAGTATTTTTATTGTAGATTCTGCGTGAATTTTGTTAATATAGGTATGGTGTACAGATGAATCTTTACTGTTCTCACTCAGGGTAATGTCACACACATTTGTATATCAATTACTTACACCTTCTTACCTTTACGTTTTGAAGAACGCCTTCACGGTGAATAGAATGGGGGTCGCGTTAGACACCAAACAATGATATGAAAAGTGTTTCTGCCTGCTGTAACAGATCTTTGGCACCTTTAACCATTCAACAATCCATCGTTCTGGGAGGCTGTATGGGTTTCAGTGTTTAGCATATGTAATGTCAGGTTATCATTTTAATAGGGAGGTGATGTCATAGGAAGTTAATAATGAACAAGTAATAGAATAACAAGCCTGCCCTGTGGATCCTGATGCATTATAATAGGCCCAAATGTTCCATATTCATGAAGCAGCAGTAATTGCATTACCAATCTCCTCATTAGCCAACTCACAGACCACACTCAATCAAACTTTTTAAGTGTAAAAGCTGATTCAAATTAGCGCTACCGCTCCGAACAGCGATAAGCCTTTATCTAATACTGTGGCCCCCCCCACCACGATGTGCGCCTGCCTTTCAAGGGGAAGATGATAGAGCCTATAATCTATCACCAGGAATACTAACCACTGACCCCAGCTGAGTTCAATAGGTGAACTATTTTCCCCCAAAGGGATATTTTCAGAAGGCTTTAATATGGATGAAACATTCATCTTCTTTTTTAGTTGCATGAGCATTTGGAGGATATCGATTTGGTGGAACTGAATGGACATTCATACTGACGATGTCCTCTAAAGCTGTAGACGTTTTTGTCAGCCACAACTGGAAGGGTTTCCTCAGAATACTGTGTGTGTGTGTTTCAAGACAAAAGACGGTTAATTAAAACCTTGTATTGATGATTGGTTTCTATTAATGAGAATGTAGATAAGGGAAAGCCTTTTTTAAATTATAAAGAGAGGAGGAGGTGGGGTGGCATGTCTGACTTACACTGTCTGTTCATTTCCAAAGTCAAAACCCTGATTAGCCCTCCCAATTTTAATTATAGGAGGTTCCTCTGCCTTGGAACTCGCAGTGAAATGGCTTTGAAACCTGGCAGCTTTGAAATGTTTAGTGTGTGGATGTTTGTGAGAATGTGTGTGGAGAGAGGAGCACAAAAAGAGAGTGCAAGCTAAGCCTTGGCTTGACGGAGTCAGATGGAATCCATCCAGCTCATTAGTAGTATTTCTGTTCTTGAACAAAAGCAGGGGCTAAAACATATTGTAATTGATTTCTACGCTGGCTGACCCAGCCTTCTTTTAATTAATAATTACTGCAAATGAGCAGTCAGCAAAATACTGAGGCCCGGTGGCTATTTTTATATGTAGATTTCACATATTTCATTATTTCATTGTTTCCTTTTCACGTGTCCGCTGACAAGACAGCTAAATAAGCGACATGGATACATCAATTATTTCAGCGCGGATAAACGGAGCAGAGAATACGTGCTGACGCTAAATGTCAGAGGAAAACGTCAAAGAATACAAGCCAATTAGTAACTCTCCATTGATCTCTTTAAAATCTATTTCAAGGACCGCCTACTTCCATCTACGTAACATTGCAAAAATCAGGCATATCTTGCCTCAAAACGATGCAGAGAAACTAGTCCATGCATTTGTTACTTCAAGGCTAGATTATTGTAACTCTCTATTATCAGGGTGTACCAAGAAGTCAGTTAAGTCGCTTCAGCTGATTCAAAATGCTGCAGCACGTGTACTAACCAGAGTTAGGAAAAGGGACCACATTACTCCTGTTCTGGCTGCCTTACACTGGCTCCCTATAGAACATAGGATAGAATTTAAAATTCTTCTTCTCGCCTACAAAGCCCTTAATGGGCAGGCGCCATCTTACCTTAAAGAACTCATTATACCCTACTGTCCTACTAGGGCATTGCGTTCCAAGAATGCAGGGTTGTTGGTTGTTCCTAGAGTCTCTAAAAGTACAATGGGAGCCAGAGCCTTTTCATATCAAGCTCCACATTTGTGGAATCAGCTTCCAGTTTGTGTTCGGGCGGCAGACACCCTATCCGTTTTTAAGAGTGCGCTTAAGACCTTCCTTTTTGATAAAGCTTATAGTTAGGGCTGATTAGATTCAGCCCCTAGTTTAGCTGCTATAGGCTTAGTTTGTCGGGGGACACTTTACTTTACTTCTTCCTTCTCTCTGTCTGTACCTGTGTACTCTCATGTTCCGAATAACCCAGCTTCCCCAAATTTCTTTTTGGTATCTATCTACGCCGGGACCCTGAGTCGTGGCTGATCCTGTTGCTGTGGTCCTGAGTCCTGGATCGCGAGCCCTGGATCTTGAGTCGTGGCTGTGCCTGTTGCTGTGGTCCTGGATCATAAGTCCTGGATGGATATCCTCGGGGATTCATCTTCTTATTATAGACACATGCATTTCCAAACATTTGGACTACCTATGTTGTAAATGTATTATCTTCTCAATTTACACACGGCATCTATTGCACGTCTGTCCGTCCTGGGAGAGGGATCCCTCCTCTGTTGCTCTCCCTGAGGTTTCTCCCATTTTTTTCCCCTTTAAACTGTGGGGTTTTTCCTTTTTCTGGAAGTTTTTCCTTGTACGATGTGAGGGTCTAAGGACAGAGGGTGTCGTATTGTCTACTGATATTCTGTACAAACTGTGAAGTCCACTGAGACAAATGTAACATTTGTGATATTGGGCTATATAAATAAACATTGATTGATTGATTGATTGATTGATCTCCCTCTGAGATGGACAATAGCTTGGACACAGTAAGTTTGAAAAACATTTATCTTCCTCTCAATTTATTTGGAATGTCAAAACCCTATAAATCAGAGGGTTTGCTTCTGAGAGTGTAAGTATGCAATACATGTAAAGTTTCAACTTTTTTTGTGTTAGATGGTTTTAATCAGCCTTTTAAAAATGGCTTTAATTGATCATGGTGTAAGACTTTATAGATTCAGATCTTAATGTATTAATAAAGATAGCTGTTTCAGATAATGAGCTGTGTTAACTCCCAAAGTTGGCTTAATGTAAATGTGAGGGTAAGTGTCACCTGATATTTTGTTATCTCTAATGGACTATTCCATACCAGCTAATAGTGTCTGACCATATCTAGGCCAAGACTTCCTGTTCTGTTTGCTGGTCATCGTTTACAGTCGGACAACGGATGGAGTTGGATTTGAGACTAAATGTTTCATCTCTATAAACAAATAAAAAGCTTAATTTGACATAGCCATTGCAGCCTTTTTTGCTTTCTAAAGGCCGCTCAAATGTGATTGGTCACTACTTCCAATACTAAAACCTTGTCACGTTTCCTACAGAGTCTACATGCATATACAGTTATCTGTTGATATACTGTAGACTAAGATTCCATTAAAATCCATTAGAAGGCGATACATATAACTATAGAGGATGAGTTCCACCCATGTAAAGTAGCTCCTACTGATGCAATGAATAGAACAGCTCATGTTGTAGGGAAACCTGGGTACATAAACTGTTATAGGATATAAATGTAAGCCTTATGTCTTGTATTGAATGGTGTTTAGCAAACATGTGTGTATCTTGAGGTGTTCTCTCATGCAAACTTCACTGCATGTATACCTGCAAAAACATGGTGACACCAGAACATGAGCACCCAACTCTCCAAACAACAGAATCAGAGTCAGTAAGTGAATGATGTAAGGTAATGTAATATCTGTGACTATAGAAAGAGATTGCACGAAAGACGATTAGGGTCTTTCTTGCTAAATCATAAGCTCCAGTCTTTTTCTTGGGATGTCCAGACAAATACAGTACACAACATGGCAGTCAAATGATCCTAACATAAAAAGTCTCAATGTTAATCCAGTGTTCAAATATTGTTTATATCATCTCAAATCTTAGAAGAATACGCATGTTCCTGTTTTTTTTGTAAATCTCTTCACAGGAGAAGAGTTGCTCCTGGAACTTTTAACGTTATCTTTTTCTTTTCACCCAAACTCCCCTCCTCGGCGGGCATGGAGGCTCAGTGCCAGCAAGATTAAAAACCCTGGAAATGTCCCTGAGTGGCACTCGATATAACCCTACTAGACATTTCTTAAATTTAATCAAGATGGACAAAATGATTCATGATATCCTTACGTGATTGATAATGCGACCGCCTTTCAAGTAGTCCAATAGTCTTACACTGAGAGACAGGGACAATTCTAAAGGGATTCTTGGTGCTAAAGAGCAACATTGTTCCTCACAAAGCCCTCTCTTGGAAACACACTCGTATGTATCATTCTAAAGGAATCAATAAAGTCATTTGAGACTTTTAAGAACTCCTTTACTTCCCAAAGTCCCAGCTAATGAGTATTTGAAGTAATTGCCTCTTTGTGTTTCATTGAACCCGAAATGGATGATGATGTTTTGAAAGATGTGATTTTGAGTCAGGGCGTTGATACAAATTGTAATCCTGTGGTCTGAAGTGGCAAAGCTTCTGCTGATCAGCAATACATTGCATGTGTTTATTATAGAATACCATACTCCCATTGATTTTCTTATCTCCAGTTGAGACAAGAAAGGGCATGATAGAGCTTAATACATTGGGTGAGGTGACAGGATGACATGACACGACAAAAAACTAGTAATAAAGTCATAGGGGCTTTTGTGTGTGTGGGGGGGGGGGGAGAGGGGTCACTTTGAACAGGGTAGAAGAGGAAAGATAAAAGGAGAATATAAATGAATGGGAACATATTGTTTTCCTAGCTGTAACGCTGGAAAACAAATCAAAAATAAATTGTTGGTGTTTCAGAGGGAATGAGTGTTGGATCATTTTTACTTAAAGTTATGACTTACACAATCAAACGGAAATGTTTGACTGTTTGTGAATTTAAATGTTCTATTGCTTGTGTTTCAGAATGTTTGCTTTTTCTGGTTAGAAGCATGATGTCCTTGACGACAATTAAAAGACTTTCTTAAGATGTGGTTGGGAGCTGTGATTGAAGTGCATGTGCCTAACAAGCAGAGTGATGCAGATAATGGGATCCTGTAGTTCAATATAAGAGACAGTTTATTGGTAATGTCTTTCTAAAGTTATTGCATGGTGGGCAGTACTACATTGCATGGATGTAATTGTGTGTCGAGTCTGCAGTTGACAGGCTTATTTGGTGCATTGTATTCTATTGTGACCTTGTACTCTATGAGTTGAAGGTTGGGTTTATATATTGAGAATGTGTTGGGGCAGATTTAGTCAAAGGGGTTGACAAGTGATATGGATAAATCTTTCTCCCAATAGGGATGGATATTGTCTAGGTTGATCCTTTGTACATTTAAGAGAGGTGCTTTGACTATTTATTCTCCTCTTTTGGAATTTTAAATATTTCCTAATGTGTTAATATTGATTTTAGGTGTAGCTGCTGAATAAAGTACATTTTGTGATTGGTTTTAAAAGCAATGACATTTCAGTTTTGGATATTGTGTTGTCTTTAAAAAATATATTTTTGTTCTGGAAAATGTTTTAGTGGTTCCATAGATTTGTGTTTCTTTACGGTGTTTGCTTTTCGTTCGTGATTTTGTGTGTTTCCTAACATCCTGTCAATGTTGTGGTTATGGTAGGAACTGTATGGAGTATTTTAAAGGAGATGATAAATGGCAAGGTGAATGTATCTGCATTTCTGTTATTCAATATCTTTCATTTCATTTAATCGTTTATTTGAAAAGGGACAATGCACATTGATGAACACTTTAAACAAATAATGCTTCAAATGTAAATATGCCGGATTTTAGCTTTGAGCTAATTTCCATCTGTAGTCCCTCTGATACAACATTTAAGAACATGACATTTATATACATAGCAAAAATAAATACATGATATGCAGAAAGAGCATGAGCAGCATACAAGTATTTACCACATGGCAGTACAATGTAGCAGCTACGACATATAAAGTGCAAGAGAAGATACAAGAGCTACATAAAGTGCAAGAGGAGATACCCCTGTGTTAAAGTGCATTTAGCGGTGATTGCACTTCTGTTTGTTTCTCAACCATTCTTTGAGGTGACCTTTAAAACTATTGAGAGTGGGACAATCCCGTATCTCAGTTGGGAGGCTATAGAAAGAGCTGCCTTTAATGGAGAGTACATTTTGTCCAAAAGTGGTCCGTCTACGGTGGACTTCACAGTCTCCTCTGGTTTCTGACCTAGTGCAGCGTCCAGTGTTTTTTTTGTGGATGATCTATCAGGGTTAACCTTATTCCGTGAGATGGATCCATTTTGTTATAATTTATAGTTGTTTGGTTGAGAAGTAATAGTGAAAGTTTATTGATAAAGTCTTTGTGTTATTATATCATGAGCTTTATGAGGGTTAATTGTCATTGGTATGTAATATTCACCATTTGAAGCGTTGATCAGAAGCGTCACGACTAAGTTAGCTTGTTTATTTCTGTGTTGTTTAATGAATGTTTCCCTGCTTCCATCTAATGTGAATACTACTTAGATGTTGGCAAGAAGATCAACGTGTCAATCAATCATGTGTGTATGCAAACTATGAATACAGTCAGAATTACAAAGAAGCTGCGATAGCTGTTTTCCTTTGCTTTCACTGGTAAGCTTTAGATCTTTTTTTAGCAATCTTCTCATCTAAATCTTGACAAAAAAGACAATTCGCGTATTTTACACTTTTCTGCTAAAGACACAATCTCAATTGTCAAAGTTATTTCAGTGTAGCTTTTGAAAACTTTGTGTGTTATTTCTTTGTAACCAGTTGATACTTGCGATTAAACCACCCCTCGGCCCATTTGTATGCCTGAGAAGTAGCATCGCCATTTGACCTTTCTGAGACCTGCATAAAAGGGTGCATAGCCCCACCTTATCAGCAGCCTTTCACTGGGTAAACTTTCTGTTCTCAGGAATCTGACCAGAGGTAGCGTCACAACTGGGCAACATTCAGGGAACAATGGAGAAGGATTGGTAATCGGGTTGCAGAACTGACAGTGGCAATCAAATGGAATGGAACAAGCCTGAGGATCAATACAAGTCAGTGACCTCACACAGACAAAGGTTGTTTAGTAGCAGGCAGCACTAATTGAAATCAATGGCTAATCTGATGACAGTTCTTAACCTTTACACCTTTGGGGATTCATAAACGAGTGAGAATCATGGCAGAGCAGCAGGCACCCTGCAGTCTCTGTACAATTACTTTCCACTTCAACACATTTCTTTTTCTGCTGATACACACTTTCTAAGATGCCTAACAAAGTCATTCAGTGTGGATACATTGCCCCGGATCAATACAATAGGAGTACTAACGCTTGGGTTTAATGGTGATTCTTCATTGTATGGTATCACCAATAAAAGTAAAATAAAATATGCATGTAGAACCATACTGCATGTGTAAGGTCATTCTGCTGGTAATTGATTAAACCATGGAGGAAATAGGGTCAAATAAGGCAATATAATTTCAATGTAAGTCATATAGATGACATAGGTTGGGTGAATGGGGTGTCCCATCAAATAGGATTGAATGCCATGCACATGCAATTACATGTAATGGCCTTAAAAGCGGAGGTTAAGTGATGGAGAAGCTGTAGTTCATTTTGTATGGAGGATGGAGCCACCATTCAGGCATCAACTGATGTGACAGGCAGAGAAAAGAAGATGAGACTGAGACCAGACATTTTAATCACCAGACGTCAATAACCAATCAGGCGGCAGGCCACCACAAATATATAAAATGGGGAGTTGTCACAAACAAATTGTCAAGAAGAATCATAAGAAAACATTTGAAGTTGATTTGTTGCTAAACACGATTTTTCGATTGAGAATCTTTTTATCATGGCAAATAGATCATATTTCACGGCTCACTGGCTTAACCCTATAGTTTTATGATTAGAACACCAATTAGAAGCCCACAGCTTTATTTTCATAATTAAGTCCAATGTTCACCTCTCTAAGCAAGATCTTATGTGTGAAGGTGTTCACTACAGATTCATCAAGAGTGTTGTACCATGATAAGCACCAACGGTAATTATAGATGTAATGTAGGTCTAAGGAGAAAAAAAAACAGTACCCAGACATTCTATTCTAATGATAAAACTTTTTCTTGACTTTCTATAATTGAACAATTTCTAGTTGACCATTGCAAATTGTGTTATATTTAAATGCAGAAGCGGTGTTTCGCTCTACGGGAGTAAGAGCATGAGTAAGACGTGTGTGAGAACACGGACCCAGAGTAATGTGTAAGATTAAACTTTATTGATTGTGCTGTGGTTAATTAGGTATGCAGGTAATGCATGTTGTACCTTCCTGGTTTGTTAATCAAAGGTATTTGTATTGAAATGAGGCAAAATGCTTTATTTCTTCATCATCTGTGAAGTTATATTTCCAACACATCTATATATTACATTAACTCCAGCTGTTGCCTGGTGACGGCTAGCTTTTTCATCAAGGTCCTTGGAAAACTACAACAAAGGGATGTGTATTATGCTATCAAAGTATTCTCATTTGAAATCAGAACAGTGCGCCTGTATTTGAACAAGGCTTTGATTCATGCACAGACACACTCCCTGATCCCCCGGCTTAATCCCTCCATTGGCTGGGACAAGGACACGTTGACAATTTAAGACCTCTTCCCTCAAACTCTCTTAAATAGTCCTGTTGACTGATCACAACATAGTCTCCGGGATTTAGAAACATGCTTTTAATTAATCAGCTTGTAACGGACAACCCAACTGGGTAAACATATTATCAACTGACATTTTCTCTGAATTGCTAATAGATCTAGTGGGTGATATTCTGAAAAAGTTTCAGCCGCACTCAAGTTTGCTTAACAATATTTGTATAGCATGGAGTGTTCAATACATACAAGTGGGATTTAGTGGTTATAATTCTATTTTTATACACTTCAGTCTCACATAATACTTACTTTACAATGTAGTCCCAAGGCAAAGAAATTACTAATGCTACTTAGATTTTTCCCTTTACACAACTTGAAATCTTCTTAGCCTGTCAGTGAAAACAAGACATTGGTAAAGCGTACAGTTTGGGGTATATACCTTAGACTGTATTAAAGTAGACAGTCACAGTGAGCCTACAATTTGGGTTGTGGAATGCCGTTTTTGAAACCTCGAGTTTGGCCAAACTGGCTTGTTTTTCAGCAACCCAAATCAAATTGGTGCTGTATTGAAGAAGACTTGATTATGACCTAAAACTCTTCAAAAAGATGTGTGGTGTCCAAGTATTTATATGAAATTAATTTGTCTAGTTCAAATCTTGTCCTGTGCCTTTTCTCGTGACTTCCTGTTTTATTTTTCATCGCATTTTAGACAACTTCCTGCCTTTTTGTGTTTCCCACCTCTGTGATTGTTGAATCCACCCTGATTGTCTTCACCTGTCCTTGTTCTATTTCGTATAGGCTTCGCCCTCTAAGGCTATCGCTATTGGGTAATCCCCTGCGCGCCCGCGCAGCACTGAAAACACTTGTAGTCCACGCCCACCTGCGAGGTTGGCCCCACCTTCGGACTCACTTCCGGTATAAATAGGAAGGAGGCCCGACAATCTGCTCCCTCTTTTCTTGTAGCTGTAGAGACACTAAAGAGTAAAGGCTCTTTTAAGAGCCACCTCGAAAAATGAGTACACAGGGTTGTGTTAGAGTTTGCTCCTCATGCCAGACGGGGTTCATAATGAGTTATGATCATAATGAGTTATGAGCGGCACTCACGATGCGAATCCTGCCTGGGGTCGGAGCATGCGCACGCAGCTCTCGCCCAGCAGGTGTCATGTGCTCATTGTCATTGTGCCCGTCTCCCTCTGGCCGACAGACAGCGAAGAGCGGACGCTCTCGCTACTGCAGCCGAGGAGGATGATTGGCCAGTCCAGGAGTCCTACTCCGTGGACCAAGCCCTTGAGTTCCTGGATCCGAGTGCTGGGCAGGAGTCGGAAGACTCCTACCCCGCCTCCATCCACGGATCACCTTGTGGTTTCCCCATCCCGTTTCTCCCCCGGACGGAGGAGACAGAGATGGAGCCAGGTGCCGGCCTGGCCCGGCTGCGGGACCCACGGTCCCTCTTTCCGCCATCAAGGCTCTGCCATCGATAGGCGGGATCCTACAGGAACTGCCGGAGATCATCGAAAAGGCAGCCGCATGGAGAGGTCTCCTCGTTCCTCCGGCTCAGGAGAGCTCTCTTGCCGGTGGCAGGAGTGTTTCTCCCGGGTACAGACCGTCAGGAGTGACCCGGTCTGGCCGCGCTTCCCGGCCATCCGGAAGTACCAGGAGGGAGCGGCGGCGGCGGCCCCTAGGAGCCTGAAGGCTCCGGTGTCCTCATACGTCCCCCTCACTAAGGGGTTGACGGATGTTGGTTTTCCGACCACGCCTCCCCTGGAGCCGAACCTGACGGCATTGTTCGGGGTGAAGCAGGCCAGCACGGTCGCCGCACGGCGTCCCTTGCTTTCCTCCCCCGGGGACCAGGTTGTCATCCGCCAGACTGACCGGATGCACCAGTGTGCCTTCCAGGCGTCTGCAGCGGTGAACAACATCGCTCTGCTGTCTCACTCCATAGTGAGACTATCAGAGCAGCCCTCCATGCCCTCCGAGGCTTCGGAGGAGATAGAGGAAAGTACTGCTGGATGCTCCAATCAGCCCGGACGGGCTGTTCGGACCCCAGTTCCACGCCATGGTGGAGTCCATGAAAACTGCCGCAGAACAGGGCAGCATGTCAGCTGGCTCCAGCCTGCTGAGCGCCCCCAGCGGCAGCGCCCGCAGCACCTGCAGCCACGGCGTCAGGGCTCGCTGCAGAAGCCTGTTGTTTTTAACCTATCGGTGAATAAACTGCAGAGCTCGCGGCATTCCTCTCTCCCAGATATACCTCCTACACACGGTCATAATAACCCCAAGAGTGCCGTTATAGTGCCTCGTGTGGACAGCACTGGCACACGCCTCCACTCATCCCCTGAGCGTGTACGCGCCACATGATGAGAGCCGGAGTGAAACACAGCGTGTGGAGGCTCCCTCGCAGCCCTTTAGGTCCAGGCCCACCTTGGGTTGCCTCACGGGCAGCGGCGGCGAGGGCTCTGGCGTGGCTCGTCACCATGATGACCACAGAACATCATAAGCATGTATGCCCACTCTCAGAGTATTTCTCAGAGTGGAAGCGCATGTGTCTGATGGACAGATGGATGAGCAGGCTGATCAGCAGAAAGTATTCCAGCACTTCGCCCCTTTGCTGTACAATCAACATGTGTTGATTCGCACAGACAACAGGCCACGGCAGCCGAGGTATAGGCTGCCGTGGCCTGTTGTCTGTGCATCATCAGGGAGGAGTACGATCTGTGCAGCTTCTGAACGCAGCCAGGCGGCTGCTGTTCTGGGCGAGCACACACGTTGCTCTCCATCAGAGCAATGTATATTCCCGGTGAATTGAACAGAGGGGCTCGCAGAGCGCAGGATCACCCCCCTCTGGGGGGAAGACGTTCGCACATCGGCCGTGGCCCAGGGTGCTGTTATACGTTTTGCCCACCAGTTCCGCTGACCCCTCGGTTGCCGGACCGAGTGCGGGAGAAGCGTCTATCAGCGGTCCTGATAGCCCCGGAGCGCACGGGAGCGTCCTGGTTTCCATGCCTACAGCGTACGCTGTCAGGCAGACCGTGGGAAATTCCGTGGCGCGGGGACGCTCTCTCCCAGGCGGAGGGAGCGATCAGCAGCCACCCAGCCATTTTCTGCGAGAAGTACGGAGACTCAGACCTGTGTCACACACACTGGCGCCTCAGTGGGACTTGGCTTTGGTGTTACATGCACTGAGTAAAGCCCCATTTGAACCTTTAGATCAGGTTCCCCTTAAGGTATTGTCAGCCGAAGTAGCATTACTTTTAGCCCTGACTTCAGCAAAAAGGGTGAGTGATTTGTCTGCCCTCTCTGTGGCTCCGTCATGTCTCCGGATCCAAGGAGTTGGCAGCTCAGCTGTTTTGTCAGTGGAAGACATTTGCACTGCTGCATCTTGGTCTGCCCTGTTCGTTTATTCAATTTTATTTGAGGGATGTCTCCCATTCCTCTCTGACACACCCTGTACTGAGTGTCCTGTCAGAGTGAGTGATGTCAGGGATCCAGCTGTGCGCTCTCTCCTGCCTGTCTGCACGCAGAGAGCTGCCCTTGTTCCCCCTCTTTTATCGCTGGACAAAGTGTGACCTTCGTCTCTACTTTTTCACAGCGGCAGGGTTGTATTGTTCCCAGCCTTCGTCCCCTCATGGAGAATATTAATGTTATGCTATATTCCAGGGACTGTGATGCGCCATTCGCAAGGCGCAATAGGCATGGGTTATTATTTGAGTATAGTGTGTCTGTGCTTCTGGTACCGGGCGGACCCAGTGGGGCGCAGACTACATCATGCTTCGCCCTTAACCCAATAGCGATAGCCTTAGAGGGTGAAGCCTATACGAAATAGAACTGAAGTTACCTACTGTAACTCCAGCTTCTATGAGTATAGGCGTAGCCCTCTAAGTTCTGGGCCCCACTGGCTCCACGAATAGCTGAAGAAAAGCTGTTTGTGTGGGAGCAGATTGTCGGGCCTCCTTCCTATTTATACCCGAAGTGAGTCCGAAGGTGGGGTCCACCTCGCAGGTGGGCGTGGACTACAAGTGTTTTCAGTGCTGCGCGGGCGCGCAGGGGATTACCCAATAGCCTTAAGGCTTAGAGGGCTACGCCTATACTCATAGAAGCTGGAGTTACAGTAGGTAACTTCAGTTACCTTGTGTTTATTGAGTCTGCGGCTCCCTTTGTCCTGTGCCAATTCGTCTTAGCTCTCTTGTCATGCCTGCCAACTATCTACTGTGGTCCAAGTACTCATTGATCAAGTTTTTTATGTCTAGTTGTGATCCTCTAAGTAATCCTCCGTTTTGTGTTTTGCGTTTTTTATCCTCCTTTTACATTTTTGTGTTTCTTTCATAAAAACTCTTGAGAAAAGGCCTGTGTGACTATTGACCTTGTCCCTGGTTGCCTTATGTTTGTGTCCTGACAAAATCTTTCCTGAGATTATAAATCAATTAAAGAAATAGGGTAACTTCTCATAAAGAAACACTGTAAACAGTAAATTAGCCCCCTGTTGGCAACCGGAGAGAATGCAAGTTTAAGGCACTCAAGCATTGGCTTCACTTTTCTAACCCAGTGGTATTTGCTGACCATCGGCAGCTAGGTTAATGTTATCTTCTAATATTGTAAGCTCATAAATGAACCGAGACAGGTTGTATTTGATGAGACTTAGAAAGTTCCTTCAATTTATATTTAAAAAAAAGCATCTCCTTACCTGGATCTGAGTGGTGCTGATCAGTTTAGCTAAGAATCGCTGGACAAACTGACATTAGATCATAACCCGATACCAATCCAAAAGACAGAGGCCCATTTAAATCCCAGTGGATACAATTTGGTTATTTAATTTAAAGTTATTAATTGTTATACTGAAATCAATGTTGCCTCATACTACTGTTAAGGTGGCAAACAAGTTGGCCTCATAATTGTTGAAGTATTGGAGAATTATTAAGATAATTATTCAGGACCGGGGGGAAAACAAAATAAAGCAATATTCCTTCCATGATCAAAGGGGAGTGGCTAAACAAGCCACACCTGAGAGCTGGAGGAAGATAATTAAGACACTTAATCACACCTGTGAGCTGTGGAGGAAAATATCTCACTCAATTGCAGAAAAAACAGGAATGTCTGATCCAGCTATCAAACCAAGTTGGAATTTTGACAATCACTGAACCCAGGAGCTGGTGAGGTAAAACAAGTCACCTTCAACGCCATCTGGTAACGGCCATTCTCCGGGATCTTCCCTGGCCTGCTTGGACCCTCAGCTAAGTTTTCTCTAAGTTTCTCTTTACACAATTCTCACCCCCCGAAAAAAACTCTACATTTGAACCTGCTTCCACATACCACTCTCTGAACTGGTTGATGGTTGTGTGATGTATTGATCTTCTTTTGATTACAAAATGATTTGTTAGTAGTTTTTTCCTTCAGTAACTAGGTCACCAGGCTACCCTCCACCTGTTTATTCAAATTAACCATTTTATTTTTGAAAGAGAAATATATTAAATATTCTTCTGTCTGGTGCCCAAATGTATTGTTATACTTTTAGGGATAAGAGCCTACGCTACAATTGCCAAAATGTCATTTCTAAATTTCAACTTCCTTACCATAAGAAGTAGAACCGTGTTACTGGATGTGTTATGGTATTTATATTATACCCTACTGCCAACAGACCTCACAACATAAATGTAAAGAACTCGATAAAAGTAAATGTATTGAAAGTTTCAAACAAATATGTGGGGCTTTATGTAGTTTGAGAATAAGGCTTCTTACCTGCTGTAGCTAAAATTGTAGACACTAATAGCAGCACCCTGATGAGCAATTGAAAATGCCAGTATGAGTGTGTCTTTTAAAAGAAAGTAAGCTTTTGAAAAGCCTGAAGTCTCAGCACCTGGCAAAGTAATTGTTGAGTCACTGGTATTGATCAGAAAATGCCATCAACCTCCCACAGACAGAACACAGGCAATAGTGTTGTGTGGCAGTAAAGGTCCCACTTATTTTCCCTTTAACCTGTTCTTACTGAGAGAAAGTCCACTGCTGTGGTCTGGATCTGCACAGCTTCACATGCACATTTAACACCTCCATGCTGCTGTTGCAATCACAGCCTTTGTGTTGTGGCTGCCTTGCTCAAAGACAACACTATAGCACATTTTTTCTTTCCTGACATCTGCAAGTTAAAGGGTTGAGGGTTGATGGAGACTTTTTGGTTTATTCAACACAAATCTGTGGCGGAGCCTTAGAGTGAGATAAATCACTCTGGCTGTCCATCTTAAGCAAATCAGTGCAAAGGATGATTTAAGAAAAGTGAAAAAAACCAGTAATACTAAAGGAAAGAGGGCAAATATTGTAATTGTTTAGATCATGTCATTAGTCTAATACTCCCATATTTTCAACAATACATGGCTATAATATTACATGTTCAAAAAAATCTATTTGAAACCCAATGTGAGATTGTTAACAGATTCACATAAATATCATTGTATGTGCTCTTCATACCTAACATTTAAAAATAGCTGTTGTATATGTAGTCATCTTATGTGGTCATGCCCTGAAATTGTGCCTTTTTTGGGTGTCGGTTTGAAGCAAGATCTCGAAAATGTTTGGGATCGATATAC
This sequence comes from Dissostichus eleginoides, assembly GCA_031216635.1. Taxonomy (NCBI): domain Eukaryota; kingdom Metazoa; phylum Chordata; class Actinopteri; order Perciformes; family Nototheniidae; genus Dissostichus; species Dissostichus eleginoides. The sequence continues at coordinate 7,100,921 of CM062266.1, forward strand.
CTCTACATCCTGGAACATTCCTGGAATCGCTGTGTGTGCTGCATGCCTCACAATATTACAGAAATGAGTGAAAAAACACAACCTGATATTTAGCATGGTTTTAATAGTTAATGTCAATTTTTCCATGGGAGCGATTATAGTATGTGTTAAGAGGAACTCTTGATGAGTTTTTTGGGACTTATACATGAAAGATACAGTATAAGCCATAATGGGGGGGCAACAAATATAAAAATACACACATTTGGTAGTTGCACAAGATTGTGAAAACTGCTGCTTTTTTTTCCTGTGGTCTTTTATTCACTGTAGGTCTGAGTGATTGAACATTGAAAAAAAGATATGGCCTTCTTGAATGGATCTAAGTGACGTAGTAGTGGCGTGAAAATGGTCGGCTTTGTTTTGATCTGTGTATTACAACACAGCTTGTATATCTAAATTCATAGGTGTTTTGGTTTCTCTTTCTGAATGACAAATATAGTCTAATGTCACATGCTGTTACAAAGAGTTATTTCCTCCCACACAGGCCCAGGATGTGTGTGATATTAATGTTTATTTTATTATCTTTGCTTTTTAATGACTGTTTTTAAATGCCATTTTCTTAATGTCTTTCATTTTTGTAACACACTTTGAATTGCCTTGTGTTGAAAGGTGCTGGGGTGCATATAACTTTTTTAGTGAGTTACTCAGATGAGTACCAGGAGACAGCGTTTGTTACTCACCCCACACGAAGCGTGGTCCTCCTCAGTGTCTCCTTCACTGTCCTCTATTCACACTTCTTGCATGCTAGATGATGAAGATGCACCTCCCTGTCTCTTTTTAAGCCTCCGATTTGCTTTCTCCAAAACTTGTTGCCAAAACGGTAAAGTCCTTGCATTTCCTGAGGCCAAGTTGAAGGATCAAATACTAAGAAATTATCACATGACTTGAAGTCATATCTGATTTCAGATGTGGGAAGTTACTAAGTACACTTATTCAAGTACTGTACTTAAGTACAATTTAGAGATATTTGTACTTTACTTGACTTTGATGCTACTTTGTACTTCTACTCCACTACAGTTCAGAGGTTAATTGTGTACTTTTACTCCATTACATGTATTTAATAACTTTAGTTACTTTACAGATCTGGATTAATAATCCATCCATCCATCCATCTTCTCCCGCTTATCCGTGGTCAGGTCGTGGAGGTAGCAGTTCCAGCAGAGAGCCCCAAACTTTCCTTTCCCTGGCCACATCAACCAGCTCTGACTGGGGGATTCCAAGGCGCTCCCAGGCCAGCAAAGAGATATAATCCCTCCACCTGGTCCTAGGTCTACCCCTCTGTCTCTTCCCAGCTGGACGTGCCTGGAACACCTCCCTAGGGAGGCGCCCAGGTGGCATCCTTACTAGGTGCCTGAACCACCTCAACTGGCTCCTTTCGACGCGAAGGAGGAGCGGTTCAACTCCGAGTCCCTCCAGGATGACTGAACTTCACACCTTATCCCTAAGGGAGACGCCCACCACCCTGCGGAGAAAACCCATCTCGGCCGCTTGTATCCGCAATCTCGTTCTTTCGTTCATGACCCATCCTTCATGACCATAGGTGAGGGTAGGAACGAAAATGGCCGGGTAGACAGAGAGCTTTGCCTTCTGGCTCAGCTCCCTTTTCGTTACAACGGTGCGGTAAAGCGACTGCAATACCGCTCCGATTCTCCGGCCCATCTCACGCTCCATTATACCCTCACTCGAGAACAAGACCCCGAGATACTTAAACTCCTTCACTTGGGGTAAGGACTCATTCCCTACTTGGAGTGGACAGTCCATCGGTTTCCTGCTGAGAACCATGGCCTTAGATTTGGAGGTGCTGATCCTCATCCCAGCCGCTTCACACTCGGTTGCGAACCGATCCAGTGAGTGCTGAAGGTCGCAGACCAATGAAGCCATTAGAACCACATCATCTGCAAAAAGCAGTGGTGCAATCCTTAGTCCACCGAACTGCAGACCCCCTATCCCACGACTACGCCTCGAAATCCTATCCATGTATATTACAAACAGGATTGGTGACAAAGCGCTGCCCTGGCGGAGGCCAACCATCACCGGAAATGGGTCCGACTTACTGCCGAGGACCCGGACACAGCTCTCGCTTTGGGAGTACAGAGATTGGATGGCCCTGAGTAGAGACCCCCTAACCCCATACTCCTGCAGCACCTCCCACAGTAACTCCCTGGGAACCCGGTCATACGCCTTCTCCAAATCTACAAAACACATGTAGACCGGATAAGCGTACTCCCAGGCTCCTTTCAAGTACCTTAGAGTAAACTTTACCGGGGAGGCTGAGTAGTGTGATGCCTTTTTATAATTGGCACACACCCTCTGATCCCCCTTTTTGAAAAGGGGAACCGCCACTCCTTCGGTACTGTTTCCGACTTCCACGCAACGTTGATGAGACGTGTCAACCATGACAGTCCCTCAACATCCAGAGCCTTCAGCATTTCTGGGCGGATCTCATCCATCCCCGGGGCTTTGCCACTATGGAGTTGCTTGACTACCTCAGTGACCTCCCCCCAGGAGATTGGTGTTGATCCCCCGTCATACTCCAGCTCTGCCTCTACCATAGAGGGCGGAGTTGTCGGGTTAAGGAGTTCCTCAAAGTGTTCCTTCCAACGCCCTAACACTCCATCAGTTGAGGTAAACAGCGTCCCATCCTTACTGTACACAGCTTGGATAGTTCCCTGCTTCCCCCTCCTGAGGTGTCGGAGGGGGACCCCGGGCTTCCTCCGGGCCGGGTATCCTCACTCCTTGGTTTTTCTTTCATGAGGTCTTTGAACCAATCTTAGTCTGGCCCCTTGCTTGAGACCAATTTGCCATGGGAGACCTTACCAGGAACACAAGGTTCCAGACAACACAGCCCCCAGGTTCATCAGGGCACACAAACCTCTCCACCACGGTAAGGTGTTGGTTCTTCAGAGAGGCTGGATTAATGATGTGAAATATAATCAAGTCTTAAATCAGACTTTAGTTCCACCTGGAGTAAATTCACAAGCTACCCTGCAGTATACAAAGTCATTAAAACTAGCTGCACCTTTACCAGCTTTGATAACACTTTAATGATCAATCATTATAAAAGATATATATATATATATATATATTAGTCGGAAATGGACCAATCTGCACAATGACTACTTTTACTTTTGGTACTTTAACTATATTTTGATAAAACTTTTCTAATTTTACTTGAGTAACATTTTGAATGCAGGACTTTTATTGTAACAGAGTATTCCTACACAAGATCAGAGTACTTCTTCCACCTCTGTCTGATTTCAAACTCTTCCATTAACACCCTGAGTAAGTTTGCAACTGTGTGCTTTACTCAACTTTGTTGTAAATAAAACTGCAGCAGCTTGACCACAGAGCGTGAACGTTGTGATCAGCTGATTTTGCGCAGTTCTCCAGTGTGTGCGCGGGGCACAGAATGTGCACAGGGGAGTCTCCCGCTGCAGCCAGTTGGTGGAGTTTTGGCACAATTCTTTGGCAAAATTCTGTCGTCCAGTGATCTAAGCCTCTGCCTCCTGTAGAGCTTCACAGGTCCGTCGGTTATCATTTACAGTATCTTCTTGATATTTTCTATTCTATATTTCTATCATTGACCTTCTACTTTCCTCCTATTTTGTATGTACTCTTAATATTGAAATGTTTTCATAAAATATAAAACATTCAAAAGTGCTTTACAAAAATGAAAGACATTAAGAAAAAGGCATTTTAAACAGTCATTAAAAAGCAACACAATCTACCTGCATTGCAATTACTCTAAACGTGTAATAACGTGCTTTAACCAGTAGGTGGTTTGGGTTAAAAAGCTGTCAAGTTTACAGTGTTAACAAAATAAAATATACTGCTGTTTCCGGTTTAGTTTACGACGGATATATTTTGTTATTGTTTTGATATTTGTAACACAAAAGCGATGGAAAAAACCCACAGCAACACAGAAAAGATGGTCTTAACATGACCCAGCGGTCTAGTAGTTAATAAAAACAATAATATCAAAACAAAATATTACTACTAACTTTATTGTGAAATTAAAACAGAACGGTAAAAGAATAGTTTCCGGTCTATTCTGAGGCCCGATCTCTGTAGATAAATAAAGAACTACGACAGATGTGTAATATTTAATGCAGCCGAACCATTTATTACAATGCATTCATGTGATGACTTTCAAAGAGTAAAGCAAGCACTGCTGAATAAAGTATGATTTTATCTTTTACGAAACGTTTTTTTTCATATGGAATGCAGTTGGAGGTCAACCAATCACAGAGCTTGAGGACTAATCACGGGGTTTGTGAAGCAAAGCACATGTTGTAGTCCCAAACGAAAGCTGAGGATTCTGGGTAGTGTAGTGTCTCCTGCCATCCTAAACTCCGAAAAAATATTTGTTTCTCCGAATCGAAGGGGAAAAATACAAAAGCATTGTACATAATTTAAACCAATCAATGTTGTGTAATTAACAAGGATAATCTGGTGTTTTTGAGTTGATGAGTAGTGCAGATATCACTGTAAAATCAATCGACAGTAAAGAGAATACTTACTTCCGGGTGTAAAATCCTCCGTTATCCAATGGGAATGGACGCTCACATTGCCTTTAAGTGCCGCCGACATGGACCGATGCGGTGCTTCCCTGAGCGTCAAATAACGCCGCCGATGGGAATACATTGCAATCAGTTGAAAGCTCTTTGCTTCCGTTTATGAAGCTGAAGGAGACTTGGCGCGTCACAACTGCACGCCATAGGACCCTGACCAAGCGTCGCTCCTGGACGTTCAGGGAGTGAGACTGTTGCCTGCGCGGCCACGTCATTGAAAGTCCGAAGATTTTTTGCAGGGAGCGAAACGGCAACGTAGCTGCTTAATGTCTTTGTTTTTTTTGACAAGTCTAGTAGTTTACTCCATTAAGTGTTGACAAAAAACACGTGTAGACGAAATACATGTTTTTGTTTTGATGTTTGTTGAGGTACGCAAAGGCGCATAGTGACACATGAGGGGGTGCTGTTAACGTCGGAATTTTGCCAAAATTACGCCAACTGGCTGCGGGGGGAGACTCCCCTGTGCACATTCTGTGCCCTGCGCACACACTGGAGAACTGCGCAAAATCAGCTGATCACAACGTTCACGTCACGCTCAGCACCTCCCCCCCTGTCGACGTCCCCGAAGTACTCCACTAGCCTCAATTCATATTTCAATGAACTCCATATTGATTAAAAGGAAGTTGATAAGCCAAATTAAACAAGTTGCAAATAATACCCTCTTACCTGTGATTAAAGCAGAAATATTATGCTTATTTTAAGGTTCATATTTACCCTACTGCGACATGTTTACATGCTTCAATGTTCAAAAAGGTATTTTCACCCTCTGTCTGAAACCAGAGCCCAGTCTGCTCTGATTGGTTAGCTGGCCGGCTCTGTTGTGATTGGTCTGCTGCTTGGGAATGTCCTTCCCCTTAGCCATATCATGTACAATAAGATATTGCTCTAGCCAATATAAGCGCAAATGTTGCATAGTGATGTCAGTATGTCTCGGATTTGAACAAAGGTGTCAAATTGAGGTGTTTCAGACAGGGGGGGAAATGTGTGGGAGAGAAACTCCCTATGGAAGGAACTTTGGGATTCAAGCCATTGCAGACAGTTTACATGCACAAAAACCTACATAACACAGTACAGAAAAGGGAAAACTTGAAAAAGGCATAATAGGCCTCCTTTAAGTAATCCTGCGATGTAACTTTTTTTTCAAAGGCGACATCAGGAGTTGGTTAAAAAGAGAGAGTGCAGATGGTGGCCGTTCTGTGCGCCTGTGGAATATTTCCCTGCATGCCTCGCGTGTCATGTTGTTGTGCCTCGATATTCCTTGTCCATACTCGGTGCTGCTGGTCAGCATGGTGGAGCGTGCTGCGCGTGTAGGGCCTTAGCATTGCGCTTGTCCGTGCCGATTGCTTATTTGTTCATATTTGTGTGGACACAATGCCACAGCGCCTTTCCCTGTGTTGTTTATCTGCGTATTGTAGCTGCAGGCACACGGTGACGCTGCCCATGCTGATGCTGTCTATTATGTGAGCATCTGCCGTGATTATTCTGTGCCCACACCCCAGAAAATCAAATACCCTGTCTCTCTCTGTTGATTTGGCAGAGTCACATGGAGACGAGCTTCCATTTCATATTCAGCAGCTAGAGATATGCTCAGTTTCCTGTGGCGCAGACACTAGTTATAGTCGCCGCATATGGTCGCTGGACCACAGGCCCGTTTGAAGACCAAGCAGCTCTTGTATTTTAGCACACAAACAAGTTGAGATAATGATAAGTTCTCCCTGTGAGGGGAGATAAAGGGTAGACTGCGCCGGTCTTTGGAAAAAGAACACAGCGTGAAGCACCACAAGTCATCAACTGGAATTACACTTCAACTTGTATTTCTCACTTCTTTTAAGTTGTGCCAGGCAATCATCAAAAGAGGAAGGAAAGCACACAGGACAGAGCTGCAATTCTTTACAATCAAGCTCTTTAACAGCGACAAGATAGGTAGAAAAGGAAACAATGGCTTGATTCCGGGGACAAAACAATAAGTAGTTGATGTTTTGTGGCTGTGCCCTCAAGGTATAAGTGTGTTGCAAATTGTCTTCTCTGCTGCATTTCATTACTGGTGGGAGACTGCCGGGTGAAGTTAGCAAGGAAGACGGAGAAATAGGTCACGGTATGACATGTGAGCACTTGAGACGCAATCCAAACTGTTACTGCAGGGGAGATATGATCTGTCCTGCCAGACAATTAGTGAAAAATAATGAGAAGCTAGATGAATGTATCAGTCATCCCTTCCCTCAAAGACATTCCATAGGAGGATTATCTGTCACCTTCCCTACGTTTTTCTAATTTTTGTGAGTGCATGTGTTTTGGGTGTGTGCAAGAAAAAGGCTTGCAGGCATGAAGGTTTGTGTGGGTGGTTGTTTGTTGCGACTGTCTCTGTGTCGATCACTGTCTCGATGCAGGATGTAGAGATCCATCCCGTTTACTGAGAAATGAAAAAGCACATGGAAACTTTTTTTAGTTTTTCCCCACGTTCGTCAGGTTGAAAAGTTGTTTCCTGAGAGGGTATGATGGTGAAGCCCTTCGTCACCACAAAACAGATGGAGAACTCACAAGCCTGGGATGAACCGCATCAGTGCACTTGCTCTGATTTAATAAAGGTATTTAAAATGGAGAGGATGACTCACTCCTGTTGAAGTATTGAAGGATTTTAAATTGTAAAACATCCAATTGGAATAGGAAAGCCGGTGTAATGATAAAGGTAAGTGATGGTTAAATATGAATGATATTGTAAGTTGTAATTTTTCCGGCAAAAGAATATATAGTTTATTATTTCCGACTGATTTCGATAGAGCGGGTCACATATTTCAAAAATATATACTTATATATAAGTCAAAAAAGGGGCTGAAACAAAATGGGAAAAAAAACGCATACAAATTTCCTTAACCAGATCACAATATAATTAACTATTACCATAATAATTTTTAACTAAAGAGGAAAATAAAGGTGTTTTGTCATACTGCCTGTGCTGCAGCACCTCTTTTCACCCTCTGTCTAGAACCAGAGCCCAGTCTGCTCTGATTAGTCAGCTGACCGGCTCTATTGTGATTGGTCAACCACTTACAGATGTACAGATCACGTACAATGCGTTAGGCTAAGGCCAGTAGAAGCGTGAGTGTTACATAGTGATGTCATTATATTACAGAATTAGACAAGGAGTCCAATGGACGCGTTTCAGGCAGGGGGGGGAGTGTGTGGGAGAGAAAATCCCTCTGGAGGGAACTTTGGGATTTGAGCTTTTGAAGACCATTTACATGCACAAAAACCTATAACACTACAGGAAAGAGAAAAATCCCTAAAACATCATAGGCCTCTTTAAACAAAAACCATGAAAGGCTGTTTTTTTTTTTATATAGAAATGCATATTATTGGTTAACAGAACTAATGAAACCAATGGAAGTCAATATTGGACATGGTGTTTGACAAATATTAATACATATACACTACAATCATCTTGTTCCCCAAACATTTTTAAAACTCTGCCTGTATTTTATAAATATTTAGTCCTTCATCAATTAGCAGCTTGATATAATCTTATGAGAGGATCAGACTGATAGTTTTTGCCCTTGCCAGGTTCCTGGGTTATTTCTCGTCCAGTGTCAGTCCAGCTGGATGAGTCGAGTCACACTGCAGTGGGATCTGACAGTGAGTGCTTTTGCTTTAAAATGGCAGAGAAGCAGCGAAGTACCCCCGGGGCACTGATACTCTCATGTGAAGTAAGCAATCTGTCGACTCATCCACTCTAAAAATAAACACCAAAGAAAGGGGCAATATCTTATTTATCTCTCTTCGTGTGAGTGTGCATTCCCTTTGTTTGAGCTTATTGTCGTCAAATATGATGAGAGCATCATAACCTGCAGAACATTGATTTGATAAAGTATTGCATTACTCACCGTAAGTAGCCCGATGTCTGACTGCATCACATCTGAAGAAGGAGGCTGAATATTTGAAGGACTCCCATACCACTTCAGTCAAATTCACAGCATGGAAAGAAGTTGGTATGACGATGATTGAAGATGAAAGTTAAGGCAGCCATCCAACTTCTTGGGCAGCACCTTTGTGAGGATCAACGTAGTCACTGATTCCTCTTACATTAATTCCACGATGTGTCAATCATCACGTCAAAGAGTTTCTTAAATGTTAAATGAGATGGTATCTCATCCCTGGAAGCCACTGCCTTCTTTATGTTTGATCATGTTGAACTACTTTTCTACCAACAAGCTCAACTTATTACTTATTCTACTACGCCTAGATGGGGCAAGATCCTTAACCCTAAATGGCTCCCAATGGCATGGTCAACATTGTGTATAGTTTTGTAAATGTTAGTCTTTCAGCATGTTATGGATATATTAATTTGTGGATGAATGCTGACCTGTATATGAAAGCGCTTTGAGGTATCGTAAAGAATGGAAAAGCGTTATATAAATGCATTCAACCTACCATTTATTCACTGTAGGATTAAAACAGTACATTAACAATAAGTTGATGGATGGATTGGATGGATACTTGATTCATCCCAAATACAATGAAATACAAATAAATTAAAATAAACACAGCAAATATATTTATATATATTCATGGTAGAAAAAAAACATAGAATATAAAATATACAGAATCATATATAACGTTTCTTTAAGTACAAAGGAAATTATGAAACACAACAATTTAGTTTTAAAACGTTTTTTTTCATGATTTTTTTGTTTGTCTATGTCAAGGGTCGGCAACCCGCGGCTCTCGAGCCCTCTACTCTGGCTCCCTTGAGCTTAGACAAAAATAAGAACGAAATAAAATAAAAATATTTGTAGGACTATTTATATTTTGTTGCACGGTTGAAAATGTTTCGTATCTTGTATTTTGAGGTGATACTGTGACACATTCTTTTTAAAAACGGTTTTAATTAGGTCAACTAAAATATGCGTCATATCCTGCTACGGTCCCGCACCAACGCCTTTTCTTGCAGGCGAATAACCTGAAACCCGGCTCGATGAGCGAACTATGGATAAATCAAAGAAAATAAAAGTATCGGAGGAACACAGAGGGTTTAATTCTGCGTGGTTAGAGTTATATGCTTTCACAGCAAACGATGCTGGCTTACCGGTATGTTTGATATGTGGAGAGAAGTTGTCAAAGGTGCTGCAGCCTTACGTATTGGAGGAAAAACACGGAAGAGAAAGACAGCTGAAGATCTTCAGTCATAATTCAATCAGTAAACTCTTTTTAGGGGTCAGCTACAGTGGCGTCGCCTGGCTTGGGCATTCGGGGCTTTAGCCCCGAATTTTTTTTCTGTAGCCCCGGACAATTCTCCCTCAATAATATAATTGTCACGATCTGTCTGTGTTGTGTTTTGTCTTGTCTAGATCTGTCTTTGGTTTTCTGTCTGCGTTGTGTTTTGTCTTGTCTAGATCTGTCTTTGGTTTCCTGTCTGTGTGTTCCCTCCTACCTGTCCCTCCTACCTGTTTTCCTGATTGTGTTCACCTGGTGCCCCTGTGTTTTCTCCTCCCTCCTCACCTGTCTCTTGTTTCTTTGATTAGTCCTGTGTGTATTTAAGTTCTGGTTTTTCTGTCTGTATTGGTTAGATCCTTGTTTGTTGTTGACTGTGTTCACAGGGGAGAGCTCTGTATGTTTACTTAGTCTTGAAATAAAGGTATTTTCTGTTGAACCTGCATTTGGGTCCTGCCTGCTTCGCTCAACCCTGACAGAAGGATCTAACCAAAGATGGACCTAGCAGTGTTTTTTGAGGATGAGGTTGGCAAATTATCCTGCAAACTTTTATGTTTTCTTGGAGAGTGGATGAGGGCTCATGGTAAAGAGGCTCAGGAGGCTGCACTTTCACGAGCACGCCGGGAAGTTGCAGATAAGCCCTGGTTAAGGAGCTCACTGCCTGAATTTTTAAGGGACTTTGTGAATCTTCCCGATAAACTGCACGCCTGCTTTAAACCTCGCGACCCAGCAGCCATGGTTCCGGCCCCAGTTCTGGCCCCAGCAGCCATGGTTCTGGCCCCAGTGCCGGCCCCAGCAGCCATGGTCCCTGCTTCAGAACCGGACCTTACAGCCATGTTTCCGGCTCCAGAACCGGCCCAGACAGCCATGGTCCAGGCCTGTGTTCCGGCCCCAGCAGCCATGGTTCCAGCCCCAGTTCCGGCTCCAGCAGCCATGGTTCCGGCCCCAGTTTCGGCCCCTGCTGCCATGTTTCTGACTCCAGTTTCGGATCCAGTACTGGCTCTCCGGCCGACGCCAGCTCCCCGTGTCCTGTCGGCGTACCGGCCGACTACAGCACCTCATCTCCTGTTGGCTCTCCGGCCGACGCCAATCCCCCGTGTCCTGTCGGCGTACCGACTGACTCAAGTCCCCTCTCGAGTCTCTTCTCGAGTCCCCTCTCAAGTCACCTCTCAAGTTCCCTCTCGAGTCACCTCTCAAGTCCCCTATCGAGTCTCCTTTCAAGTCACTTCTCGAGTCCCCTCTCGAGTTCCCTCTCAAGTCCCCTCTCAAGCCCCTTCTCGAGTCTCCTCTCGAGTCACCTCTCAAGTCCCATCTCATGTCCCATCTCTAGTCCCTACTCTAGTCCCTACTCAAGTCCCAACTCAAGTCCCTACTCTATGTCCTGTTCCGTTGGGGGTCCCGCCGACTACTGTTCTGCCGATGGGTCCTGCGAACCCCATGTCCTGTCCCGTTGGGGGTCCCGCCGATTACTGTTCTGCCGGGGGTCCTGCCAACCCAATATCCTGGTCCGTTGGGGGTTCCGCTGTGGGTCCTGCAAACTCTGTGTCCTGTTCTGTTGGGGGTCCCGCCGTTACCTGTCTTGCCAGGGGTCCTGCCAACTCCATGTCCTGTGTCGTTGGGGGTTCCGCAGAGGGTCCTGCAAACTCCGTATCCTGTCCTGTTGGGGGTCCCGCCGACTACTGTTCTGCCGGGGGTCCTGCCAACCCCATGTCCTGTTCCGTTGGGGGTTCCGCTGGGGGTCTTGCCAACTCCGTGCCCCGACCTGTTGGGGGTCCCGCCAACACCTGTTTCGTTGGGGGTTCAGCCGACACCTGCTCCGCAGGATTTCCTGCCAACACCAGATCCTGTCCTGTTGAGGATCCTGCCAACTCCGTGTCCTGTCCTGTTGGGGGTCCCGCCGACACCTGTCTCGCCGGGGGTCCTGCAAACTCTGTGTCCTGTTTCGTTGGGGGTTCCGCTGAGGGTCCTGCCAACTCTGTGTCCTGTTCCGTTGGGGGTCCCGCCGTCACCTGTCTTGCCGGGGGTCTTGCCAACTCCATGTCCTGTGTCGTTGGGGGTTCTGCTGAGGGTCCTGCCAACTCCGTATCCTGTCCTGTTGGGGGTCCCGCCGACTACTGTTCTGCATTGGGTCCTGCAACCCCATGTCCTGTTCCGTTGGGGGTTCCGCTGGGGGTCTTGCCAACTCCGTGCCCCGACCTGTTGGGGGTCCCGCCAACACCTATTTCGTTGGGGGTTCAGCCGACACCTGCTCCGCAGGATTTCCTGCCAACACCAGATCCTGTCCTGTTGAGGATCCTGCCAACTCCGTGTCCTGTCCTGTTGGGGGTCCCGCCGACACCTGTCTCGCCGGGGGTCCTGCAAACTCTGTGTCCTGTTTCGTTGGGGGTTCCGCTGAGGGTCCTGCCAACTCTGTGTCCTGTTCCGTTGGGGGTCCCGCCGTCACCTGTCTTGCCGGGGGTCTTGCCAACTCCATGTCCTGTGTCGTTGGGGGTTCTGCTGAGGCTCCTGCCAACTCCGTATCCTGTCCTGTTGGGGGTCCCGCCGACTACTGTTCTGCCGGGGGTCCTGCAACCCCATGTCCTGTTCCGTTGGGGGTTCCGCTGGGAGTCCTGCCAACTCCGTGCCCTGACCTGTTGGGGGTCCCGCCAACACCTGTTTCGTTGGGAGTCAAGCCGACACCTGCTCCGCCGGATTTCCTGCCAACACCAGATCCTGTCCTGTTGGGGGTCCCGCCGACACCTGCTCCGCCGGGTTTCCTGCCAACACCATATCCTGTCCTGTTGGGGGTCCCGCCGACACCTGCTCCGCCGGGTTTCCTACCGACACCATGTCCTGTCCTGTTGGGGGTCCCGCCGACACCTGTCCCACCGGGGGTCCTGCCAACTCTGTGTCCTGTCCTGTTGGAGGGCCCACCGACACCTGTTCCACCGGGGATCCTGCCAACACCGTGTCCTGTTTCGTTGGGGGTTCCGCTGGGGGTTCTACCAACTCCATGTCCTGTGTCGTTGGGGGTTCCGCTGAGGGTCCTGCCAACTCCGTATCCTGTCCTGTTGGGGGTCCCACCAACATCTGTTCTGTCGGAGGTCCAGCTGCCACCAGATCCTGACCCACCGGGGGTCCCGCCTACACCTTGTCCAGTTCTGTTGGGGGTCCCGCTGACGTCTGGGGTCCAGTCGACACCAGCCCTTGCTCCGTCCGGGGTCCCACTGACTCCAGCCCATGTTCTGTCCAGGGTCCCGTCTGTGCCTGTCCCGTCGGGGGTTCCGTCTGCACCTGTCCCGACGGCTCCGTTTCCTGTCCGGCCGACACCGGTTCCCGTACCACCGGGGGTTCCGCCATCTCCAGCTCCCAGTGCTCCTGCTCCAGCGATCCAGCTCACCCCGGAGGGGCCCCATCGCGGCCTACGCCGTTTTCCTGCCCGTCCTCCGGAGCTGTCCCGCCTCTGTCCTGCCCATCCTCCGGAGCTGTCCCGCCTCCGTCCTGCCTGTCCTCCGGAGCTGTCCCGGCGCTGCCTTCCTGCCCGTCCTCCGGAGCTGTCCCGTCGTCGCCCTCGAGCCCGGCCCCCTGAGTTCCCCAGCCGCGGCCTTCGCCCTCGAGCCCGGCCCCCTGACTTTCCCAGCCGATGCCTTCGCCCTCGAGCCCGGCCCCCTGACTCTTCAAGCCGCTGCCTTCGCCCTCATGCCCAGCCCCCTGAGTTCGCCCGCTGTGGCCTTCGCCCCACCATGAACTCTGCCTTGCCCCCGGGCCGTCCGTCCGAGAACACCTTCTCGAACTCTGCCTTGCTTAGTCCTGTGTGTATTTAAGTTCTGGTTTTTCTGTCTGTATTGGTTAGATCCTTGTTTGTTGTTGACTGTGTTCACAGGGGAGAGCTCTGTATGTTTACTTAGCCTTGAAATAAAGGTATTTTCTGTTGCAGATAAGCCCTGGTTAAGGAGCTCACTGCCTGAATTTTTAAGGGACTTTGTGAATCTGCCTGCTTCGCTCAACCCTGAAAATAATACATTAACCATGCTTTACGTAAACCTCATGACACAAGAGAGGACGGCAGGACTGTAATTTCCCGTGTTCAGTGAATGCAACAGAGGCAAGACACCAGAGGCAAGACACCAGACCAGAGAGTTGCATGGAAATAAACGTGTGCTTGTGTCATTCAAACTCAGCTCTGTGTGTGTGGCAATAGCGCATTTAGTGTGATATACCTCATTCACACCAACGCAACTCCGGTTCAAGCTCCGTGCTAGAGCTTTTCAGGTTCAGAACCGGTTCTTCGGTTTAGCTCCGGCTCTTTTCACACCGCTCAGAGCCCGACTGGTGCTGCGTCATTGCGTCCTCGTTTGCGTCATGACATAACCGTTTGCGTGCCTGCTTTATAAAGCCAAACCGCGCGGAAACCCCTCACAGCTCACACTGACAACAACAACAATTGCTGATTGTGTAGAAGCGCTACTCGTTTTGGTTTTGTTAAAAACCAGCGGTTGCCATCTCTTTCTGCAATTGTTGGAGAATTGCTTTGGACCGCGTGCTCCCCTCCAGCTTCCTCTGTACCTCTTCGGAAGACCAGATTCCCAGTAGGTAGCTGGTCTCTTCAGTGGACCACTGCTGCGTGTTAAGTTTCTCCATCGTTGTGTACAAACTGGATAAAACGCGCGCTTTTTGTTGTTGTTCAGGAGTTGATCCCGCCCCTGAGAGAGTAATGAAAAAAGGTTATGAAATACTATATGGCAGTAAAACAAGAATAGAGTTTAAAAGGGGAGTGATTTGTAAAATATCCATAAAGAAAAATAAAATCTGTTTACAGTTCTGTTTCATATGGGTGTTGAGAGATGTATCCATAGATCACTTAATGTTGCTCTCAAAGTGCACCAGATTGATGCTTTTAACTTCAATATTTTAAAACAAATCTTCCCAGGGGAGCATCCCCCCGGACCCCCCTAGAGCAGGTGAGGTCCGCCCCCCACTCATAAAAAATAGCACTTTACCCCTGCCTATATGCCGTGAGCTGATAATCGAGCCTTCATTGGTGTGTGTGTGTGTGTGTGTGTGTGTGTGTGTGTGTGTGTGTGTGTGTGTGTGTGTGTGTGTGTGTGTGTGTGTGTGTGTGTGTGTGTGTGTGTGTGTGTGTGTGTGTGTGTGTGTGTGTTGCAGTACATTGCACAAAATTCCACTGTAGTGCCGCAGCCGCCGCCACTGTGGTCTAAGCCCCGAATGTTTTCAGGTCCAGGTGACGCCCCTGGTCAGCTATATGTTTTATTTATTTCAAAGTGGGCCCATTTTAATTATATTCATTTTCTTCAAATGTGCAAAGGACTCCCCAAGTGCTGTGTTGATTTATTTGAAAGTAGGCCTGTGTAAAGGTGTCTTTATAGCGCCTGTGTGTGTTTGTGTGTGTGTATCCCTAATCTCCACTACAAGGCCACTCAAGCTGTCTTTGTGGCTCCACAGAATCCTCTAAGGAATTTCTCCTTTCAGTGTCTCATTTCTTAATATACAAATGATAAGTAGCTAAGAGAGGGACACCGGATGAAACCTGGGTCTGTAAATCCTTGTCAATGTGATTGGTTTTCTCTGACAAGGCGATGGAAAAAAAATGGTTCAAAGAAATTCGCGTGCCAAAAACACAAATCAAAGTAATTAAACACAGCAACATCATCAATCTCTCCAACAGTGCGCCTGTCAGGCCGGTCTCGGCACTGAATTAACACCGGGTGGGCTTCTGCCGGCCGGGGGGACGGCTGTCTGGCAGGCTGGGCTACTATCTTACCTGGGCCAAGCCACGGCGAGATGCTTTGATTGGCCATGAGAGATAGAAGCGCATCGTTCACTCGGGGGGACGAGCAGCTGAGGCTGTTTATGATGAGATTATCCTGCAACCAGTTGATTAAATGGACGCACACGTATATCAGTCATGGCATTGGAGGGATTACACCAGATGGATTGGGATGTACAGCATATTATAAGCATGATATCGATTTGAAAGCGCATCAAGAACATTTTCATACTATAATCCTATTGATTAACCATTTGATTGGCTTGTAACACAGTTCCCAGCATTGTGTGAACGAGATGTTTCCTTATGGATCATGTGATCATGATGGTATACAACGTTGTGTTATTGAACAATCAGGAAATCCATGCATGAAATCCCGTCATCCCAAATGCTTCTGGAGAGCTTTTTTCACGCATTGGTAATGTGATGGGAAGTTAGCATTAGCTTATCGGCTCCCTTAGCTCCGTTTCAATCAACACTTGGGCGAACATTGAACGTCTTCATGATAAATGTGATCATTTGATGTCATTCAGGTTAATTAAAAGCTGTCGCTCCTGACTGGTGATGGAGGGAATGTGAGGAAATGGGCCTGAATAACCAATTCTTTGTCTTTCATTTTATGAAACTTAGCTACTTCCTTTCTGAAGCTCAATTCGGTTTGTGTTGACCTCATCCCTGGTTAGGGCGTCCACTGTTGTCAGCTACATTTGCAAATTGAACTTATATTGGCTTTACTCACTATTATGATGTGCTTTATCTAATTAATTAAAAGTAATAAGTAACTTATTTCATATTTGAATAAGGATTTCGAGGGCACGCGCCAAAATAACACTTAAGAACTCTTAATACACATATTTCATGTTTGTGTGAGTGTGTATCCATCCATTTTCATAACCTCTTCATCCTGTTCAGAGTTGTGGAATCATTGGAATGCACATAACAGATAGATTAAATGTAACATATATTTGTAATGATCTTCTGTACATTTTGGCAAAGGCACTTTGACTAGCGGTGTGTTGCCGTTCCACAGGAATACGGCACCAACCATGGTTCCTAAAACCCGGGAAAAAATTAGCATTTTACCACCTCCGATTACCCCTTGCTTTAAGTCAATGGTTCTCAAACTTTTTCTGTCAGGCCCCCCCTTTGGAGAAATAAAAAGGTCGGGCCCCCCCAACACAAATAGTCATGTAATGGGCCAAGTTAATATTTATTAAAATACATCAATATGAACGTGAGCATTCCTTTAAAAAAAATAAAAAAATCACTTTGCTAGAACAGTGATAATAAAACAATGTTCCATAATTCTGTGTGGTCAAAAAAATAAATACAATTGTGCAATCCCTTTGCTAGAACAATAAGTTATAATACTTTGCCACTTTGCATTCTGTGCAACAAAATGAAAAGAAAGAAAATGCTGATATTTGGCAAACAAGTGTGTCTTATCACAGCATTAGTGGCTGCAATGAGCCTGTTTTGCACTGCACATTTCTTCAAAACGGGGTTGCAGGCTCAGTGGCGGCGCCAGAGATTTATTCTGGGGGTGCTGTGGGGTAGCTTGATGTTTCATAGAGGGTGCTCAAACATTTAGGGTTTCCCATTAATGTACCGATCGCTACAGTGGCATTTTCTACTGCAACACTCCCCACGCAAATACACAGTGTACCCGCGACAGTTACAATGAAGGCTCGATAACCAATCATCAATCAATGTTTATTTATATAGCCCAATATCACAAATGTTACATTTTTCTCAGTGGACTTCACAGTTTGTACAGAATATCAGTAGACAATACGACACCCTCTGTCCTTAGACCCTCACATCGTACAAGGAAAAACTTCCAGAAAAAGGAAAAACCCCACAGTTTAAAGGGGAAAAAAATGTGAGAAACCTCAGGGAGAGCAACAGAGGAGGGATCCCTCTCCCAGGACGGACAGACGTGCAATAGATGCCGTGTGTAAATTGAGAAGATAATACATTTACAACATAGGTAGTCCAAATGTTTGGAAATGCATGTGTCTATAATAAGAAGATGAATCCCCGAGGATATCCATCAGGACTTATGATCCAGGAGCAACAGGCACAGCCATGACTCAAGATCCAGGGCTCGCGATCCAGGACTCAGGACCACAGCAACAGGATCAGCCACGACTCAGGGTCCCGGCGTAGATAGACACCAAAAAGAAATTTGGGGAAGCTGGGTTATTCGGAACATGAGAGTACACAGGTACAGACAGAGAGAAGGAAGAAGTAAAGTAAAGTGTCCCCCGACAAACTAAGCCTATAGCAGCTAAACTAGGGGCTGAATCTAATCAGCCCTAACTATAAGCTTTATCAAAAAGGAAGGTCTTAAGCGCACTCTTAAAAACGGATAGGGTGTCTGCCGCCCGAACACAAACTGGAAGCTGATTCCACAAATGTGGAGCTTGATATGAAAAGGCTCTGGCTCCCATTGTACTTTTAGAGACTCTAGGAACAACCAACAACCCTGCATTCTTGGAACGCAATGCCCTAGTAGGACAGTAGGGTATAATGAGTTCTTTAAGGTAAGATGGCGCCTGCCCATTAAGGGCTTTGTAGGCGAGAAGAAGAATTTTAAATTCTATCCTATGTTCTATAGGGAGCCAGTGTAAGGCAGCCAGAACAGGAGTAATGTGGTCCCTTTTCCTAACTCTGGTTAGTACACGTGCTGCAGCATTTTGAATCAGCTGAAGCGACTTAACTGACTTCTTGGTACACCCTGATAATAGAGAGTTACAATAATCTAGCCTTGAAGTAACAAATGCATGGACTAGTTTCTCTGCATCGTTTTGAGGCAAGATATGCCTGATTTTTGCAATGTTACGTAGATGGAAGTAGGCGGTCCTTGAAATAGATTTTATGTGGGCGTTAAAGGATAAATCCTGATCAAATATAACACCAAGATTCCTTACAGTCTCACTGGAGGCCAAATTAATGCCATCCATAGTTAGTATATCTTTAGATAATTTGTTTCGTAGATTCTTTGGGCCGAGTACAATAACTTCAGTTTTGGCCGTGTTTAACATCAAAAAGTTTAAAGTCATCCACGTTTTTAAGTCCTTAAGGCAGTCTTGAATTTTATTTAGATGATTAATTTCATCAGGCTTGATTGATAAATATATTTGAGTATCATCCGCATAACAATGAAACTGTACAGAATGATTCCTTATAATATTGCCTAACGGAAGCATATATAATGTGAACAAAATAGGTCCAAGCACTGAGCCCTGTGGCACTCCATGGCTAACTTTGGTTTGCATGGAAGATTTATCGTTGACACATACAAACTGAGAGCGTTCAGATAGATAGGACCTAAACCAGCCTAAAGCAGTTCCCTTTATGCCAACTAAGTGCTCTAGTCTTTGCAATAGGATATCATGGTCGATAGTATCAAATGCAGCACTGAGATCGAGTAAGACAAGAATAGAGACAAGTCCTTTGTCTGAGGCTATTAGAAGGTCATTTGTGACTTTAACCAGAGCTGTCTCTGTGCTATGATGTGTTCTAAAGCCAGACTGATGGCATATAAGCAGGGGTAAAGTATAGGTGGTGTGTGGACCTCACATAGGGGGGTCCGGGGGCATGCTCCCCCGGGAATATATATTTTTAAATATTGAAGTTAAATGCATCAATCTGGTGCACTTTGAGAGCAAAATGAAGAGATCTATGGATACCTCTCTCAACACCCATATGAAGCAGAACTGTTAAAGATTTACTTTTTCTTTATGGATATTTTACAAATCACCCTTTTAAACTTTATTCTTTTTGTACTGTCATATAGTATTTCAAACCTGTTTTTCATGTATTCTCTTATTTTTTTATAATGATCATATAAACGTGTGCCTCGGAAATAATTGTTTACATGAATCGTGACCAAAACGTTTGAGACCCACTGAGATAACTTAGACTAAAGTTAACTATCTAAACACTCAGAGTCCTTTAGTTCACTGAGCCTCTCAGTCTGACAGGAGAGGACTCTCCTCCACTTTGTTGTTGAAAAAGCTCCTTATATCACTAGCACCAGAAGCTAACAACAACGATCTCCGGTACCGGTGCGCTCTCTCTCTCGCTTGCGCACACACAACCCAGTCTCACAGCCTTTCGTGTTATAGTCACGACATTTAATCTATTGATTCGTGTTCACCAACACGATCTTCCCCTTTTTTTCGTGTCACACAGAACGATTTTAAAAGCAATGTATTTCTATTGGTAGTGTGTTTCGTGCCTGCAACACGTCTTTTTGTCCGGTCGGGTCTTGGTAGACCGGAAGCTGTGGGGTTCATGAAAACATCTCCTTACTCAATATCAAGCCACGATTATTGTTTATATTTTAAATCGTATAATGTCTGACTTTTTTTGCTGACTGTGAGGAAAAGAAATAGGGCTCAGAGCCTCAAAATACTGAAATCTGTATTATTTTAAATCTTTTTTTCCTTCTAATTTGTTATTCTTTTCTAAATAACACACTGTTATTTACTCAACAATAACACACAATTATCCTTGTTTTAATTTATTTGTTTAATTCCATAATCTCGGGCTTTTTAGCCGTTCCTCAGGAACTGAATTTCAAAATAAAATAACCAGAAACAGAGGTAGGCCTATAAGGGACATTTCGAGAATCATTGTGATTCACAGCCACTGAACTGATTACCCAAGATCCTCAGCTATGGTTTAAGCTCGTTGATTGGATGTTTTAGCCGCAATGCACGCTGGGATATGGTGTTTATGCGATATGAAATCCGAAAAACATTTGCTTTTAAAAGAAAATAATACTTTATTCCGAGTGTGCTTGCTTTTCTCTTTGGAAGTCATCACATAACGGCATTGTAATACACGGTTCGGCTGCATTACATATTACACATCTGCCGTAGTTCTTTATTTATAGAGCCCTGATTAGAAGACTTCTGGACAAACTGGAAGAACTGACGCCGAAACTGAATACGTGACGTGATCATAAATATATCAGCAATTAAACAACATCTTCAATTTCTCTTCACACAATACGTCTCCTTGCAGTATCAATACTAATTCGGCTGACTTTTACATTTGATCTAATTCGTAGATAGGTTATATTTACACCATAACGGTGCACAGCTGATATAAAAGGACTTGTAGTTTTTGAAGATATTACTGATTTTCTTTGAATATAAGAATGTAAATACTGAGCCTGAAATAATATAGCAATATGCTGTAAAAAATCATGTGAAAACATGAACATCTTCAGATGTTATACATACATAAGTGTCCAACACTAATAATAAAAAGTTATTATGGCTGTGTGTACCTTGTGTGCACCACCTAGTGGTTAAAGCACGTTATTGAATTATTGTTTTTATGTGTTATATTTGATGAAAAACATATTAAGAGTACATACTTTCATAGGGGGAAAGTAGAAGGTCAATGATAGAAATATAGAATATAAAAAACCAAGAACATACTGTAAGTGATCTCTACAATAAAACAGTTTAGTGCCTGATGTACATAGATATTAATAGGAGGATGTGGAAAACAGACAAACTAATTAACCTTTATTTAAACATTAAATAATACTTTAGATTAAGGTCTTCTTTTAAATATTAACGTCTAATATATTGCTTTCCTGCAATGTTAACAACGTTGAAGCACTTATTTTAACTGATATTATACATATGAATTATACTATTATGTATGCAGAATACGACAGTTTAATGGTGGAGGTATACAAACATATTGATAGATGTCTTGTAATGCACTTTTGAGGAACCTGCAACCCAAGTTTTTCATTCATTGCATAACTACACCGTAGTTGTGTATATGATACATATGTCAATAAACCTTAGAAAATCTTGAAATCTTGAAGGGGATGTGCAAAATAGCCATTATATACAGTCTTTAAATAACTATTAGAGAATAACGAGTAATGAATATACATTATAGAGATCTGCAGATAAATGTTTAGTCTTCTCAAGCACGAACTATCAAATATCTCTCCTGATTGTTGGCACTTGACAATCACCTTCCCTGAATTTTACTCAGGTGTAACTAAAGCCTGATTAAAGGGTTGCTTATATTTCACATCATTAATCAGAATCTGCAAAGTAACTAAACTAAATGTAGTGGAGTATAAATACCAGGTTAACCTCTGAATTGTAGTGGAGTAGAATTACAAAGTAACAATGAGCTGTCATGTGGATATTAATGCTGCGCATTATGTACACGAGCGATTTTCACCCATTTATTAATTATATGTTTTGCATTTGATAACACCAATGTGTTTAATAGTGGCAACTTCTAATTGTGGGGAAAACGTTCCCAGTAGAGACGTCACATAGATAGAACATGTTGCGAAAAACAATAGCCAGCATGTGTAGTTCTGGGGGGGGGGGGGGTTCGTTCCATTTCAAAGAGCTGTTTGACGCTCGGCGTGACCTTGGCGCACTGCCACTCCAACATCCAATCCCAGAGCTTGAAGATTAATCACGGGGACTGTAGTCCTAAACGATAGCTGGGGATTATGGGTAGTGTAGTGTCTTCGGCCATTCTAAACTCGATGATGCTCGAAATGTCCCTTATAGGCCTACGTCTGTTTCCGGTTATTTTTATTTTGAAATTCAGTTCCTGACGGACGCCAAAAAAGCCAGAGATTATGGAATTAAACAAATAAATAAAAACAAGGATAATTGTGTGTTATTGTTGAGTAAATAACAGTGAGTTATTTAGAAAAGAATAACAAATTAGAAGGAAAAAAAGATTTAAAAAAATTACAGATTTCAGTATTTTGAGGCTCTGAGCCCCATTTATTTTCTTCACGGACGGCAAAAAAAGTCCGACATTATACGATATAAAATAAAAACAATAATCGTGGCTTGATATTGAGTAAGAACATGTTTTTATGAACCACACAGCTTCCGGTCTTCCAAGACCCAACCAGACAAAAAGACGTGTTGCAGGCACGAAACATACTACCAATAGAAATACATTGCTTTTAAAATCGTTCTGTGTGACACGAAAAAAAGGGGGAAATCGTGTTGGTGAACACAAATCAATAGATTAAATGTCGTGACTATAACACGAAATGCTGTGAGACTGGGTTGTAATACCCCGTAAATGAATTATTCAAAGCTCCTACGTGTCATAAAAAGGGGTTGCTAACAAGTGACTAAACAAGACTACTAAACAACATAAATCCGAACACGATTCCGCCTTTTGCTAAGCAGTGGTGATTGTTTATAGCTTAACGTTAGCTTTTTACTTCTGGAGATGGCATTTACGCTTAAAAATCATAAAAGTAGTTCATATGTGAACATTATACTTCTGAACATAATGTGTAAGTATCATAAACGTATATTTGCCAAAGATCCAAAGTTTTTGTTGAGGGAGCCCTTGAAATGCTTTACTTCTGGGTCAGCCTATGAAAGTTTGTCATCACTGAACAGCTCTTGGAACTGAAAAATCCTATATGCCACATCCCAGTCCCATGTCTAATACTTGTCTTTCTATCCTTGTGTGTTTCCGACTTTGTGATTGACTGCCCCGTCCTGATCAGTTTCCCCTGTATCTAATGTAGTGTCTTTGCACTCTCCCGGGTCTGTCAGTTCGGGTTGTCACTGTAAGCATCCCAGCTTAATTCCCAGTGCTTATTTCAATGGTTTGTTACCTTGCTTTATTCTATCATCTTAGCTGGTCAAGTGTTTTTTTCTCTTTTTAGACAGTTGCCTGTGAACATTGTTGCCTTTTTTCAAGTAAAGACTGCTACTTAAAGGTCCCATGACATGGCCATTTCTACTGATCATAATTCCATTGTTGAGGTCTACTAGAATAGATTTACATTGTTAAATGTTCCAAAATCCCATTGGTTTCTCATACAGCATCTCTGTATAGCCAGGCTCCGAGTGTGTGTGTGTGTGTGCGGAGATCCGCGGAGCCGCGGCTGAGAAAAGATAAGGCTGAGTGAGTGTGTGTGCCGGCGAAGCTCCGCAGAGTACCGCAGCTGAGAAAAGATAAGGCCGAGTGAGTGTGTGTGTTAGGTCACTATGACCAGGAATAAAAAAATGGAAAACCAAAAATCTGCAACGAGGCGTTCTGGGGCAGCATAGACAGGTCTATTCTGTGTTAGATTTTTACTCGCTACAGGGTGTACTTTGAGGGTTTGTGACTTTGCAGACCGTTTACATGCATAAAAAGCTACATAACACACAAGGGGATGGGTAATAACCGGAAAAGCATGACATGGGACCTTTAAACCTTTTGGTTTGTGGTCAGGCTTTCGAGTCCCATTTCCTGGTGCCAGAGAAACACTGTGATATCGTATAATGCTGTCAAATGATGTTTCTTTTAGAACACCATTAAATGAAAGACATCTGTAAAGTGCAAACACAGGTCAGTTATAACTAGTTTCACTTTAAAGGTTCCAAACTTAAAAAAAAAAAAAGCTCAATTAAGAAAAGTTGGCTGGGTAAAGCATAGAAACATTAATGCACTCCAATTGTTTTTTATATAAGATGGAAGGAAATCAGTTAGTTGGGCAACTTTTTTGGGTGTGATTAAAGGTTTGAACTCTGCAGTCCAGAAACCAGCTTAATGTTTTTTTCTACCATGATGGTTGTCACCTATTTGACTGGTGTACCTCTGTGGATTGCAGTGGCTCAAAGTTTGCCTTCAGCTCTGTTCCAGGTAACGAGGTAAATCAAACTCATAGCTGCTGCTGACATTAGGCTTTCCACAACAACAGCTCATTTCAGGGTGACATAGCAATCCTGCATTTCCTTGTCTCCACGATTTTATCTCATTCCTTGTTGCTCTCTTCCTCTGTCCTGCTCCTGTAGTCAGAAAACCCTCAGGTGTTAGTTTGTGCCAAACGCCCCCCCACCCTCCGTCTGTCGGTCTCCACCCTATTTTTTCCAGAGTGTGAGGTAATTACCTCGCTATGAATTCACCGAAGCTAGATCTGTGGCAGATTTGATAAAAATAGCTGACAGGGATTTTGACATAATAGTCACATTGTCTCATAGAGAAAGAGGCATCTAATGAATTCTGATGAGGCCCACCTCGATAATTATCTCCATGTCATTCAGATGAGGCCGGGATAAGACATTTTGTTTGCTAAGGATGGCAGTGATGTTCCGGCAAAAGTGACTTGCTGCTGACTTTAGGACAACCTTGGTTTGGAGTTTATGATGACTTTGTCTAGACTGAAAATGCTGTTCTGCAAGATATCCTTGAATGATAATCGAGTGTCTGGTCTCTGTCCATCGCAATCGTGCATGGACATCTTTATCTGCAGCATAAAAGCAGCTGTAAGTTCAATCAAATTCCCAGTTGTGAGCCTTTTAGTGTTTATGAGCAAGAACAAAATATCTTAGATTTGTGAATAAAGAGCTCTCCTAATCCTCTGAAGCTTTTGTGACAGTCAGTGGCAAAAGAGTTAAATGACATTGCAGATCCTTTCGAAAGTTATTTACCAAAAATGTTTTTCAGTCAACGGATTGAACATTCCCCAGACTCTATTTAGTGGAGAGCCACGTTGAATCTGAATTCTGTGTTTCTTTATAGGGTCAATTTTCCAGCCAAGGTCGGACACAGACACATTAATGTTGTATATAATACAACATTAATACATTAATTGCGACATTAATTGCTTTTTTTATACTGAACTGAGGTGACCTGTAAAAGCTAATGTCAGGTTTAAAAAAGAGTGTCCTGGGCATTGTATGGTACAGGTTAAAAGATCAAAAAGAAGAAGCATTGCTTTCTGGGATGTTTACAATCAAGTGGACACAGGGCTTTGTCCTCTACATGCTGCAGTGTGAATCTTATCAGAGAGGCTACAGGAATCTGCTCTGTCAGCCTTTCTGATCCTCAAGTGAGAGATGCTATAGAATACGGTCCCTCGAGAATTTAATTTGGAGAACAAACCTGTAATTATCTACTCGGGTTGTCACGACAAAGAGGGCCGTGTTTCGTTGGCTCACTTGGCAGAGCAATAATTGCAGCAGAGAAAGAGAGCATGTATTAATGTGTTTGTCATAAGCAAAAATGTGAGGTTTACATTTAACCCTAACCCAACCTCACCGCACTCTAGACCGCAGAATTATTGCATTATGATTAATCTGTCATTTTCCATTCTGATGCACCATATAAACAGTCATAAAACATTATGGCTGTGACATTATGAATTATTAGTTTCTTATGTTTGCTTTTTACTCTATAAATAAAAGGCTGGCCTCTAAAACATTATGCATTCATCTTGTTTTTGGCAGTAAGTAAAGTGTAATGCATTTTCATGCACTTAAAATAAAACAAAAATAAGACAATAACTTATGATAATGATTGTACTAATATATAGAATACGATGCGTCCTAACTATAGTCGATTGTTGAGGTTTATAATGCCATACAAAATAAAACTGCAATGATTCCATCACCAATAGAAGTGATTAACGTTTTCTAATGTTAAGCCAAATGTCATGAGTATAATAATGATGCATTTTTATATCTGTAACACATTCGTTGGTATTAATAATTTTTGATATGTAAAATCATCAATAATTTGACCTTGAGGGTCATTTGCTTCACTGTATACCTTAAAAAGCTATATACTGTAGGTAATAGGAATCCTTTTATTTTATCTTTATTAGACATTTTACTTGATATTTTATATTTATAATTGCACATGTTTGTATTTTATGTTTATATACATATATTATGTTCATACCCCTTGACTTTTTTCACATTTTGTTATGTTACAGCCTTATTTCAAAATTGATTAATTCAATTTTTCTCAACATTCCACACACAATACCCCATAATAAAAGTGAAAACGTTTTTAAAGATTTGTTTGCAAATGTGTTAAAAATGAAATATCACATGTACATAAGTATTCACACCCTTTGCTATGACACTGAACATTTAGCTCAGGTGCATCCTGTTTCCACTGATCATCCTTGACATGTTTCTGTAACTTGATTGGAGTCCACTTGTGGTAAATGAAATTGATTGGACATGACTTGGAAAAGAACACACCTGTCTATATAAGGTCCCACAGTTGACAGTGCATATCAGAGCACAAACCAAGTCATGAGGTCCAAGGAATTGTCTGTAGACCTCAGAGACAGGATTGTATCAAGGCACAGTTCTGGGGAAGGGTACAGAAAAATGTCTGCAGCATTGACAGTTCCAACAAGCATAGTGGTCTTCATCATTTGCAAATGGAAGATGTTTGAAACCACCAGGGCTCTTCCTAGAGCTGGCCGCACATACCAAACCGCTTAATCGGGGAGAAGGGCCTTAGCCAGAGAGGTGACCAAGAACCCAATGGTCACTCTGACAGAGCTCCAGTGTTCCTCTGTGGAGATGGGAGAACCTTCTAGAAGGACAACCATCTGTACAGCACTCCACCAATCAGGCCTTTATGGTAGAGTGGCCAGAAGGAAGCCACTCCTCAGCAAAAGCACATAAAAGCCCCATGGAGCACCTAGAGGACTCTCAGACCATGAGAAACCAAATTGTCTGGTTTGATGAAACCAAAATGGATCTCTTTGGCCTGAATGCCAAGCATCATGTCTGGAGGAACCCAGGCACCGCTCATCACCTGGCCAATACCATCCTTACAGTGAAGCATGGTGGTGGCAGCATCATGCTGTGGGGATGTTTTTCAGCAGCAGGAACTGGGAGACTAGTCAGGATCAAGGGAAAGATGAATGCAGCAATGTACAGGGAGATCCTTGATGAAAACCTGCTCCAGAGCGCTCTGGACCTCAGACTGGGGCGAAGGTTCACCTTTCAACAGGACAACGACCCTAAGCACACAGCCAAGATAACAAAGGAGTGGTTTCAGGACAAGTCTGTGAATGTCCTTGAGTGGCCCAGCCAGAGCCCAGACTTGAACCGGATTGAATATCTCTGGAGAGACCTGAAAATGGCTGTGCACTGATGCTCCCCATCCAACCTGATGGAGCTTGAGACGATCTGCAAAGAAGAATGGGAGAAACTGCCCAAAGATAGGTGTGCCAAGCTTGTAGCATCATACTCAAAAATACTTGAGGCTGTAATTGCTGCCAAAGGTGCTTCAACAAAGTATTGAGTAAAGGGTGTGAATACTTATGTACATTTGATATTTGAATGTTTTATTTTTTATTCATTTGCAAAAATTCTTTAAAAACGTTTTTCACTTTGTCATTATGGTGTATTGTGTGTAGAATGTGAGAAAACTAATTAATTTAATCCATTTTGAAATAAAGCTGTAACATAACAAAATGTGAAAAAAGTGAAGGGGTATGAATACTGTCCGGATGCACTGTACTGTAATATATTTGTATTTTCTTCCAAGTTATTCATTCAAAAATAGAACAACTGTCACAAAACCAATTACCCCGTTGGATTATTAAAGTATTTCGGATTCTGATTCTATTTCTGGAATGTAGTAACTACAAATTTCATTAAAGTCTTAACTTTGATTAAAACTGCCTTCATTCTTTTTGAATTCGTTTTTTTCTGTATGATTTTAAAAGTAGTTACAGAGATAATTTTAAGCCATGAGTATTAATTAAATAGTCACCTTATTAGGTTCGACCTAAATAAACCTAAAACGACAGAATCACCTTCATCACTGAACTTGCTATGGACATTGTCACGTCATCAATGTTTGTCGTTGGCATGATCTGCATCCTCACGTTCATCATTAAGACAATGACTGAATGAGCACTTTCTATAGAACTGCAGCATCAACGAGATTTGTCTTACTAGCTAGTGCTGGATTTCCACAGATAATTGCTCTCATTACATCTCCATTTACCAGAGAAGCAAGTCTCTACCTAAGCAATAACAATATACTGAATATCGACATTGAATCAACAACACTCAATTATAATGCCAAACATTTTCTGAACCACAATCAAGTTCATATAAATTATTACACACTCTCAAGCTTTCGGTATATTTATTTGTCATACTTTTCATGACTTTAAATAAAGACCCTTGACTCAACATTATATTTATTTCCTATGGTGTAAAGTAGTCGAATCCTAAACAAAGTATCTAATTTATTTTCTTCTTTCCCTCTCATTTCATCTGATCATCTACATTTATTTAGAATATGATACCTATTTAACAGAGATATACAAAACTTCACCAGTTGTTTCAACTTCCTCTGGGTTTTTATGCAAGTCTGTGTCCACTATCTCATCTGTTGCAGTCAGCATAGTAAAATCACCTTAGGCAATAATATCCTCATGTTTATTATATTCTACTTCATGTTTACTTGGCCACGACTCTTTTTAATCATAGTTGCTTTTTCAAAATGTATTTATTTTTACATATAACTTAGAGTTAAACCTCATTGGATATTTATTTTGGAGACATTTTTGCAATTAGAAATGTGCAGATATAGAACTGGCAATCTTCCTTGTCAATATTTTCTCCATCAATTATGCTACCGATCACTTACTTATGAACAAAAAAGTCAGTATACAGCTGAATCTTGACAGAAGTCAAGGGGTAAGCAAACTTGGATCGTTATCTGGGGACATTTCAAATATGTATGTATGTATGTATGTATGTATGTAAAAATGTCAAGTTGCTCCATGCAATTGTATCTCAGATACTGGGAAAGCTTTGGCTCAGGAGTTAGTTGGTCGTCCTCCAATTTGATGGTCTGTGATTTGATCCCCAGCCACTGCAGTCAACATGTGGATTTGTGTGTAGCTAGAGTTCATGGGCCGCATATACATCATGTTTAGGATGCGAATGCTTAGCAAAACTAGATATTTCTATTTAGATTACTGCTGGTTAAAATAAAAGTCAACTGGTGCAGTAGGGACAATGTGAAATTGAGCCTAAACTGTTCAGTAGTGGTTCAGGAGATAGATGCTCATCATCGTCCATGGTGCGATCCCCAGCACCTTCAGTTAACATGTTGATGGTCCTTGGGCAAGATACTTAACCCCAAATTGCTCACAAGACCCTAACCCTAAACCTTGTCAAAGAATTAAAAAGAGTCATATAAATGCAATCCATTTACATCTCCACTTTTCAAAGTGTTGGACTGCTAGACCATTCAGCCGCTGCTATCCCTGGAGCTACGCTGCTAGCAAAGCTATAAAAGCATTTCAAAGTTTGTCTCCCTCTGGATAAATAGCAAAAGTACCACAATTTCCCCCAAAACCAAACTTAAACTGACATTGCGAGTTCTGCGTTAGAGGAACAACTCTTTGCACCACCGGCTTCCAAAAAACAGACATCAGTTGTTCGACCTTCCAGACTCTTAAGGGCTTTGTTTCTGCAAAGTGGAGAGATGAAGCAAAGACAGCCTGAGGGTAGTAATCCCGTTATGTCTCTCTTAGCTGAACAGGGAACCTGGATCTCAAGGCCTCGGGACATAACGAAAGGTATGATATGACACGCAGCCTTGGGAGTCATTTGTTGTACAGCATAATTAATCTAACATGTCACGTTCGGCTTGTTATCGCCGGTGTTCAAAGTAAAAAAAAATAAAAAGGAGCGCGGCCACACACTGTCCAGTTCTGCATTGTCAACATGAATGCACTCAAGGATTCCTTTGAGATGTAATGGATAAAAAGGGGCTTGAATAATGAATAATTAATCAGGGTATATTAATTCAGTGGACCGCTGGAATCCTGCTCAATGGTACAGTGTGTAAAACCCTAGTGAAGGGATGTTATGCAATTCTCCCTCTAAGAACAAGACGAGCATTTACGCTCCGATTTACATAAGGAACTGTTCTCCTTGACATCTTTCTAAATTGCAGCAATACAATGTCATTAACAGCGTGACATTAATGTTCATGTTTATTTAACGCCTTGTTAATAAGGACTCAGACTAGGGTTGGTGTTCCAAATAATATCCCGATTGCATTAGTCAAATCACTATAGACGCTATATGTGAAGCAGCAGAGGAATAAAACTTGATTTTTCTGTCATATTACACACACTGTTGATTGAAAATATTAATTATACTGTCATAGAAAAAGCAAATGTGGACTGTTTATGTCAAACAATACAGCTAAACAAATGTTACACTAGGAAATATCTAAATGTAATTAAGACCATTAGTACAGCAGTCTTGAACTTGCAGTATAATATTAATATTATATACTATTTAGCAGCAATGGTGGAATGTGACAATACATTAACTCAATTCATAAGCTTGGGGTACTTGTGGTTTCATTTAGTATTTAGTATGTAGTAGCAACTGTTACTGGTCACTTTACAGATTATTATTTGATCTTCTCTAGTATGTTGCATTGATTCCCTGCTGAACAAAATAGTTCAAATTAGCTCAATACTGCAGCTAACCGCAATACTTAATTGCCACTTACAGTGAGCATCGATGCACCAATATTAAATCAACGGTCTTTGAACATGTTTGTGGTTGGAAGCCTGAACTGAGATCCGTGGCCAAAAAATCCACTTTTATGTGTCATAAAATTGACTAAATTAGCATTGGTAATGCGAAGCCATGCGACTCCGATGTAGTTTGTTTATAGCCTAGCGTTGGCTCTTTACTTGTGGCGATTGCATTTAAGCTTCAAAACTCACAAACTGGTGTTAATATGTGTAGATTATCATGCTGAACAAAACATGTTAAGTATCATAGTGTGTGTTTGCCGCAGAGCCTATTTTCTGAAATATTCCAAAATCCAGTGGGGAAATCCCATTGCTTCTGTCTGAGTTCGAGTTGTGCCGACATAAATACGACATCACTGAGCTCTATCATCCATGAACAAAATGCCTAAATACACGACCATTTAAATATTTTGGAGAGATTGTTTTTATTACATAAGTAAATATACTTTCTTCTTTACAGACACTACTCTGTACAATACTGCTGCAATCCTGACGATTAATGCTGCAGTTATTATCGACATAATGTTCGTTCGTTGTGAAGGATGACTACAAGAGAAAGCTCGCACTGCAGTGGTACAGTAAAGATGCTGCACATTGACTCAAAAATGACCTTTAAAAATTAGATCATGTAGCAAATTCACACGCTGCTATTCTCTCCCGTCCTGAAGCCTCCAGTCATGTATTCTCCACTCTCTCTCTCTGCCACGTTCTTTGTTTGTCCAGAGTTCTTCCTAAAAACATTCATACTCACAGACACACACATGAATGTAATTGAATTCAGGGCAGCAAGTCTGTGAGCTGCAAGCGTTCTTCTTTATCTGCCCACAGACTGAGTCACATCTAAATCTTTTTCACTGTTATCTTTTGAAGGCACGTCTCATGTTTATCTTATGGATGAAGAATGGTCACCGGGGAAGTCTTCGACAATTATAATCTATAGAAGGAATTAGATGCAGATTTAATTGAAGCACGTTCTTGACAGCATGAGCAATGAGGAATTAGAGAGTATTCATGAAGCATTAGCGTGGCCTTTTTATGTTTACGTGACTTCTCCTGTGGTGTGGAGGGAGAGAGCCACGGTACAGCTGTCTTCACAACAGCAATTATCTTTTTCTTGTGTTTTCTTTACTATAAAACATTTTCCCTCACACCATGCACAGAGGCTTTGACCCCTGCTGCATGGCCATTAATATAAACCTTGATTAATTTCTTAAAATCACGAAGAAACGTGCGCCCTGCCTTATGGAAATGCAATTAATACAATGCAGGTTGAGAATTCTCAAACTGCCCCTAGCTAGTTCATTTAGTTTGGCCATAACTTAATGAGAGATGAATGTTAATATTGAATTCATGCCATTTAGGGTTCATTATACTAATAAATCTTGTATGCTGTTAAATGGCACGAAACAGTTTGGCCACGTTTCCACAGCAACCCTTTTTATTATTAACCGCCATAATCATAAAGATGACAGGTTATGAATATCGGAGCTGTAGCCAAGCCAAAAAAGACGCAAGTGACTTGACATATTCTGGATTCAGAAAAGGAAACTTGGGAGAGAATGGGGTGATATTTGCAGGCTTGCTTTCTTGGGGGTGCATACATTATATGGGGGAATCAATGTTTGGGGCTTTGTGACCTTTCTGCGGATCTGACCATAGTTGTGAATGACAAGTGCATTGATTCCTGTAGCACGTGCGTTGTTCCTATATTAAAGGTGAAAATGCTGCTGTGATAGAAAACAGTCTGCAGCTGACTGCTAGGAGCAACAGATTTAATTTCCATGTACATTTAATCTTTCAATTCAAGGTAATTATCAATACAAGGTAATTATCACAGATTTGATTGGTAACAAACAGTCTTGGGGAGTAATGGCTGAGATGTAACGGGATTACGTAATCAGGAATACAAATTAAAGGTTACTGAATTCTCTACATTTAAAAAAAGGCATAATCAGATTACTGATGCAGGATTAGAATCTTCAAGGTTCAAGGCTTTTATTTGTCATATGTACATAGCTACAGTGTAGTTATGTCGATGAAAATCTTAGGTCACAGGATCCAGCAACAGTGCAACATAATAAAACAGAAAAACGGTGATCAGGCTGATGACGGTCGTGTCGTCAGCAAACTTCACGATGGTGTTGGAGCTGTGTGTGGCCACGCAGTCGTGTGTGAACAGGGAGTAGAGGAGAGGGCTGAGCACGCAGCCTTGAGGGGCACCGGTGTTGAGGATCAGGGTGGAGGATGTGATGTTTCCCACCTGCACTGCCTGGGGTCTGCCCGTCAGGAAGTTCAGGATCCAGTCACAGAGGGCGCTGCTGAGCCAGAGGTCTCTGAGCTTGATGACCAGCTTGGAGGGCACAATAGAGAACCGCAGTGACGCGTCCTAAAACCCGGAAGTAAACTTCTTCCGGTTCCTTCGACAAAAATGCAATGCAATTTCTCCATAGGATTTTGGAAAATAGCTCGAAATAAGGTCTGTGGTTGACACACATTTAAGAGACAGATCACGTTTTGTTTAGTCGGATAATCTCCACATGTCTACCCATCTCTTATAATTTTCTAATCATAAATCTATCGATCATAAATCTATCGATTAGATCTATGATTCGAAAATCATATGTGGAGATTATCCATATATATTCGAAAATGTCTAGAATTAGTGCTTTGATATATATTTTGTAAGGTTGTTTGCTTACATAATACCAAATGTTGTAGAAAAGTATTTTATTTTAATGAAGGTAACGTTGCATTTCATCTGGTCCTCCGTTTGGAGATGAATTGCCTTTCAGCATGCGTTAACATTGACTGCCAGATGCTCACATAAATTGACTTTCTGCAGTTTAAGTGCCATTTTTAAACCATATTTTTAAGCGGTTAAACAATTTTAGTGACCTCGTCCTGAGCACACAAAGCTTTTAGCTCGTAGCTTTTTTGCCATGTGTTGACCAGGGGGGGAAATTGTTTTGAAGTAAAAGTGCTTCATTTTCTGTTTTCACTTAGCTTTATTCATCAGGCATGTTTGTTTTGGAGAAGAGGAGACCTCTGCTGATATTTTCCTTGTGGTCAAACCTCCTGAATGATTAGATCTTGAATTATCGGAGAAACAGGTTAAACATTCGTTAGACTTTAGCTCATAGCCGCTCCTACTTGTGCCCACCCCGGGGAACACTGAAGTAACATTTCTATATTCGGTGTTTTCACCAGCTTTACTCACTGTTTTATTTTAAAGTAGGAAACCTTTATGGATAATTTGGCTCCATGTAAAGATATCCTCAACGATAAAGAAGGATAACAAATGACTGCAACAACAACCTCCCATGGGCTGCAAGCTCGTCTTTTGTTATTGTTTTGATTGAGACCCCCTAGTGGCAAAAAAACACACATTGCATGTTTAAGATGAAAAATAATCATCCTAATTTTAGCACCAAATGCCTGTCATCTCAGCAATCCATGCTTCCCGGATTGAAATATCATCGGCGAGAGAGAGTCTTATTGTCCCGGTGAAGGGGAATCATTGCTCAAACAGGGAACATAAATTACCCTGAGCTCCTATTGACAGCTTGTTACTCAGTCTTTATTAGCAAAAGGGTTCAATGAATCATGGCCTTGGAAATTACTAGCTCAACACACGGGTCAGCGTAGAGGGATGAATGAATATCGGGGGTATTTATGGATAAACATATTGAACAACACACCTGTTACACTGTGCATTTCACATGTCTAGTCTCAGACACTATGATCCATATCTCACAATACCTGCATTTTAGTTTCCTCAATGACAATTTTAAGCTCCAAACCTAGGTTGAAGCCAACATATCTTTATAAATATATTCAATGTTGGGCACAATGATCTGTGCAACACCCCGCCTCGCTCTGTACTAGATGAATTTTAGGGACCTTGAAAGTAGTTCCCCTGCAATTTGACCTTTTTGCAAAGCTTCCCACCTCTGTCTGGCTCCCCTGGGGTTCTTGACAGCGCTGTAGCCCTGGGCATCATCAAACCCCCTCTGCAAAATATCCGACATCGAAGTACTCCGTGCCATATTCTGCAGGATATGCACCTTGATCGCTCTGGAAATGTCTGCCAGTTTAGCACTGCAGGTAGTAATGGCAGCTCCATTTTGCTTCCCAAATGACCTGACTTTACTCTGACGCTTATTTCCTGTCATTCTCGTGGTTCCTGTCAGAGATAAGCTGACAGTAATAAGGCTAACTAACAGAATCCCATGAGGGTTTGTGGGACTGGAATTACAGTTCGGACTGGACACAGAGTACGACAGTCACTTTTTTTTTAAACTGTAGATATACAGTGAGTTGAGCATGGCGTATCTCTGACATTTTAAGGGGTATATATGCAGTTTATTTGACTTCTAGACCAATGTTAGGCCATTATAACCTTTTTATCTTCTTTGTA
The DNA here is from genome assembly GCA_031216635.1 of Dissostichus eleginoides. NCBI lineage: Eukaryota > Metazoa > Chordata > Actinopteri > Perciformes > Nototheniidae > Dissostichus > Dissostichus eleginoides. Next base: position 7,136,278 of record CM062266.1, read on the forward strand.
TCCAAGTTCTTTGAACCAGAATCCCTTAAGATTAGTTTACATATACTTTATTCATCCCAAATTGGGATATTTTATTGTCACAGAAAGTTAACAGGTAGAAGATGAAGAAGAAGAGGAAGACAGCTGTACCGTTCTGTAGGCTAATACTTTAAGTGTGAATCTAATTATTAATAATAATAATAATAATGAATTACATTTATTTTAGCGCTTTTCCAGATGCTAAAAGCGCTTTACAGTACATTAGATATATTACATATATGTAACATAGATACAATCTATACACCTACTTCCTGATTGTTTATGGCTGTCATCACTTTCTTTAGTTAAATTGTTCTTTTTTTTATTCAGTAGGTGAACCTACAGTATGTGTTCATAAAATAGTGTGTGTGAGCTTACAGTATCTGTATGTATTAAACTAAAACGGAGCATTTTTCTGTCAGCTCAGATTTTATTTCTGCTTTTTTAAACTGCATTAAGTGCTCACATGATCATTGTTGGTTTATAGGCTACTACCTGAATATGCTAAATGAAAGTAAATAAATTATCTATATATCTATTGTTATTTGTTTTAATAAGGAAATCCAAAAGTAACGGAACGTTATCAGGTTAAATTACTTTTTTTTCCAAACCCATACAAATCATACAAATCAAAACCCATTCAAGCTACCTCCAGTGAACCCAAACATGTATTTAAATTGCAAACTATAGGATGTACTCTCTAACATACTGAATCAAGACATTATGTTACAAAAAGCGTTGCGTCCCTAGGCTATTACTGCAGATTAGAGAGGTGCTAAACAGAGTAGATGAGCCAAAAAGATCCACTTCCAGCCATTTTTTGGTAATGCATACTCATTAGACTGAGCATAGTGTAGTGTTGAGAACGCGCTGGGCAATTCACACTGAAACTTGGATAACTGCACTGATACGCAGGTCTGCCTCCCATATGCTCCCACTAATGAGGTCAGACCCAGTCTCACACTTCTATGAGTGGTCCAGCTGCCTTATTATAAGGCTCCGTGTTTGTGTATGCTAATGATCTCGCTGCTAATAATCTCATTTAGAAACCTGCCAAAGTTTCAACCCCTCAAATTCTCAGTGTATCGCCGACCCTTTCTATATTAATGTGTATTTAAAATATGACATACGACTTTAGAGACTCAAAAGGGGAAGGGTTGAACAAATTTCAAGGTCTGCTAGCTCGGCAGAAGTTGTTATGAAGAATTGTTTTGCTTTAGAACACAGAAGTTTTAAGGTTTTTTTTGTGAAAATACTGCAAATCAAGTGGAAACACGTCATTTAAAGGGGCCCTATTTTGCTCGCTGCGGGGAAAACGGTGGACCTCTGTCGCGCAACTTCAATGATGCCGTTTAAAAACATAACAAATGAAGGGCGGTGCCGGCCGTCAGCGAACCGAGCCGGCCGTCAACGGCCCTTGACGACCGGCCGTTCTGTGATTCTCCGGTTTCTACAGATGGCCAGTCCGCCCCTGCTACGATCTCATCCTCTCAACTCATTCAAATTAATGGAGAGGGAAAATAAATCTGGATTCAGCTTTTAGCGCATTATACAACCTATAGACCCTAATGATATATAGGGTCTATGCTATACAAGTGTTGGTACTGGTTAGCTGATTTAGTCAAAATGTATCTGCTGATTTACAGACGTCTCTCCAATGTAAGTCAATGGGAAACAATTTGCTTCAACATTTGTAGCACCTCCTGGGGGCTGGATTTGTACCCTTTGCTGGTGATTGGTCTACTGCTTAACACATTCAAGCTAGCCAATAGAAGCGTGAGTGTTACGTAGTGATGTCATCATGTAACAAAAGTAAACAGAATAGTCCGATAAAGGCATTTCAGGCAGGGGGGGAGTGTGTGGGAGAGAAACTGCCTGAGTGAACTTTGGGATTTTAGCCTTTGCCGACCATTTACATGCACAAAAACCTATGTAACACACTACAGTAACAGGAAAACCCCAAAAAGCAAAATAAGGCCTCTTTAAATGTTTACATCTCATTCACACAAATGTTCCTCTGAAAAGCAGAGTGTAGTGTTAGATTGAAAACACTCACTCATGCAAAATACAAAGGCCCTCAGTGTGTGAATAAAAGCCTCCAGAATACAAAGCTGCTTCTACTTCCACACTTTTAGCTGACACAGGCAATGTTCTCATAGTTAAGACATGAAAGCCATTGACAGAATGTACTGATTTACCACAACTCATTTTGAAAAAATCCACATTCTGTCTTTAAAAACACTTGGCCCCTTCCACCTTGTCAGTACTAATACGTTTGCCATTGCTCGAAAATCGTGAGTCAACAACTCAGGATTTTATCTTATTTTCCACAATAACCTGAACCTGAAATACTTCATCTGCTTAGCAACAGTACATTTGAATAGTAAAAAATAAAAACCATAATTCTTTCAAAAGCTATACAGCACACAGAAGAGCCGGTCATACATCACATTTACAATGATTTGTTTGACCAATAAAGCAGATGTATATATGTTATACAAGGTGTTTATCTGAGTCCATCATTGCTATTAGACAGTTTAATTAGATGTAGGATGTCCCCGAGACATTGATGTCATTTTCAGCACATAATGGCTAACTGCTGATCCGAAAAGGACAGCACACGTTTAACCATTATATTGATTTATTTCTAATTTATTTTAATAATTCATCAAATAGGAGTAAGTACATCAGGAAATGTATGCCAAATGTTGTGGGCAGTAATTATAAAATCGCCATTATTGCATTGACCTTGGCACCAGCTCAGTGTGGGGAATAAAAGGTGACCCCAAGTTCACCTCCTCTGAGCAGCAATAGCAACATCAAATTCTTCAAAACATGATATATGTTTCATTTTTTTCCCCCCCAGTGTTAGTTTGTTCTTGTTTCCAGGCCAAGAAGCTTATAACAACATTACTTTGACAACAATTGTATTGGCATTTCTCAAAGTAGTGTACGATAAAGTGATTTAAAAGAGGTACCGTAAGCATGTTTCGCTCTCTCATCTGATTCTTGGAAAAAGGCAAATACAGCAGGTCATTGAGCTGCTGAGGCCAACACGCTGATTCAGCAAAAAACACACTAGGGTAAAAAAAAGGGAGAAGCTGAAATAATGTGGGCACAAAGAGAAGGTGAAAATATGTTCCAAATCACTGTCTCTAATCACAATGGTATATGATAGATTGGAGCACCTGGCCTCTAAAGGTGAGAGTGTTACGTTCACTGCTTGAATTGCTCCCTATTCTTCAGTCGTGTATTGGAAGGAAGTAACATATACATAAAAAAAGTGCAATGCACACGTTTCAAATCTCCCTTAAATCGTCTGGTTTGCTCCAAATGGAGACAAAACACCCTTTCTGGGAGGGCATTATATTCAGGATGATTAGTTATTTTCCATTTCATGTGCCCTGAACCTTCACAGATTTTGAGCGGCTCAATGCACCATTTCATTTTTACCGTCCTTCACTGTGATCACCTCATGTGTCACTGAATCTCATGTAAGCTACTCCTGGCTATTATTTACAGCCTTCTTTTGCCTACAGAGACTTGGACACATTTTGTGATAAGGTAGGAAACCTTGGCATGAGGAGCTGGAAGGCGACTGCTTCCTCTGCAGGGAAAAATAGACTACTTTGCTCACATTTAGGTGGAGATAATGTTTGTGGGTATTGTTCCAAGCATCTGTGGCCCAATTCCAAACCAGCCCCTACATAATCGCACTCTGTGAGGGAGTGAATAACACTCTGAGCTTAATGAGGCTCCTTCTTTAAGGTGTAGGGTGTAAATACAGCAGCAAGCTTTGGGACATACTCCCTTTTCTCCCTTCTGGCAGAAACAGAAACTGTCGTTAAGTGTTGTAACCATGGTTTAGAATCCAAATCTTTTGTAAAAAGATAAATAAATAGTAATTTCTAATTAATCTCCGATAAGACTTGCTGTTGAAGGGTTTGCTAACTTCCTGTTGGATGGTTTAATAGCTTCCTGTTGAAGGGTTGGATAACTTCCTTTTTGATAACTTCCTGTTTGAGGTTTAATAACTTCCTGTTGGAGGGCTTTATAACTTCCTTTTGGAGGGTTGGATAAGTTCCGGTTTGAATGTTTGATAACTTCCTTTTGGAGGGTTGGATAACTCCCTGATGAGTGTTTGATAACTTTCTGTCGGAGGGTTTTATGATTTCATATTGGAGGGTTTGATAACTTCCTGTGGGAGGGTATAATTACTTTCTGTTGATAGGTTTAATAAATTCCCATTGGACGGTTAGAAAATTAGAAACAAGCAGGTCTGAGCACCTTCACCCTGAGCACCTTCCCCATATGCTTCATTCATCCCACACACATTTGCATCTTCATCAGTATTGTAACAAAAACTGTATTTGCTAGATGAACATTTACACCTGCCTTTGTACACTATGTAGAGTTATGTCACCAAGATCAGCTGTGCATAACGCAGACACGTGCGGCTAAAGGTTCTGAATTATACATGATTTAATTAAATAGATGCGTGGGGTTATTCAGAGAGCACAACGGAAATGAGATTCCTAACACATGAAGTCCTGCTGCGCTGTTTCACCATAAGATTAGCATTGTATTGCCATTTTCTTTTGTCACTGCCTCCTATTCGAATGGGACAATAATAGCTACAATTTCGCTGTCATTAAATAATGAGTGTTAGAAATGTGCTGAATTCCAACTTTTAGTGGAGATAGCTTGGCCCCTGAAAAGCGAGTATGTGGGGGAATGTAGACACCCTTTTTGTCTTTTTTTTCTAGCTTGCAGTAATCACTAGCTCATTCTCATTCACAACGATTCTCATCAAAGAACACGACATTGCTGTTAGGATTTGAACAACACAACAGAAATAATAATGGTTCATGATGGATTGTGTGATATACAACCTAGATGATTTAAATGTGGTAATTGATATACCTTACCAGTCTTATTTCCCACCTTTTTCTAAAATCCTTTCCCTCCCGTTTGGATGGTTTTGTGAGCGCAGCTGATGAGCATGAATCTTGAGCTGACCTTTGCCTCGTCTCAGTAGATGAATCAGAGTCTGGGGGAGTCTCTCTAACCCTAATTTCCCTGAAACGGTGTCTCAAACAGCACAGTTGATGCCGGTATCTGCAGGATAATGTGATTCTAGTCCATCGCAGACACTATTGCCATGCAGACAATGGCACAGGAAAATGAGGCCGTTTACAAAATTGCCATGTAGGATGCCAGAGCTGTCCTCCTCTAGTCAGCAACATTTGTCAAATTCAGATTGAATCAGCGGTGTTTTGCTCACATAGGCGGCTGTTCAGCATTTGAAAGCAGAGGCAGTACTCCTATTTTACTCATAAGCCTTAAAGGTTATGTGACTCTTTGAATTAATGGCAAATGTGTTTCAAAGTAGGGCAACTATAGGATGGCTACTGCCTTCGTAAGAGTGAAACAGTTTGATTTAAGTATGCGCTGGGTCTTTCCAGGTCCTTGATGTGTAGTAAAACAAACAGAGCAGCAAGAGAAGCTCTATCTCAAGAACTTAATCCCTGGAACTGAAACTCCTGCTGCTAGTGTTCCAGCTGCTATCGCTCCCACAGTAGTATATGTGATCCCCTTCCGCACAAAATAATGAGAAGTCACTGCATAATGTACATTTGGAGCTCTTTCTACATTTTGAGTGCCAAGAGATTCCTTTTCACACTATGGTAGATCCAGTCACTGCTACCGTCTACATTTGGATTCCTGCTCTGTTTTGGGGAACTATGCTAATATGGCCTCCCAGTCATCCGATGGTTACCCTGGCCCATTAGTGGCAATTACACTGTTTGCGAGACTGGTGACAAAAGCTTGGAAGGTGCCTGTAAAAATTGTTATTTTCCCATTAACCAATCCCTCGCTTTATCAACCCAGAGCTGGCTGTGCTCCGATAGCACACTATAAAACATCTGCAGAAGAAACAATGCAATTATAGAAGCCATCTGGAACAATAACGTCGGAGAATAGATATGATTAACACTAACACAAACAGATGGCAAAGTGTTAGATTGCTGTTCGACAAGCACATAATAGGAGGGAACCGTAAGTCCAATTACCAATGGCAGCAGTCTGCCGCCGTGGAGTTGGAAGCTGAGCCTCTGCAAGAAGAAAATGATGCCTGAAGTCCTCTACCCTATCTCCTAAAAAAAGATAGGCAGCGTTCAGGTACACACAAATATTTCATTAATTGGTTAGGGTTAGGTTGGGCTGCAAGTGGAGGGCTTCCGTGATGCTAACAGCTTTTTCTTCAATTAAAGTGTTTAGAGTTGAATCCTTTGTTTCATCCCACCTCATGACACACAGTCAATTATCAATCACAAAGTTTGCCTTCACTTGAAATCACTTCATTAACATAACTGACCTAAGCGATAAAGGAATCCTAATGATCTTTGTAACATATTGAGGTAAATCTGAGTATTTTCGTTTAATGCTACTTGAACTCACTACATTCGGAAAGCAAATATTGTACTCTTTACTCGACTACATTTAACTGGCAGATTTATTTACTTTACAAATTCTGATTATTAGCTCATAGGAATTATAAATTAATGACTGAATTAAATTGTGGATGTCACTAAGGCAAGGTTTAAGATATACAGTACGTTCAGTAATTTCAAATATATGTTTCTGAAATAGGCCAATATGCTTAACGAGTACTTTTGGTAGTTAAGTGTATGTTGATGCCAATACTTTCACTCTAGTATTTGACAATTTACTATTGCTACTTTGATTTATGTATCAATTCTGAGTACCTCTTCCACCCTTGGTCTTGGATAAGTACTCAATAAGCAATTTGGGTATAAAATAGTAGTTGTTGCCAATCCCAAAGATCAGTCATAGGATCCTTCAATAGAACAACACACAAATAACCTAAGAAAAAAAGATAAATACATAAAATAGTAAAAGAAAATAGTGAAAGTGACTTAAAGAGAGGAGCTGGAGCCATCTTGAAGGATAGCAGTAATGAAGCTGCATATTTTGCCTGGGATGAGAACTTTATGAGCATATGGGTATAACATGTGATGTTTCTACGCAGCTCTATCTTAACAGCTCGCAGTGACCAAGAAGAAAATAATGGATGAGTGTCAGCTTTCTTACACTCTCCTCTGAGTTAGGAACTCTATCTTCTGCCCGAGAACCTATTCAGGGTATGTTTACAAGTAATTGCATTCAGAAAAACTAGCCTCTTCAACTAATCTAAGTTCAGCATCTGTTCACTGTGCAGCACTTGTATAAGCCATGTTACCGCCGCCGCCACCACCTTCCCTCAAGCATCATCTAGAAGTCTTCAGATCTGCCAACAATGAGGCCTCTGCAGGAATATATCTAGGAAAATATAGCTATACTGTATCTGTGTGGGATTATATAAAAATACATTTGGCAGGGAATCCTAGTGAAAACAAGGCTTACCAATGCCCTCATATTCTGCAGGTCACAATGTCTAATGGAGAAAATGTAATAAATGGAATGTATTCATTTGCCAAAAGGTCTTAATCCTCAACATACATTTCCAGAAAAATGATCTCTGGTGGGTATGATATAAAGCGGGGTCGCTCCAGTTGCATAAACAGAAGAGTTAGCGGCTTTGTCATTATGATAGCTGCTCTCTCATTTATTAGAATACATGTTTTTCTCTCAACTTCAAACCATCACAGATTCTACAGAGGCTATGGTCAAGGCTTAAGGATTTCAGCAAGTTACTACGCTTACACTAGCCAGTCAAAATGAAACTGAAATGTATACTGCAAACACTCAGTCTTGTATTAGACACTTACTCAGTGTATTGTATGGTTCTCTCCAAATAATTAGATAAAAAAAGATCAGAAGAGCTCCAAAGATGAAAACATCCTTAGAAAAGAGTTGAATATTTTAGATAGTCTAGTTACACTGAGCAAAGTACCTGTTTTATGCAGGCTGGACCAAATGAAAAGAAAAATACTTATTTATTACCAGACTCTGAACACGAGGAGAAGATCAAGAGAGCAAAACAACAGCTAGAAACATCAGGGTACATTGATCATGAACTGACCAATGGGAAACAAGGGTATATAGACAGAAACAGAGACATAGAACTCCTCACAAGCAAACAGAGCTGGATTAGGCAACCACTGCTATAAGGAAGGATTAGATAACTAAAGAAAACTATGCTAGGTAACACAAGACCAAAGCAAGAAAATAACTTTACGGGTACAAACTGTTTGCAATAACCAATACAGCACAGATCAAACAGAGCACTAAGCAGAACTTCCTGTTACAGCCCCCTTCACTCTACTATGGGCCTCTGCCTGTGTGTTCTCCTTGCTGGCTCTTATTTGTGTTACATGTGATCAACATAATTAACCTGATGAGCTAACACTATCCCACACTGGATCAGTGACTCTTCTTTTGGACAGAGCTGCTGTTCAGTTGCACATTTTCACACACCCATACATAACCGATTACTGACTTTCATATTTGTTTTAGGTTTGTTAAGTTGAGCTATATTGAAGATCAATAGTATTATTGTTACTTTTAAACTTGTCCGGTCTCCCATCTTTGTTGCAGCCTATAAGCTGGGCTGTAACACTCCCAATATCTAGCAAAAGCTGAATGAAACCAAAAAAAACAATTCAGTTCCCATACTGCCATGCTGGAACAATGCGATGGGTGCTGTTTCTTTTCAGCAGTAAATCCTTCTTAACTTTGTTATAGCTAATGTTTCAATATTTAATTGAGGATGCTGTTGTAGAGCTAGTCAGTATTCAGTCTGTTAGCATATACAGTACAGATACACAAGCCAAGTCCCCTAAGCCACTGCCGCCCCCAATGTCTTATAAGTTTAGTAGCTAGTTGAACAGAGGCAAGCTTTAACCTGATCTCCACACTTTGACTCCATATCAGGTGACAGTTAGCTCTTGTTAGCTTTATAATGCGCACACCAAAAACATGTTTGAACGTGAAAGCTCATCTTGTTAATAAAAGCAGTTTGACAAAATGGTCAGGACTAAAAGCTGCTGTAATAAATATGTATAGTTTAACATTGGATAATAAAGACATGACAAATTTGTAATTATCATTAAACTCTGCACTTCCCGCTATGCTAACGGTTTTACCATCTCTTGTCTTGTTAAGGTTTGATAGCTGCAAACTTTAGTTTTGGTTTAGTTTCATGACTCTCATTATACTCATTTGTAGATGTACAGTACAAGGGATTTTATCCTAAAATAAGCTTTTATAAACCCACTGAATGCTATCTATCCACAACCAAACAGCACACAGAGAAGGGGGGTGGTTTAGCCAGGGAACATACTGAAGCGTTAGCTTTTAAAAAAACATATCTTTCTTCTCAGGAATATTGGGCTAAAGTGTATGAGGTGGACAGAAAGACGACTTCAAACGAATATTCAGTATCCAAGATGTTTGGCCACTTTGTCACTGATGCAGGGTTCATTTCTTTGAACAAGGTAATCCTAATATGCCTAGCACACAGCTGCTCTACATGCCTGTCATGAGGTTTGTTTCTATCCTTGTCTAACTGCAGCATGAGATGCACAAACATCCGGACCCTTGATTTGTTAATGAATGTAAAAGAAAAAAAATGCCTGTGTTGTGTTAATCTCTTCACACCGCTCTCATCCAGACAAGTAAAATAAAACAAATTAATGTGCCAGACATTAGCCTCCTGCCCACACTGCTGCCATCTGTACGTATCATTCGTCGGAGACAACGATTAGAGCTGCTGGTGGTTACAATATGACTGATGCACATAATTTGTCGATGAGCTTGACATTTAAACTAGACATGCACTTAATTGAAGCTGACAGCTGTGCTAAATAATCAAGTTTATTTATTTTGGGGAGATGGATTACACTGCTGCCAGGTTTCATGCATCAAACACGTATTTTGTGTTGACATTTCAATTTCTATTATGCAAGAAAGGAACAGAAGACATTTCAAATTTCTAACCATTAAATTGTCATTTTTAACATGATAATATATAATTATTAAACAGGAGAAAAGCAGGACTGTAAAAATATGAAAAATATAGAAATGCATCAACTCCATTAGCTAGGTGAGGAATTGTTTGCAAGAATTGTTCAATTTGATCTCAACATTTCAACAATATATAACAGTAAAAGCTAAATAGGAATATAAAATTCATTATTTTTTTTCTATTTTTACATAATTTCAAAGCTATTTTATAAATATTTTCACAGAATTGGAATATAAAAAAGAGTTCTCAATCCTCTTCTTGAGTTAAGTTATACAACATTTTTTCGTTTGTTTATTTTGTATTTTCCCAGGATATAATGAGAATGTTATAAGATAGGATATGTTGCTTTTCGAGGACTTTTTTTTCTTAACACACGCTTGTTCAAACACATGAACGTACTACAAACACACAGCGTAAGAAGATCAAAACCTTTGGCATCTATTATTTATCACTGTGTACACTGCAATGTCTGACAGCTAAAGCATCAGTATTACAAGCGTCAAAAAGTTGTTTTTACCCATGGATATCAAATTAAACAGGCATCAAGGAATGGGCAGCAAGCTTTTCGCAAACAGTTTACCTGCCATATAATCTTTCTAATACACAAGCCACCATTGATACACTGCCCGTCTAAAAAAATCAACAACTGGATTTAACTAAGCCAATCTGTAAGAGCCTTCCATTGGATAATAACTGCAGTGAATAATATGTTTCAGCTAGAAACAAGTTATTTAACCCTAGCTGATGGTGTTTAGCTTCTCATTTCTTAAACAACCATGTCGGAAGACTTATCCTGTGGTCGTGGAGAGGATGTTAATCAGTTTCAGGAGGGTCAAATGATTGGCCTGCATCAAGCAAAGAACACAACTAAGGAGATTGCTGAAACTACTAAAATCGGGTTAAGAACTGTCCAACGCATTATTAAAACCAAATCAATGAATCCAGATTTACCCTGTTCCAGAGTGATGGGCTCATCAGGGTAAGAAAACAGGCAGATGAAGTGGTGTACCCATCATGCCTAGTGCCTACCGTACAAGCCTGGGGGGCAGTGTTATGATCTGGGGCTGCTGCAGTTGGTCAGGTCTAGGTTCAGCAGCGGTATGTTCTGACTACCTGAATATACTGAACGATCAGGTCTTTCCATCAATGGAGTTTCTCTTCCCTGATGCCACGGGCATATTCCAAGATGACAATGCCAGGATTCATCGGGCTCACATTGTGAATGAGTGCTTCAGGGAGCATGAAACATCCTTTACAAACATGGATTGGCCACCACAGAGTCCAGACCTCAGCCCCATTGAGCAGAAGAAATACATTTAAATTGTTTCTTAATCAATAAATGATTTTTCATCAACTTTGTGAGTCAAATGGTTGGTTTATGTAGTATGTAGCCGTGCAATCAGTGGGATCCCTTAATTCACTTCAAATGTTCCACTATAACCAGTCTATCAGTCGTCCCTTCCCCCTATAACAGGTCCATCAGCCTCTCTAACCCACAATGCCTTAAAGAAAAACAATTTTGAGCTATATGGGATTATTGACCAAAACAGCAGAATGGTCTCAATCACCTTACTGATGGAAAAACTTCCAAAGTAAAAGCAGTATCACTATGAGGCAGTTAGCCAGACCCAGTGCCCCTACTTTCCTGGTCACAAACATTTTGAATGTGTTTGATTTTGTTGCACTGTTCACTCTGTGCAAACCCAGCCAGGATGCCACCGCTGTTCCCCACCCAGTGAAAATTGGCCACAGATTTAGAATGTGTAATCTAGTTTTTCAAGATTTTTCCATGTGACTTTTGTTTTTACTCTGTTTTGGATTGAGCTGGAAATAAAGACAAGTTCAATGCTTGTGATAAAACTTACTTGAGTAAGAGTACTGATTTGAAAAAAATAGTCTAAAAAGAATAGGTACACACTAAAACTGCTTTGTGACAGTAACTAAAGCTAATCTAATGTGTTACTACCACCTAACTAGTATGTTAACTAGTATGTAAAGTGTCCATATTTGCTTAAGGCTGTTGCCTCATGGTGTCCTGTGTTTGCCTCAGAGGGGATATGTTTTACCTAATCCAAAACCCACTGACTGTGCCCTCAGAGTGCTGGAGGATGGTTCCACACAGCGAGGTTCACTCAAATGCTCAGCATGAATATGTAGGTTTGCAGGGGCACTGCATAAGATGCTATGTGTTCCTTGAGGACTTCTAGGTTCAGCTCTTGTGTTTACTGACATCTGTTGACGAGTGTGTTTAATTAGTATAGCATTCTGTGAAAATGTGGTCTAAAGTATCATCCAGGAAAACTCCCATGCTATAATGTACCACTGAATGGAAAGTACAAAATAAGGTGTGGTCACGAATAAACAGCATTGGCCCCTTTTTAGTTATGATAGGGTTTTCCTGAACTCTAACCCATCACCGCTCCATGCTAAACTGGCTTTAGCTATTTGTTTGGTATGTACTATTAGCCTGTTTGAACTGGAAGGTTCAGGTTTCACTTGTGAATATATTTTTCGGTTACAACTGAGCCAATTACTCCATTCGAGAATGAAAACCATACATTGTGATGGAAAGCTCTGGAAGAAACATTTGTCACAGTGGTAAGGAACTCAAGACCCAAATGTGGAATAAAAGAGGGAAGGCAGGTATAAAAGTATATATACAAAAAAACGTAAAATTGAAGGAGCAGGCATGGTCAAACAAAATCACAATGCACTAAAATAATCTCATAAATTCAACATTTGAGATCCTTGCATTTTGTGTTTGCATTACAACGCAAAACCAAGAAACATAACCTTGTTTTACAAATATATATATATATATTTACATTCTGAATGTGTGAGGTTGTTCATTGTGAGCAGTTGTGCAGCTTTAATCTTTGTTTAAGTCTCATTTCATATAATGTAGACAAATATTGGAAGTGTTTAAATTGCTGTGTGAAAATAATCTCAAATCCTGCCATTTGTTTTGCTGAGCAGAGTTCATAATTAAGTACTTGTGTAAACATTGTGCGAATAAATGTTTCTCATTTCTTCTTATCTTTATTGATATAGGGAAGATCCTCTGAGAGTAGGTCTGTTTAGATGAGTTGTACACACTTTCAGCAGAGGACATAAAAGGGCTTATCTGCTCTACATGACAGGCCTATTGGATTCCAGTTGGATTTAAAACCTCCATTAATAATGATATTATTCCTTTAGTTTCTGTAAGAACCTTTATTTAGATATTTTCTTTTGAACATTAAGGACAGGCCAGCAGAATCTAAAGCAACAATTGTAAGCTACAAGTGGAATCATTTTACACCTGACCCATTTGTTATGACCCTCACACATTCCTGACCCAAGATAAGAAAGAAGATCCACATAGACCCATCTTCAATAAATGGCAGACACAATTTACTTTATTATTGTGTAACCCTGATTAACATGTTTTGAACACTCATGCCATGTTTAGTTTGTTATTTATCAGGTTTATGTATGTTTCATGTTTGGTTTAAAGTCCTTGTTCAGATTTAGATATTTATGTCTAGTCATTTCTCACGTGTTCAATTACAGTCACTTATATCTATTCTCGTCATGCACTGTCTTTCCTTGCACTTCCTTTTAAATGTTATACTTACCCTTCCATCTTGTTTCAGAGCCCTTTACTTCCTGCCATTGTGTGTTTTCCCGCCAGTGTGATTGTCAGCTCCACCCTTGATTGTTGCCACCTGTGTCTTATTAACCCCTCTATATATTGCCCTCGTCTCAGTTTGTCCTTTTTTCGTCTTGTTCCATTCCATGTCGAGAGCGCCTGTGATTTCTTAAGACTCTTCTCCTATTTGCACCAATATTTTATGCCGTAATATTTTTTTAAACATCCCTCTTGGTATGATTGTGAACTCTTTGAATAAATGTGTGTATAACCACCTTCAACTTAGAATCCTTTCTGAGGATCATCTGATCCTGATCTGATTAATAGAGAATTTAAAAAGCCTTGTCAAAATGATCTAAGTGAGCATATTCCTATGCTGAGTTGAGCATTTAGCTCAAAGCACTTCCGTGTCTAAATGCATGGCTTAGACTAGTTAATTGATGAATTGTGAGGGAATGACAACGGGCGTGTCATGTGCTGTAACACAGTTACACACGAGCTTACGCACAGGTTAACAACATTTCCTGTAAACAACTTAACTTGAAAAAGGGACCTTATCTGGATTGTGCAATGTGAATCCATGCATGCAGAGACACCCAATGTGAACACTTTCTGTGATACTGATTGGAGATGGTAATTGTTGATGTGGAACCCAACATTCTGTCACTCCCTGGACTTCTAGTTCCATGCTGTGTAGCCATGCTCATGTTTAGTGACAGACTGGCATGAATAAAGGAACCATACAGGCTCGTGAATTACTGTATGGAGGCTGAGTGTGATTTATTTTCCTCTCTAGGCAGATTACTATGCAGCAAATTTGAATTATGATGTTCAAATTGCTCTGGAATATTGAGCAGTTTATGAATTCCATAGACGGGCTGAATGAGCTGCAGAAGCTACTCTGAGAAGGATGAATGTCTAACAACCAGTACATTTTCTGTGACTTTACTGATAATATTCCACTATAAATCAAAAAGAAAAAAGTATTGTACAGTTTGGATTATCACAGTGTTCATGGTATCTGCAGCCTGTAGCAAAGAGGAACATTCTACTTCACTGCTCTCTATAAATTACTTTTTTTATTCCTCTCTATCCCAGTTTCTATAATTTCAGGGCTTTTTTTTAAGTCCTCGTTTGTCTTCCTTGACATTTTCCTTCTGTCTTCGCCTCTTCTTCATTTGAATGTCAGAAACACCTTTAAAGGGCATCTTTCAATCGGCAAACATTGTCCGCGTACCTGACCGGCCTTGTTGTTGACAACCACCGCTTGGTTCTAAATTGCCTGTTCTTCTTCTAAAGGAGACAGACATGACCTGGTTATGTTCCTTCACAACAAGGTAAGGGCCCACAACGCTGGCCTCCATGGCTATTTTAGGAAAAGGTTGGTGGGAAAGCCGAGTTGGCAGATATTTCCAGACTTCATAAATGAGCTATGCAGAGGGCCGCAGGGGAAGAAAGGGCATAAGATTATCTCTGTGAATTGGACGAGGAGGGGGCAGAGGAAAGGGAAGCTTTGATTAGGAAAGTTAGTGGTCACATTGGCCAACAACTCGCAAAGTGTCCTCTTCTGCTGGTTTCATAATACAAAGCACAATGTCCAAGAATAACCTGTAACTTTTTTTATAGACAAATTGTTGAGGTAAGAATTTTCATGTTGACATATGACTTTCTGAGGGATAAAGTGTTGGGAATGTAATTTGGTGGTTAAACCGTCCCTTGGGCAACAATTTAGCTTGTTTTCAGGAGCTTAAGTGTTCTTTTTTAAAGTTCATGGCAGACAGGGGCAGCCAGAGTTTGGCTGTCAGACATTACTAAGTCAAATCTTAAATTGAGATGATTACATTTTTAGTAACAACTTGTTTTACATATTTGGTACCACTTTACAATAAGACTACCCTTATAAAGGGTTTACGAATAGTTTGTAATTCATTTATTAATTAAGTTGTGAAAACTTTATAAATCATTAATAAGCTTTTATAAGACATGAGATAAACAGGGCAACTGTGACCGGTTGCTTGCCAAATAGTGAGCCCACATTCATCTGTACTGCTAAACCTCATTATAAATGGTAGTAACTCATTAATAAATGGGAATGTGTTTTACAATAAGGCTCCCTTTTGGCAGTTATAAATGTTAGTAACTCATAAATGAATGGTCATAAAGAGATGCCAAGAAACATCAATATGGAAGGGGGGGAATCAACTCAGTGAACAACAGATACCAAGGATGCTGGCTGATGAAGAAGACGAAGTAAGCTAGGTAGCCAATATAAGGCTTAGTCATCTTGCCAAATAGTGAGCCTGTGTTGATGTATGAAAACTGTTAGAACTGGTTTATAAATGGTTCTTAATGATTAATAAAGTGTTTACAACCTAATTAATAACCTAATTATAAACCCTTTATGAATCCTTTATAAGGGTAGTCTTATTGTAAAGTGGTACCCCATATTTTAACATTTGAAGAGGTTAGCTTTGTTGCTGTCTTCCAGAAGTTGGATGTGATGGTTGATACAGTAAATACACTTTTTCGATTATGGCAAAAATCTGATACTACGATTATTAAATATGAATATTCATTGACTTTGAAAACATCCATTTATTGAACACATTAAAAAAATAATGATAATAATTTGAACAGTATCTTTTTAACAGTTGATTACTACGGAGCCCCTAAAGGTTCATGAACATTTTTTAAAGTATCTCGTGCGCACGAGATAGGAAGTGGAACACACAGGAGACAACCGTTTCATTGCAGACTGTTATGTTTATGTGGGGAAATGGCAGTGCATACATTATTTGAGATATATTTCGAACTCGGACTTCATTTTAAGGACATTTCGGCCAGAGGTGTAGAGCTATTTGTTTAAGCACCGGATTCGAAAAACAGGAGAGTCTGTAAACCAGTCTGCCTTGATCTATGAATTCATGTCCGTGACTCTCACAGTATCTGCTATCTGCGCACAGAGAGCTGTGCCTTTTACGCACCGCTTTCACTATGTTTACCTTCATTAGAACAGCTGAATAGAGATTGAGGCTGCTATGTTTTAACCACACACACACACACCTCTACACACATCGAACTGCCCGATTATTCCCCCTAATAGTCGTTTTATGAAGGAGATGTCCGGTCACCAGGGCGCATTATGTGTGTGTGTTTGTGCTCTGCTCAGCTCCGCGTGTGTGTGTGTTCGGTGTATTTGTGTGTCCAACACCGGCATTTGTTTTCAAAGTACCATGAACAGTAATTTACACACATCTGGCTAACTCCATAGGTATATGTGTATTCCAAAGTGAAAGAAGTTCGTTTAATCTTATCTTGATGTAGTGCTTAGTCCTGTCGGAGTGCACCAGAACGAACGACACTATCATATCTTCTGAAAACATTGACTTTTCACACACACACACACACACACACACACATACACACACACACACACACACACCACACACACACCGGACATCTTCTTCATAAAACTAATAATATGGCGTAATAATCGGGCAGTTCGATGTGTCTAACCATAAGAAAGTATCTTGTGCGCACGAGAAACTATCTCCATAATAATAAATACCAATAAAGAAGATCAACAAATATTTTGGAGCGCACTTCTACAACCTACTAAATAAAAATAAATTACACCGCATCCTTAATTGATGACTGAGATGTGGTGGATGAAGTCGATGGGGCATTACTTTTGTCTGTTTAGTATTGTTTTATTGCCTGGTCGTATTCCACTTTGTGGTTTAATTTTAAATGGTTAAACAGATTGGTTGTGGTGCCGACACAACCGTGTGACAAATCCTGCACTGTCCTTTTTTTTGTTCCACGTCAGACTCCTTAAACCCAAAGTATTTCCAAACAGCGGAATTCGTTTTACCTTTCTAGTACCCATAGAGTCCAGTAGAGGGCAGAGCCTGTGTGAGATAGAACAGTGCTCACAGTCCGCTCACAGTACTCCTGCACTGAAGCTTTAGGGAAAACTCTGTGAAAAGGCTTTGCTTTGCATGGTTTCTCATACAGTAGGTCACTCATAATTTGCTGGTCTCTGGGACTGTCAATGGGATATCGTATGTGTTCAGCTGGTGTAATCTATCCAATAGCATAGTCACACACTAACAATGTTAGCCGAACATCTTGCATATGTCTCTTTTGAAATTATATTCTCTCTCTGCCTTTAGCATATGCATATGCGACTCTATATAGATTTATCAGCTTCATTCTTTCATCAGCCTCATCAGACTAACAGTCCCAGCAGACTCATCAGCCACCACCCTCACCAGTGTCTGGACTCCATGGGGGGATTTATCCTGCTGCTGCTCTGGGCTAATTTTCCTCCACTTAAAATCTCCCTGTAGAACACCATAGACTTCTTTCACAAATAGAAGCTAATGTATTGTAACCCTATTTCAATAAGCACAGGCTCCGCCCTCTACTTGACTCTATGGGTAATACTCGTCAACATGCATGCATTCTCTCACTGGAATTTGCATAAATGAAGCCGGTTAACCAGGACGAGCCTATCCGACTGAATGCAGACCTAACGGTTTAAAAGTCACCTGAGCCGCTGACTGTTATCTTTTCATCTCTTCATTCAGCAGGAGAGACAAGCCCCATTGGCAGAGGACTTTGCCTCTGCTTATAGAACCAGGGTTACTATGTAACCTTCTTCTAACTCACACAGGCTCCGCCCTCTATTGGACCCTATGGGCGGAGCCCCAACAAATACACACCCTTTTGTTCAGAATGAAACACTAAGGAGCCAAATTGAGCCAAGTTTAAAGAATATTATTAAGGAAGTTGTCTTAGTTTGCAAGTGCTGATTGTCTGATTTGTTTCATACCTTACAAATGCTGCTCTTTGTTGTTCAACCTAATCCGACCCCTCTTTGTTTACATGAATGTCTCTGCCCTGCTGCTTGAAAAGCTCTTTGTTGCCAGCTTTATTAGAGTTACTGTGTTTTTTATGAATCATTAGCGGGGCTTATCACGCCAAAATTATCTTTGGTCCCTGGAATAGTACTTTTATATTCTTAGAAAAAAAGAAGAACACGTTGACTTTCAAAAACACTTAATGATTGCACCACTTTAATAGAGTGAAACCTCTACTGTTTAAGTGGCAATTGAAATGATTTGTGCTGCCTTATACTGTAAAATGACCCTAAATATCACTACAGGGGTTTGACAGAAGTGTTGATCAATGATTACTTCACCAGGTTCTGACATTTTTGCCGTTTTAAAAGCTTTTATATCCTGGCAAGTGCACTGTTTCTAAGCAAAAGCTACCTTGCACATTTAGAACACTCATTCCCTTCACCTCATTCATTTTATTCCAACTCAAATAAGGAAGATGCCTTTATGAATGATGTTAATGGACATGTGGGCTACGAAGGCTACTTTATAAAGCCATAAAAGAAAAGAGTTGGGTTAGGGTTGGGTCACGCTCAAGGACAACACTGTGTAGCTAATTTATGGTTTTTCTGTAGCTTACATTTCTCCCAACTGACTGGTAAATAATAACTTGTTTTAATTTTATAAATACATTATTTAACTTTAACCATTATGTCCTTATTGTAGAATATTCTTGAACAAACTATGGAAAAGGAAACTTTGAAACCTGTGTAGCCAAAATACATTTGAAAATGAAAAGGGCACTAATGGGATTGAACCAATATGTTGATATTTGAAATAATGTTATACTTCTGGAAAATAAATTCAGTGCTGAAAGAAATATTGAATCTAAAATGTAAATTACAATTTTGGATTTAAAAATGTCATGTTGGAGACTTGTGTGGCTGATAAAGTCATATTCATTATTACACTTTCAGGTTTAATATAACTTTTCTACAGACATTTTACTTAGACATTATTAAAGTTGTAGGGGGAAGGAGCCGACACAATTGCCTGCAGGTGGGCCATGAACTCAAACGCATCCTCCTCAGTCAAAGTATTCCCTGGTGACTTCTAAAGAAACCCTATTTACCCAAAGCATGTACTGGTACACTTTTGCCATGTCAGCAGGGGAATCCTTTTCTCCCAACTCAATTGAGACCTCAAACGCAGCTGCTCAGGCTCCTCCGAGTGGTGCAGGTCATTGGTGCAGCCTACACACAGCAGTTGCTCCTAAAACAGCCCCTGGAGCCACATACGTGTATTTTTCAGCAGGGGTGAATAAATTGCTTTTATATAGTGTGTTCCAAACTTTAAAACCACTAAAAACGCTTTTAACATTCACCTGTTCACACACACTGGTGGCAGAGGCTGCATATACATTTTCACCTTCATCTCAGAAGTTACAAACGTTCACATGGTTTGTCATGCGATCGGGAGAAATTTGGGGTTCGGTATCTTGCCCAAGGACCCATCAACGTGTTGACTGCAGAAATCGAACCACCAACTCTCCAATTGGTGAAGGACCTTTTTACGTCTTTAGCCACAGCTCTGTAGTAGTAATTGAGTTAGCGTTGCACCACTTCCACTTCCCTGGGCTCAAAGTCGATGGCTTTTGATCTCTTTTTTTGGTTGCCTTAAATAAGTTCTTTGTTTAACAAAAGCTTAGGAACTGTGTATGTTTCATTCTAAGATATAAAATTTTCTGAAAATACCCTTCTAGTGAATGTCTGAAGCTTCGATGTGTCATGACAACAGCGGTTGTTTGACTAGACTACTAAACGTCATCATGCTGAACATTAGCTGCCTTTAGCTTAGCGATGGTGTCTTGAAGTCATGCTACAGTGATGCTAACATTAGCTTTTTACTTCACCACATTTTTTTGAGGCTTCATAATAATAAAAATGTTGCTAATATGGGGAGATCACTCTGCTAAACAAAAGGTGAAAGTATCTTGAACGTTAATTTGCCAAAAATATTTTCTTTTTTCATGAATTTACTGTGCAATATCACTGACAATGAAAGCCCAACTTTTTTCCAGGAGTGATCGGCTGCCTCAAGCATTTGCAAAGGCTGTTAGAGGCTTTAAACTGAGTAATTTCTTTAGCCAGACCTCATTAACCAGATTTATCATCCCTGAACGTGTTTTGTCAAAGGCCATTGGCTCACTGACAGCCAAAGTCAGCTTTTCTCAGTATCTTTCACCTTGTTACACAAGGTTCTTCTAGTTATCCTGTCAGAATTGTATCCTTTATACAATCTAAACTCCAGATCTTTCTGTGTCAGACAATGCTTAACTTTTAACTAGGGGTGTAACAGTATCCGTATTTGTCCCGTACCGTCACGGTTCGGACGTCACGGTTCGGTGCATGCAGTCACACGACGAATATGCCTTTTTTTTTACGAGTGGGAAAAAAGTCTGTCACTCAGACTACACTGACTACACTATGTATAATCCAGGGGGCGGTATTGCGCCTAAAAGCTGTTTGCCAGCCGCCCTTAAACAACCAATGAAGAAGAAGAAGAAAACACAACAAAACGAACAAAATACAAGAAGAGGAAAAGTTAGTATTGCGAGTTCAGATAACACACAGGAGCTAGAACCCACCTGCTTCTTTTAAATCAGCTGTGTGGGAACATTTTGGGTTCCCTGTGGACTACAATAACGATGGAGTGCGAGTGGTGGATCGGACGAGGACGGTGTGCCGGTGTTGTTCGACAGCGGTGCGGTATGCTAATGGTAACACACGCCAAACATGCTAAATCTTATCAGAAGGCATCACCCAGATTTGCCAATTCAAAATGTTAAAGTTCCTTATTTTTATACTGAAACTTGCACTACTGTTCAAAATAAATAAAAAACAAACCTGGAATTATACATTTGGGACTTTTTTTTGCTTTTTCTTGTTGTACCGAACCCGTACCAAACCGTGACCCCCAAACCGAGGTACATACCGAACCGTGAATTCTGTGAACCGTTACACCCCTACTTTTAACCCTTCTCTTGCGTTTCGGGTCAAAAGTGACCGAGTGACTTTGTTTTTGGTCATAAATATTGTGTTTTTCATCCAATTGCCTCAAGACCTTATGTTATCCTCCACACTAGGCCTCGGAACATATACAATTGATGATCACCACTTGCATTGATTTTTTTAGTGATTTATTCAACAGTGAAACACCCATGATGTTTTCGGTCAGAATTGACCGCCATAGGAAATGAATGGGTATGAGCGTATTATGTTCATCCTGCAGATGGACACACACACACACACACACACACACCACACACACACACACACACCACACACACACACACACACACACACACACACACACACACACACACACACATAGACTTTTGCATTTCAAAGTATTGCTTGTTCAGACAGTTGAATGTTGGAGATTCACTGTGCACTGCTGAATGATTTTAGTGCAGAGTTTGACCCTTGAAGGCTGTTTCTTCTGCTCTGAAATTGAATATATTTGTTACATATTAATAGAATACACACACACACACACACACACACACACTTCTTGTGCTTATGTCCCCCCACACCTTCCAGACAAAACAATTTACTCTAAGTTACGGGAACCTCTCACTTTCTCGCGCTGTATGATACAATGTATCATACCTTCTCACAGGTGCGAGCTCTGTGCCCCTCGAGAAAGAAAAACCTCTCACTTTCTCGCAGCAAATGCCCCTCCATTACTGTCTCTCATGCAGTTATATTTGTGCCTTGCTCACATTTGACTCATTGACACAATGAGTAGGCGACCGATTAGGCGATTTGTATTAGACAAAATAAAAAATGTAATATCTCAGAACTGTAACTGGCTGTAGCAGACAGGCTGCAACACGGGACAGAGAAGTGTCAGGAACATGGCCCACTTAGAAACTTTCAAACTCTCTCCCTTTTGGCATGTTTACATTTTGCCTGTATTTCGTTGAAATTAAAATGGCTTTGCTGAAAAAAATCAGCAACTCTGATCATTAAGCTTTAACAGTCATTCGCTTGGAGGTTTCTAGATTATTATTTTGTTCTGCATGTTATACAAGGAGTTACTTCAGTAAAAACTGGAGGGTTTATAGATCAGCTCTCCCTGCACATTTCCATCTGTCAAGGAAATAGAGGTACCCTACGGCTTAAACAGTCTGACAGTATCAGAGAAAAGCAATGATTGAAGCTTCTCTTGAGACACCAGCCGCTCTGATGTATATTCAGGAGTATAGAAAAAAAGGTGACAAACCTATTGAAAATATGTCAAGAGGCATTCAATCATTGGGCAGTGGGGCCCAATGCCAAGGGGGAACATAGGTCTAAAGTCAGATCAGGGGCCATATTCCTTGCAAACCTCTGTAGCAATGCCCTTTTGGAGTTGAATCTGCTGCTTCATCAAGTTGGGCTTCCCACCGGAGGACAATTTGCACCACTCTGCTCTGTTAAATAGTCGGAAAAATATCATGCTTTTACAAAAATGCATGCTTTAAAGCTCACCTATTATGCTATATTTGAACAATATATTATAGGGCCATATCTATACAAAACATGTCTCTGAAGAGTTTTGTTCAAAATACCAAACAGATCACCCATTGTAGCATGCCTCATACCCCTCTATTTCAGCCCTGTTACTAAAGTGCTGATTCTGGGTCTGGCCCTTTTAATGTAACAGCTAAAGCTAAGCTAAGCTAAACACTGCCGTGATTAAACGCCATATTATGTTCCAACCCACATCAAGGATTATTTCTGAAACAGTATGGAGCTCAAATGCTTTCTCTCTCGCAGGTTTATTACCACAAGGTGAGTATCTTTTTATATCTGGCTTCTTTACACATATTCTCTCCAGTACACGTTAGCTCTGAGTGTTAGCAATGCTTGCTAATGTAAACACAGACAATATTACTTCCAAAACACGTTGCGCATTGTTTCTGATACAGCAACGTTTCTCATAGGGGACGATAGGTTGGGCCGTGGGCGGAACATTGCCAGGAGGTCAATGTCGTCATGACCGCAACAAATCTGCATCAGCTCCGTTGTACCCCCGTTTTTAGAGATGTGGGTAAGGAGGAAAAGAGAGAGGGTTTTTTTTTCTGACACTTTGTGAGTTCCACACCGGGGACACATTTATGTATAAAATACATCAAAAAGTGCATTTTGCATAATAGGTGACCTTTAAATACAAGCAGAAATAATCACATAGACAAAACACAACTGGAGAGAGCAAGCGACAACACAAGGATAGCAGGCAAAAATAATCATGGCAGGGAATACAATCACACTGGCAGGAAAACACAAATACGGAGGTAAAAAAGGACAACACGGGAAGAAAACTTTTCAAAATATCATGACACCTGTTAATGCAATGACCTGCAGAACAATGTCCACCTCTTCGCAAATCAGACACAGGTTTAAAATAAGAACTGTTCTAAACCTGTACTGTTGACATCTCACGGCCTGTAAACATGAAGCTTTATACTTAAAGATTTGCTGTCAAGTTTTGGACCAATCATGGCGCTGTACAGTACAGTTTTATAGAACAGGTCTTTCTTTCAGTGAGGACTTTTCAACTTAATAACTCTCATGAAATGAAATACTTCCCATTTTCGGGTATGTGTGGTTGATCACACTATGTGCACAGCTTGGAGTAATTTACAGGTCACCATACTTATTTTTGCCATGGGTTTTACCGTAATGGGTGGGATGAAGGGCTTCAGGCGCTATTTGCAGTCAATATCCTCCGAATCGAAGAGGATATTTTGCATAAAGGGATGACTGATTGATTGTGATTTCAGGGGAATTTCAAAGCCTGGAAAAAATCTAAAAAGGTCCACTTCCTGTTGTGTGAGATAACCCTGGGTGTAACGTAAACAAAATAACAGCAGGTAGCACTACTCAGATTCAATAGTATAATTTAAGTGCTACCATTTCACATGACAATCTGGCTTCATTTAGTTTGAATCATCTTTTATGTTGAACGGAACATAAACCAGATCTAGACAAGGGCTATAATTCGAAATGACAACTGTAATATTTAACAGTCAGACGGCGAGCACCATAAGCATATAATGACTGCGTTTTCACAAGACTGCAATTCTCCACAGATCGCAGTGCCTTCTGAGTTGGCAGAGCAAATCGATCACTTATTTTTGTATTCTGGATAAAGAAATACAGATGAAACATGTTTTCCCTCAAATGTCGGTATTAATGACATTTAAATTAATAGAAATCGGCTTGATGAGTCCTCAATGAAAAGCCACTGTGTCCTCCAGTTCTCCCTCTATCTTCACAAGGTTATCTGTTCCCTCTACGCTTGAATCCAACATTTATATCACAAGATAATATCCAGATATGGCCCCAGCAAATACATGTATGTACTTGACACACAAGTTGTCAGAAAGAAATATGCAATATTTAACATTCAATTCTTTATGACATAAGAATTGTGTTTGGTGAGATCACACAAAGCAAAAAAACGGCCTGGGTAAGTGCTGTCGTGGTGATATATAACACTTTTTCAGCCTTTTTACTGAGGAGAGTGTTACACCTGTTACCTAGCTTGTCTCCTTGCGTCTTTTCCTCTTTTTGCTCTTGTACCTCAATAGAATCTTCTGACATCAAAGCCCTGATCAAACGAATGATTTGATAGCCTTATTTTTGTAAAGTAAAATCCATACTGGTTTTACAATTTTATAGTATTTCCCATCTTTGCTGAGCAAGAGTGCTGTGTGAAAGAAAGCATTTCCCATATAGATGCCTATTCTAACTTTACATCCAAGCAAAGCCTGGGCAGGGCTATAATACATTTCAGCTTTAGAGTAAGCTAAAACTGTTTCCTTACTGTGTGTATTTGTGTTATTTATGCTTAAGTATTTTTGCTTTAGTCTTTCTTTCCTTCCCTCTGTGTATCTTGGTGTCCTTAGTGTATCCTTGTTTCCTTCCTCGTGGCCTTGATTTCTTGCTTTTTTCTTTTCATAATTTTCTTTGTCCTTCTTTGTTCATGTCATTGTTTCCTCCCTAAATTCCTTTTGTCCTAACCTACTTCTTCATTATGTCAATGCCTATTTCTCTCCATTGTTCCTTGTTTGTTTGCTTCCTTGTGTCCTCGTTTCAATCCTCCTTGTCTTGGTGTCTTTCTTGAGTCCCTGTTTTCTTTCTTCTTTGTTCCTTTGTTTGTCCACCCTTGTATGTAGTTTTCTCCTTTCTTTGTAACCGTCCTTTTGTCCTTCCCTTCTCCTGTCCTTGTTTTTATCCTTCTTTCTTGTTTCCTTCTTTGTTTCCCTCCTCTATTCCTTGTGTAATCCCTGTGTGTACTTGTGTCCTTGCTTCCTTGTGTCTTTTTTCCTTAACTCTTTGTGTTATAGTGTCCTCACTGTGTCCTTTTTAACTAAATTCCTTTTTTACTTGTGTTCTTGTTTTCATTCTACAATCTGTCCTCTCTGTGTACTTTTTGTGTACTTTCCTTCATCACTTCTGGGGTCCTTTTCTTGTGTACTGGTGTCCTCCTTGTATAATTGTTTCCTTACTTCCTTTCTCATTTCCTCTCTTCCTTTCTTTTTACTGTGTCTTTGTTTCCTCTTTTGAGTCCTTCCTCACTAGTGTCATTTTTCCTTTCTTCTTTCTTGTGTTCTTATATTGTCCCTTCCCCTTTCTTTTTGTTCACTTCCTTCAATGTGTTCTTGTTTATTTCCTATATTATGCCTTTGTGTTCTTTCTTATATCCTTGTGTCCTTCCTTCCTTCTTATATTGTTTCCTTCATTAATTTTATCCTTTTTTTGCCTTGTTTCCAAGTTCACTTTACATATATCATGTACAACCCGAAGATTAATGCACTGATGTCATACCCTCTATTCTGGCAGTTATTGAAAGTTATTTCAGGAAACACTTAAAACCATTAACTGAAGTGGTAAAAGGTGAGGCAGGGTGAGGTAAACTGAGTCCACCAAAAAGGTAAATTACGACATCCTGTCACATAATAACTCCTGGAAGATATTGAATATCACACATTGATGATATATAACAGTTTTTAAGTATCCAAGGGTGAAACTTTCTTTAAAATGTATCTGGCCCTGAGTTGCTGGCTCTGCTTCCCGACTGGAGATAGCGGAGTGACATTTAATTTAAAATGTATGCCAATATGGAGGTGTTTTAAATGAATCTTTTACACTATTTAACGCACTACATGGTGTTTAATGGCTGATTTATCGTCTATTTTGGGTTAAAGATCCAGATTCATGTGTGAGGAACATGACAAGCACTTTTGCAGTTTTGCAGAACTGCCAACACATTTGGAAGTTAATTGGCCCCGTTCTTGCTGAGGTGGAGTCATCCATTGTTAAAAGTGACCTTTAGCGTGAGTCTGCAGGGATATCATTTTTTAACAAAAATAAATATTCTGAAAGCACATTCATGAACATAAGGGTATTAACGTGTCATTGAGGTTATGTTTGATCTGCGACTAAGGCTTGTTTACCTAATTTGTCAAATGTTGTTCTTTATTGGATCACTCTAGGGCTTAGTATCGCTTCAAAAGGCCATAATTATGTGTGTAAACAATGCAATAAAAAGGTATTCAATTCATTATTACACTGTAACTGAAATGACACAGTTATTGTTAGACAATTGTATTTCCTGTGAGTTAAAAACACATTTTTGGAAGAAAAAAAAGATATATATATATATATATATATAAAATAATAATCACTAATGTACTACATACTCACACTCAAAAAACTAATATGCAATGCTTATTGAAAAAATTGTCAAATCAAATTTTGATTATTAACTGTCCATCACTGTTCTAATTTTACTTTCCATTAACCAGACTTTGAACACTACCAGATCTCATACCGTGTTCCCTTAAGTTTATTCTGTACATCCTGTGTTTGCTTTTCAAATATTACATTGATTATTCAAAAGGTATTCCATGGTGTTTTATTATGGATTCAAATTACATTACATTACATGTCATTTGTTAGACGCTTTTATCCAAAGCGACTTACATACATGCAGTACTGTGGACAATCCCCACAGGAACAATTTGGGGTGAAGTGTCTTGCCCAGGGACACAATGACATGCTGACTGCAGTGGGACTCGAACTTGCTAACCCCTGATTCGAAGTCCAGCACTCTATCCACTGAGCCCCCGCCTCCCGTGTTCACACATACAGTAGTTCCTTGGTCAGTTTCATTAGTAAATGGTAAGGATAGCCTTCTGCTGTCAAAAAAGAGCAGACCGCTGAATTCTAAATTGACCAATCAGGATTGAGTATTGAAATATTTTATCTAATTGAGTGGTGCAGTGATTACCTATTTTTGTAGGCTGACCCGGAAGTTACCATCACAAGGGTTCCCTCGACAAACAGCAATGGGACTCTCCATTGGATTTTGGTATATTGCAAAAAATAAGCTTTGTGGCATCACACATGATGAAGCTTAACATGTTTTGTTCAGCAGGATAATCTCCACATAATGACGCCACTTTGTGATTTTTGAAGAGCAAATGCAATGGTGTGGTCAGAAGTAGAAAGCTAACATTAGTCTATAAACAAACTACATCACAGTCCCATGGCTAAGCATCACCACACTAAGCTGAAGGCAGACTCCTGTCCTTCGGACATTCACATGGAAAAAGTAACTTCCCGGTTTTAGGACTCATTCCTTCACAACTCTATGCCTGTCTTTAAAATACATTTTCATTATTATTCAAGAAGAATCAGCATCATTATTTACTGTTCACTTAACTAACTATTTCAGAGCTGAGGTAGTGCCAAACGTTTCCTATCGCTGCTTCACATGAACAGTTGAAAAAAGTGTGACTTTTATATGAAGCAACCACAAGTGTTTGTCACTGAGGTTAGAGCAGACTGAGATTGTTCATCAATGGTTCTACAAAAAAACACAACAGGCATTTTGGGGTATTTCTTTTTTCTTTTGACATAGTGTTGGTATTTAATATGTCAGGGAGTAATGGAGGAGAGGAGCAGCCACAGTGAGCTGTTAGATGAAGAGCTGGAGGCGACAGACTGCACACCTCCAGTTCCCTACAAGGTATCAAACTTTACAGTGCCCTGCTGTTGTGGGGAAACTACCCACGCTGTGTGCGGCATACAATTAGATCATGCTGTATTACTTTTGAACAACTTTTTTTTATAAAAACTTTGAGAATTTACTTAGCTGCACTTCAGTCAGATAAACCAGTTGCTCTTCTATTGTGCTTCTGAGATAGCTCAATAAAAGTGCTCAAGTAGAAACCTGCATTTTAAAGAAAATGGTTATAATTGACAACAGAATGTAATAACATGATGTTATGTTAGTAGTTCTATAGCTTTATATACTATTACTAACTGCAATATATTCATGCTGTCCCCTTTTTGATCTGCTCTATATTGTTTTGAAGCTTTACGTCTTGTTGTCCACTGCTGATTTATTATTTTTGAGCGTGAATTTTTTGAAATATGCAAATAAAATCTGACAGAATGCAAAAAGCAATTGCAGCTGCCTGATAGTGCTGTTTCAAAGTAACTCTAAAGACAGCGTTCAGATTTCGAAGAATATTAGGAAACCTCTCACCTCATAAAGTGCTGTGATTATTTTATGTGCCAAGGTCAGTCAGAATAAAACTCTGGTGTACAGACAGAGACATAATGTAATGTGATATTAGAACCAAGTCAAATATATATTCACTTTTAGAATGTAAGGTAGGGGAAGCACAATAAAGACTTCTAAAGCTTAACTGCTTTGTGAAAAGTGCACTGCAGCACACTTAGACACACAATAGGTATCACACATGATGTTAGTTGTTGTCTTTTGGCTTCTATTAAGACATCACTTTTCTCCCAAGGATAATATGGGATGGATGATATAAATTCAAGGATCATGTATTGTCACTGCAACACAGTCCGTTGTGGAAAAAGTACTAAAATCCTCAACTTAACCTTTGTATGGTATTCATTATTTAGCTAAAGAAAAATTATATGATAAATTATTTTTTCAAACCCACACTCAATGGCCTTGGCTCATCTGGGAATAACATATATCAGAACACATTTTCAATGACCACCCACGAGTGAGTGTGAGAGAGAGAGAGAGAGAGAGAGAGAGAGAGAGAGAGAGAGAGAGAGAGAGAGAGAGAGAGAGAGAGAGAGAGAGAGAGAGAGAGAGAGAGAGAGAGAGAGAGAGAGAGAGAGAGAGAGAGAGAGAGAGAGAGAGAGAGAGAGAGAGAGAGAGAGAGAGAGAGAGAGAGAGAGAGAGAGAGAGAGAGAGAGAGAGAGAGACTTTTGTGTGCCCCCTGCCATTCCCGCACAATGTTGGTAAATTCAAGCACGGACACCAGTTTGGGTCCTTATCACAACTGATCAAGATGGCCAAAAGATTCTCTGCTCAGGGGGCCTTGCAAATGATTCTGGAAGAGAGAGCCCATTTGATGATGATGTAGAGGAAGAGGTTTCAGAATGTGAGGATCACATTTCTGAGAATTCTGAGTCTGACAGTGACTTTGAAGAAGAGGATGAGATTGAGCATCGGCTACAAAAAAAAGACGAGCCACAGGACCAGCCGGTCAGTGGGCAAAAAAATGAGTCGCACTTTAATTCATTAATGTGATCTAACAAATGTAAAAGGGCAAATATTAACCATATATGCTCTTTATATTGCTGGTAATTGAGATGAAGTAAATATCTGTTGAGTATTTTAACATAAAGGCAGCGGGTCCACCAGACCCATGAACACTGGCTGAGTAACAAAAATATGAACACCACACAAGGGTTAAGTAAAAGTACTAATACCACAGTCTTAACATACTCCATTAGAAGTAAAAGTCCCGAGTTCAACATGTTACTTATGTAAAAGTAAAACACTATTATCAGCTAAATGTACTTAAGTATCAAAAGTAAAAGTGCAGAATTCTTCCTATAAAAGTGTTGTATTATAAAAAAGTGAATTATGTCTTATTATTAGAAAATACACACAAGTCAGTATGCAGAACATTTTGGAGAGTAATAAATAGTGGTGATATATAACATATAAACACATGTATTTATGTAGAAAGTAACTACAATGCATAATACATGCAGTGCAGTAAAGTACAATATTTCCCTCTGAAATGTAATGTGTTTCACTCCGTTTTGATTAAAATAATGGATATTTAACTGCTCAAGAGGTTATTCACTGATTCAAAGACGTTTGTTTCACAATGTAATTCAACGGGGGAAAGTATTTTTGAGCACAATGGCATTCCACCATTTGGCCACTATGGGGAAATTTAAAGTGTTAAAATGGCAGAAGGACAGGGCACATGAAAGGTTAAAAAAAGTAAGTATGCTATCATATTAGATAGAAGAGGTGGGGCGCAGCCTGCGAGCTAGTTCAGGCAGTCAACTCTAGTACCAATGATACATTAACTTAAGAGCCTGCCCCTCTTACAACAACACATTCTCCTAAATCTGCCGCTCTTTTTAAGCTCCCAGATCTGCCTGCCTCTGCCTCGCTAATGCTGCTGCTGCTGCTGCTGCTGCTTCCACCTTGCTGCCGCTCTCCTGCTCCCCCACCACCCCAGCATCCACCTGAATGCTTGGGGGGGATAGTTATCTAATCATCACTCAATGTTCTATGTAAATCTGTGGAGTGATGAGGCCCGAGCCCAGACGCCAAACTCAAACTATATGCTGCCTCTAATAAACATATCCTCAAATAAACATGTGAGTTGTCTGACTGAGTTGTAATTAAATCAAAAAGGTTCACAACCATGGTAAAAATAGAAATGAAGTAGCAGCCACTATAACAATAATTTATTTTGAAAAGTGTATTTTGAAAATAAGCAGTGTGATTGAAAACTGTGATGTGATGTATTGGGGTGTGTGTGTGAATGTGTGTGTGGTCTTGGTTTAACAGGGACTATTGTGACTATAGCTTCTAAACTACCAAAGCTCTGTTAGCCTGAGTCTTATTTCATCTTTCTTATTTTCATACAACCAGACATCAGCCAGAAGCATGCTGGGTAATGGAATAGCCTCAGGTCCTAGCTGGATTAGCTTAGCTTCCATTTCAGCTAGCTCTCCCCCTGAGGTGGTCACGCTGTTGCGTTTGGTCCCATTGGTATTGCTGGGTGGTCGGAAGATGCCGAGGGTGGCGATCGTTTGAAATTCAGCTGCACTAAATCCCATCCCCACGCTTCCCTCTGTGATGCTGAGTGTATCTCTGCCAAAGGCCATACATGCCCCACAACGACCAAAATAAAAAAATAACTGTAGCGGAGCTAATGGGAACTCTCATGGATGCATCTACATCGACCAGCATTGCCATACGAATGGTACGCATAACACACCCAAATACAGATTCCACAGTGGTGGGAAGTAATTTACTCAATTTTAAGATACTTTTACTTTACTTATGCTACTTTGTACTTCTACTCCACTACAATTCAGAGGTAAATAGTGTATACTTTTACATAGTAAAATAATCAACTCTTTAATTAGACTTTAGTTACACCTGTAGTCAATTCACCCTGCAGTATACAAAGTAATTAAAACTAGCTGCACCTTTACCAGCTTTGATAACACTTTATTGCATCAATAATTATTATCAAAACATATGATGTATAATGTTGCCCTGATGAACCTGGGGGCTGTGTTGTCTGGAACCTTGTGTTCCTGGTAGGGTCTCCCATGGCAAATTGGTCTCAGGCAAGGGGCCAGACTAAGATTGGTTCAAAAGACCTCATGAAAGACGACACAGGAAGTGAGGATACCCGGCCCGGAGGAAGCCCGGGGTCCCCTTCTGGATCCAGGCCCAGAAGGAGGACTCGTCGGCGAGCGTCTGGTGGCCGGGCTTGCCAGGGATTCCGGCCGGGCGCAGCCCGAAAAGGCAACATGGGCAACACCTCCGCTTCTCCGTCCCGTGGGCCCACCACCTACAGGAAACAGCGATGGGGTCGGGTGCACTGCCAGATGGGTGGCAGTGAAAGCAGAGGGTCTCGACGGATCAGACCCGGGCGACAGAAGCTGGCTTTGGGGACGAGAACGTCACCTCTCTGGGGGGGAAGGAGCCGGAGCTTGTGCGGGAGGTGGAGCGTTACCAGTTGGATCTGGTTGGGCTCACCTCTACGCACAGCGTCGGCTCTGGAACCTTACTTCTGGATAGGGGTTGGACTCTATTCTTCTCCGGAGTTGCTCAAGGTGTGAGGCGCCGGGCGGAGCCAGAGCACCCTAGGCAGAGCACCCTAGGCAGAAGGTCCATGATCGATTTCGTTATCGTATCATTGGACCTGAGGCCGTATGTTTTGGACACTCGGGTAAAGAGAGGGGCGGAGTTGTCAACTGATCACCATCTGGTGGTGAGTTGGGTTGAGTGGCGGGGGAAGCCTCTGGACAGACCTGGTAAGCCCAAACGTGTAGTTCGGGTGAACTGGGAACGTCTGGAGGAGGCCCAAGTTCAGGAGGCCTTCAACTCACACCTCCGGCGGAGCTTTTCGGGCATTCCTGTGGAGGTTGGGGACATTGAATCAGAGTGGGCGGTGTTCAAAGCCTCTATTGCCGAAGCTGCGGCGGGGAGCTGTGGTCTCAAGGTCTTAGGTGCCTCAAGGGGCGGTAACCCTCGAACCTCCTGGTGGACACCGGTGGTCAGGGAAGCTGTCCGACTGAAGAAGGAGGCCTTCAGGGATTTGTTATCCCGGGGGACTCCCGAGGCAGTTGCAAGGTACCGACAGGCCCGAAGGGCAGCAGCCTCGGCCGTGGCCGAGGCAAAGCAGCGGGTGTGGGAGAAGTTCGGAGAAGCCATGGAAAAGGACTTTCGGGCGGCACCAAAGTTGTTCTGGAAAACTGTCCGACACCTCAGGAGGGGGAAGCAGGGAACCATCCAAGCTGTGTACAGTAAGGATTGGACGTTGTTGACCTCAACTGATGGATTGTTAGGGCGTTGGAAGGAACACTTTGAGGAACTCCTGAACCCGACAACTCCGCCCTCTATGTTAGAGGCAGAGCTGGAGTATGACGGGGGATCAACACCAATCTCCCGGGGGGAGGTCACTGAGGTCGTCAAACAACTCCACAGTGGCAAAGCCGCTGAAGGCTCTGGGTGTTGAGGGACTGTCATGGTTGACACTTCTCATCAACGTTGCGTGGAAGTCGGAAACAGTACCAAAGGAGTGGCAGACCGGGGTGGTGGTTCCCCTTTTCAAAAAGGGGGATCAGAGGGTGTGTGCCAATTACAGAGGCATCACACTACTCAGCCTCCCCGGGAAAGTTTACTCTAAGGTACTTGAAAGGAGGGTCAGGCCGATTGTCGAACCTCAGATTGAGGAGGAACAATGCGGATTCCGTCCTGGTCGTGGAACGACGGATCAGCTTTTTACTCTCGCAAGGATCCTGGAGGGGGCCTGGGAGTATGCTTATCCGGTCTACATGTGTTTTGTAGACTTGGAGAAGGCGTATGACCGAGTTCCCAGGGAGTTACTGTGGGAGGTGCTGCAGGAGTATGGGGTGAGGGGGTCTCTACTCAGGGCCATCCAATCTCTGTACTCCCAAAGCGAGAGCTGTGTCCGGGTCCTCGGCAGTAAGTCGGACCCATTTCCGGTGAGGGTTGGCCTCCGCCAGGGCTGCGCTTTGTCACCGATCCTGTTTGTAATATACATGGATAGGATTTCGAGGCGTAGTCGTGGGGGGGGGGGTCTGCAGTTCGGTGGACTAAGGATTGCACCACTGCTTTTTGCAGATGATGTGGTTCTAATGGCTTCATCGGTCTGCGACCTTCAGCACTCACTGGATCGGTTCGCAACCGAGTGTGAAGCGGCTGGGATGAGGATCAGCACCTCCAAATCTGAGGCCATGGTTCTCAGCAGGAAACCGATGGACTGTCCACTCCAAGTAGGGAATGAGTCCTTACCCCAAGTGAAGGAGTTCAAGTATCTCGGGGTCCTGTTCTCAAGTGAGGGAACAATGGAGCGTGAGATGGGCCGGAGAATCGGAGCAGCGGGAGCGGTACTGCAGTCGCTTTACCGCACCGTTGTGACGAAAAGAGAGCTGAGCCAGAAGGCAAAGCTCTCTGTCTACCGGGCCATTTTCGTTCCTACCCTCACCTATGGTCATGAAGGATGGGTCATGACCGAAAGAACGAGATCGCGGATACAAGCGGCCGAGATGGGTTTTCTCCGCAGGGTGGCTGGCGTCTCCCTTAGGGATAAGGTGAGAAGTTCAGTCATCCGGGAGGGACTCGGAGTTGAACCGCTCCTCCTTCGTGTCGAAAGGAGCCAGTTGAGGTGGTTCGGGCACCTAGTAAGGATGCCACCTGGGCGCCTCCCTAGGGAGGTGTTCCAGGGACGTCCAGCTGGGAAGAGACCAAGGGGTAGACCTAGGACCAGGTGGAGGGATTATTTCTCTTCGCTGGCCTGGGAGCGCCTTTGGATCCCCCAGTCAGAGCTGGTTGATATGGCCTGGGAAAAGAAAGTTTGGGGCTCTCTGCTGGAACTGCTCCCCCGCGACCCGACCACGGATAAGCGGGAGAAGACGGATGGATGGATGGATGATGTATAATATTCTGAAATGGACCAATTTGTGTAATAAGTACAAGATCTGAGTTTCTCCCACCTCTGGTATTCCATCCTGTCTGTAGGGACTCGTCAACTTGGGGCTCACATTTTTGAATACATGCCTGAGACTAGTTTGGAGTTTTTGTTTTTGTGCACAACAATTACAACAAAGTGGTTGTTGGCAATGAAAATCTTCAATCTGAGGCTCCCTTCAACAATGCTCATTAAATATGTAGACGTATATAAAAAGGAGATCTCACAAGTGAAGTCAAAATGAGAATCTTAGACATTAAATAGTGCATGTTACTGTATATTTCAGTTCAATAATATAAAACATTTGGATTACTATCAAATGTGAATAAGTACAAGAGAAAAATAAATATCAATAATATGTCTTTAACTTTAAATGCTGTTTTAGTTTACTACATGAATTCAAAGAAAACACTATTTTTGTTTATTAAATCAGGTGTTCACCTATTAAAAGAAAAATATATTTAAAATAAAGAAGAATGAAAGTAGCCTAAATGAAAACCAAAATGCAGGCAGTACGTCTACTTGTAATATATCGATCTTTATTTTAAAATGTATCATAAGATTGTAAGAAATCCCTATTTTAAAAAAATACCAGTAATCTGATTATGTCTTTAATGTATCTGAAAGGGAATCAATGAACCACTGTCACAGCAGAAGAACAGGAGCAGCTTCAGGCTGTGACAGTGCTCCGGGACATTAACTGATGTTGGAAGGTTTGGAGGGTGTCGGTGTTAATGCAGGTATGATAAGAAAATACCTTATTTCAAATAGTTTGTCTAGTTTCTCTTCGTCATCTCGGCTTTCCACACCCACAGGAGCAAACTGCAGAGGCTGAGGAGCAGTGTGGTGGGAGGAAGTGACAGTAGAAAGGTAAATACTCCCTCTAGTGGGGTGTCCTGCTGTGTGGTGAACAGGGATCATCTGGTTCAATAAGGAGCAGGATACTTACCACACTCTGTTCCTATAGTTAATTGAAAGACAGCATAAAACCACCCAAAGAGACTGTCTTACATTGCATACTGATGCATGTTTATCTGTCAATACAGCCCCAAACTATGAATATATCAGCATTGTGTAGACACATATCCATTAAGCTCCAGACTGAAACACAAAGCCGGTACAAAGCCACTTACTGAATATATAGAATATATACCCCTTTATTATTCTGACATTATAGAACAAATGTCTCACGCATAGCTTGATAATGCATTGATAGCGACTGTCTTCAGACCTCGTAAATGTTTGATCCTGTTATCATGTGTGGATAAGACAAAAAACGATTGAGTTGTAAGTAATTCAAAGCAAATAAGTCATTACCAGTACTTCTCCTTCAGATGACTATGCTAATGTGATTATTTCTCTGTGTGCTCCTTCTTCAGTGATTGAGGAGAGCACAAACTGTGGCTGTCATGTGCGACTGTGCGCCTCACTGATTTGAAATGTGAAATATTGTACAAATGACCACAGTCATTCACTGGTTGAGGGTGATAAAACTTTCAGCTAAATATACCAAGGGAGGGAGGATGACATCAAATATATGCAGGGAAAATTGTCTTGGAAGCCAAGTGCGAAATCATGATGCATGCTTTATACACATGTAGTATTAATTAAGAAATATGTAAATTATGTCACAAACTGTGTTGACAAAATATGAGTCAAAGGCAGTTTTGGAGACAAAGAGCCGCACATCAGGGAACCAGTGATATTGTCCAATTGCAGACACCATTAATGTACGGAGAACACATTGGCCTAAATATTAACTGAAAATAACATTAATTAGCTTCAGCTAATACATTTTGCTGCCAGAATGTATCAGCTTTTTATTTCAACCAGCAAGAGCAAATGCTATGAGCCTGCTGGACGAGGCTCCCTGCAAAAAGAACAAGAAAGATAGATTCAGTAATAGATTTGTTAGCCTCAAAGCTGAACAAATCAAGTTCTGGGTCAACCTGGACCTGACTCCTGGACTTTGGTCTATCTGCTTGTTTTCTCTTCAGTGTAACTGGATATTTGGAGCCAACTCTGACTATTATTAAGTGACTTACACAGTTGAACGTTTAGTAGCTCCAGCTGATAAAAGCTGCTGCTACAGCAGTGGTTCTCAAGTGGGTGCTAGTCCATCTTTGTTCTAAAACCATTCTTAATAATCAATCAATCACAAATATGTTGTTACTCCCATGTTTCATGACAGCACAGAGACCCTCTGAAGACTCAGGCTCATGGTGAAGACATGGTAAAGACTCTGGTTCATTTTGAAACACCTGACACAATCCTTATGTTTCCTTCAAAGCAGTGTAGACATGTTTCCTAAAAGAGCATGCAACTACACTTCTGATATTGGTAACATATATGTGTCCAAAATAAGGAGCAGGGGAAGAAGGAGCAAATGAGTATTGAAATGTTTAAATTACACTTTTAATACTATTTATTAGATTTTGTTTTGAGCACATTAAAATGTTGTTTGAAATACATTTACATTTGTAGTACTGTATCTTATATGTGGACCTTGACCTAATGACTGATGAGAAAAAACTAGACCCTGACGCAGGACCATTGGGAAACCACTGAGCTTGAGCTTAAACCATTGGAGCATAACAAATCCGGTAATTTGCCAACCTTGACCCAAACCCTCAACGAGACATATATGCCTTGCTCATGGACACCCTGCCCAGGTGTCCATGAGCAAGGCATAGAACCTGTGAATGTTTCAATAGAACTGGATACAGTGTTGGAGGTTATCAAATAGAGGGATATCAACTCTGGATTAAGCTTTTAGTGCATTCTACAACCTGTAGGATCTAATGATTTCAATGTTCACACTGTGAAATTGATTTACTTAAAAAACAATATATGTATATGCTGATTTACAGACTTCTCTATCCCCAATGTAAGTCAATGGGAAAAAGTGTTTTTAGGCCCAATGATGTCACGAACTGGCACAGAATTTGTTCTACCTCCGTTTATACACTACGGATAATCGCTTCATTGCTTGGCAAATTTCTGGCACATTTCCTGGGGGCTTGACCGAACCCCAAACTGCTCTTGGCCGCCGAATAATGCATGCGTTTTCGTATGTGTGTATTTCAGATATACTGTATATACTGCTGAGTGCAAATGTTATTTCCCCTTGTGGGATTGATAAAGTATAATTTCTTCTTAATTAAAGAATAGCCTTAAATGTCCCCTGTTGAGTGGACTCGGTCTTGATTTAACCTTTTCCATTGAGGCTCTTACAATGTCAGCCTGACTGTAGCCCTGCGCTGATGCCTACCATATCAATTGTGGTAATGGGATTCCAGCACTATGAAGATGATGGCTTGATGCCTCAAAACACTCTTCCCTCTCCTCCTCCTCGACTCTCTCTCTCTCTCTCTCTCTCTCTCTCTCTCTCTCTCTCTCTCTCTCTCTCTCTCTCTCTCTCTCTCTCTCTCTCTCTCTCTCTCTCTCTCTTTGATTCTCTATTTCTGTCTTTCTCTGTTGGAGTCAATAATGAAGAAGCTGTTTCTATTCTCTTCCCCATCCCTACACATCGACTCCTAGTCAGAGATACATTAATCCTTGCTTCCCCATCAAAGCTAATACAGTGACAATAGCCCACAATGCACCTATTAAAAATTCAAACAACAGTGTAAACAAGCCTTGTTGCTGCACTTGACATTGTTTTCAACGTTCGTATTTAGCTGTGTTTTGCTGTTAGAGCATGTCTGACCTAAAAATGAGCAGCCAGGACTTGTTGGATTCAGTGTCTTCAAAGAGGAAATGTCTTGGGAGCCAATTTGCCAGCTCTACGGGACAGCATTGTTATAACTTTTTCTATAATGAAACAAAAGATTTTTAGAAAGATTTTTATAGCTCGTCCTGTCTTGTAATTTTGGGGTGTTACAAATACAGTGCAAACTCCCCCGAATAACCTGAGAACATTAATTTGAGTCAGAGCTAGCACTATTTTTCATTTTATTTCTGAGCCTTTCCAGACAACAAGAGGGACATCTTTGTGAGCTGAGAGTTGAGGGAACTTTATACTGAGTGATAAACAATGTAATAAATGGAACTCAGGAAAGGAAAATACCTGCCATGAAAAGTAACTTCCACAAAAGGGTATGTGCTGAGGAAAGGTGCAGAGTGTCAAGGGCTTGGGTAGATGTGACCTGAAACCAAGAATCCTCCCATTAATGGCCCTTAACTGTCCACACGGAGTGATATTGATGACACATATTGACACAAACAGCCATAACAAGATGCTGTGGGCAGAATTGATTTAGGAAAGGAGACAGAAGGAGAGGCAAATAGGAAAAAAAAAAACCTTCACTTAAACAAACATTTTCCCACTGTACTTCATCACAAATCATCCCTAGCTTTTATACATGTATACTTGACAGCAAATGTTTTATGACAAATGAATTTTTTTGTAAGAATGTTTATTATATGTAGTTTTACGAATCTACTGTACGTTGGTTGTGGTTTAGGGAAAACTCATACAACTTTTATTCCAACAAGCAGGTCAAATCCACAATGATCTTGTCGCTAGCCTAGCTTCGGCTCAACTGAAGAATATGTGCCACAGAGGGCTTTCTTAATAAAGGAACAGTACACAAATACAAAAGAGATTACAAGTCTATTAGTACTATTTGCCGCTGCATTATCCTCACCTTCTATCTGTTTTATCCTCTATATTCAGAGCTGGCATTGTGTGGATAGGTGAACTGGCTGAGCTCCAAAGGTTGCGCCCTTTTCCTCACGCCTCCAGTGTTTGAAGCCTTATTCATTTATTCATGTCCTGCTTGGTTGTGTTTGAGGCTGCAGCCAGGGATCCTGGTGTAGATGTTAGATCAGTTTTGAACTCAAACACAGCTCAGATCATTGTGCAGATATTATGGTCAGTGTAACTTTAGGTGAACCACAGCCACTGTGGTGACACAAGGTATTTGTAGGTTTGTGTTAAAGGCCAAAAAGTAGTGTCTCATAATAGTAATAGAGTGAAAAGTCATGAAGCAAGACTAGCAATGCCTATTTAATGTTTGCTAGCCACAATGTGTCACTGGTCATGCCAGAGTAGGGTAGTTACGTGCTATTTTACTTCGATTGTAAGGACTGAATTAACCTTTTACTGGGCCTCAGGGTAACAGTTTGCTGTCAGTCTCATAGTTATCCACCATCTTTTTACTGTATTACATTGTAATGCCCGACACATTAACATTACAGTACATGCATAAATAATCATGGTGGGACTATTTGAATAGCTTATTATTACTGAATTTCCCAGACACACATGCTGTGTCTCAAACAGCACAATTCTGTATTTACATTTTTGTCTTTAATTGTTTCCAAATGGGCAGTATGGCAAAATGCACTATGAGTATCCTGGTGGTGCACTCACAATGGTCAAAGAGTCGAGTGTGTAAATGCTGGAACCTTTAACACTCAACAACCGCCATCTTGGCAACATAACAGAAGCTAGCGACTAGCCGTGGTTCCTGTAGCACCGGTAAACACAGCAGTATAAAAACTAAAGTTAAACATACGTGTTTTTTTCACTAATTAAATAACATACCACTACTGGTGTCAAAAAGAAGCCTCTGTCTGTAATAATTTGGTAACGCAAATGATTAGCTAGCTAGCTATTGATTTGAGGAACCAAATCAGGTAGCTATAGCTACAGCGTCTATCATCACTTCTGGATAGGGCACAGGACTTCGTGCAGTTTGAGACAACACTACATGAAATTACACTGCATTAGTCTTAGAAGATGGTACTGTAATAATAATATCGTCACCAGTTTTCCCGGTGGCAATTTTATTAACCGCAGTTAGGAAAAAGGCAGCTTGTAAGCTGCCAATATCTGGGGAAAAAACTTCCATGAGATCTGACATTGGCTTACATTTCTGCGTTCACAGTAAATAAAGCAATTGTCACTCCTCATCAGGGTAGGAATTTCATGCCGGCCATAACGGCCATGGCCGTCGTTGCCCCTCGTCTGGCCGTGAGGCCCCGAAAATAATTGTACGTCCTACTGCCACCATGGCCTTTGTTCCCCTCACACTGTTAAAATCTCGAAGTTGCTTTAAATGCGTCAGAGCAGTGGTCTGGTCTCTGAACTGCATTATGCTGCGTTCACACGGACGCGATGCGAATATTCGCATTGCTCTAATCCAGTGTTTCTCAAAGTGGGGGGCGCGCCCCCCCTGAGGGGCGCAGAGGCGTGTAACATACATTTTGAGGATGGAAGGTCAATAGGCAGCGTCAGGGGGGCGCTAGGGGGTGCTGCAGGTCCCCCTAGGATAGCCATAGCACCCCCTAAGCACCCCCATTAAATGTATGTATTTTCTATTTTTTATGTGTGAAATTCATAATTTGAAAAATTATTGATTCGAAAATAATATGCTGCAGTACAAGTACGTCTGGGTCTCTGTGTTTCATTCAAGCTCGGCTCTGTGTGTGTGTGTGGAACGAGCCATTTTGTGTGCATGCGCGAGCGAGAGAGAGAGTGCGCACCAGTACCGGAGATTGTTGTTGTTAGCATCTGGTGCTAGCTAGCTACGCTAACGGATATAAGGAGCTTTTTCAACAATAAGGTGGAGGGAGAACTCTCGCCTGTCAGACTGAGAGGCTCAGATAACCTCAGCTCAGTGAGGTAAAGGACTCTCTCAGTGTTTAGATTACCCACTGAGATTAGTTATCTCAGTGGGTCTCAAACGGTTTGGTCACGATCAGAGATGGGGTCGTTACTCAAAAAAAGTAATATATTACATATTACTTTTAAAAAAAGTAATATATTACTTTACTTCGTTACTCTCTACATAAAGTAACGCGTTACTTTACTCGTTACTTTACTCGCAGGGCCGCCCCTCCCTACAGGCAGATCACGCAGACTGCGGAGGGTGCTTCATTTTGTGGAGGGAGCCTCATCTGAAGCGCAAATGCGGCGCACCTACAGTGTTCGTTACTTTACTCGACATCCTCACTCTGGATTCGGAGGTCCTCCTTAGCTATTAGCTTCACGTTAGCATGTTGTCTTTGCAGGTACTTGTTGAGGTTTGACTTTGTGTTTGCAGCAGTGGATAAAAGCTTCTGGCCTGGACACAGTTTGCACCTCACCGTCACATTCCTGTCCTTTCTTCGGACGAACTCAAAATAATGGGCATACCTCCACCAGCGGCGCCGGATTCATTTCAGAAGTGGGGGGGCCAAAAAGTGCGTGTGTATGTGACATACTTGCCAACCCTCCCGAGTTTCGCGGGAGACTCCCGATTTCCTCCCGATTTCCTCCCGATTTCCTCCCGGTCCCGGGGTCATATTTATCCCGCATTTCTCCCGATTTCTGACTAAATCTGATTTGTGAGTCACGACCTGTTTCATTCTAACATAACGCTCCAAATGTTACTGTTTCCACTCGGACTTCAATACAGCTACAACATTGTTTGGTTTCCATGGTAACGCGTCTCTTTAGTAACGCGCGCAACTGGAAGTCTGAGAGGGTGTTCAGCATGGGGAGGAAGATAGTCACAGAAAACAGAACAAGAATGGACCACTCTACCCTCTGCTCACTCCTTTCCTGAAAATTAGACTATACAGGTCCAGCCCACACATATGACAGCGCAGTTGCTCCATCATTCCATCTCTCCTTTTTTCCTGCTCAATACGCTCTTGTTTGACAAGCTGAATGTTGACTGGTGTTTGACTGAAGTAAGCGCACTTTTTTTGAACACACTCTGTGAAAAGTTCCAGTTATTAACTCCGGTATTTACAAAGCTGTCATCTCCACATTTGGATTTGATGGATATCCATCGATCTGATTGATTATTATCGGAGCAAATGATCAAAGTAGTAACGGAGGGAAAATATTTTCGTTTGGATTACTGGTCTGGGGGGAGCTCGCGAGTGTGTGTGTGTATACGTGTGTGTTTGTGTATTTTTGCCTTTGTGTGTATTGTGTTTGTTTCCCAGGGAAAACACTCACGAGAAACACCGGCTGTTGTTATGCCTGCTGTGACGTCAAGTTACTCCGTTCTCCGCTTGTAATTATGCCGTTACAAGCTTCAAAGTTGTATTTATCATCTGAATCTGCCGAAACAAGTTTAATATTCTAAAAGCCAAGACTTTGTTTATTTGAAATCAGATGAAAACGAACTGTAACGGACCCTGCCGTGTTATCTATGGTTACTATACGCCTTACATTCGTAATTTCAGCGGAGGGAGGGGGAGCGGCGCTGTGGAAGAGCAGAGTGGCGAGTGAGAGCGGTCATCTTCCCTTTACAAGCTTCACAAATGCCTGTAGCTAATGAGATTGAATATAACAATCAAAAATAACAAACATATACACAGCTAGATCAGATGGCGTTCTTTTTAGATGCGACTTTAGAGTAGAGGGGAATTATTGAAACGGGATGTGTACAGTGTTCCGCGGCATCCGCTGCTGCGAAAATGTGGGGCAGGGCTGTAAAGTGGGGGGGCCAATGGCCCCCTGGCCCCCCCTGCTTCCGGCGCCCTTGACCTCCACCCCCTCGAAAGTTATCGCTGTTGACTCAGCCATGTTTATGCACTGCATGGACGCGCAAGTCGCGCAAATGTTACTTAAATATAAACCTGCGGCGGAAATCCTTCTTGTCTGTCAAAGGGAGAATCTAGTCATTCTGTATGTTAGTAGGCTAACTGTAGTGTGTGATTACTGATTTTATAAAAGCAACGAAGTAACGCGTGTCGGGCAATGTTAGTAACTGTAGTGTGATTACTGAATTATAAAAGTAACACGTTACATTACTCCGTTACCGACAAAAGTAATATTAATAAGACCCAACTCTGGTCACGATTAATGTAAATAATTATTTCCTAGGCACACGTTTATATGATCATTATAGGTATAAACAAATAAGAGAATAAATGAAAAACAGTTATGAAATACTATGACAGTAAAACAAGAATACAGTTTAAAAGGGGAGTGATTTGTAAAATATCCATAAAGAAAAAGTAAATCTGCTTACAGTTCTGTTTCATATTGGTGTTGAGAGATGTATCCATAGTTCTCTTCATTTTGCTCTCAATGTGCACCAGATTGATGCTTTTAACTTCAATAT
Source organism: Dissostichus eleginoides (assembly GCA_031216635.1). Taxonomy (NCBI): domain Eukaryota; kingdom Metazoa; phylum Chordata; class Actinopteri; order Perciformes; family Nototheniidae; genus Dissostichus; species Dissostichus eleginoides. Next base: position 7,180,424 of record CM062266.1, read on the forward strand.
TTAAAAAAAAAATGCCCCCGGCCCCCCCTAGAGCAGTGGTTCTCAAACTTTTTTCAATAATGTACCCCCTGATCAGCGCAAAAACAATTTGTTAGGGACAAAATGCCTATAAAAAGGTACAGTACAGCCTCTCACCATCAGTGTCTGATTTATTAAAACAACAACATTGTAACTTGAAACACTTAAATGCTACATTTCAAATGTTTACAGTCCATCACTAAATTCATGGCAAACCAATTTTAACATCATGCAATAACACTAAGACGACATTAGTTGCATTGAACTGATCTTTTTAACCCTTAGATGCATAAGTGGGTCTTTTTGGACCCGGTGAGGTGGTTTTCTTGAAGTATCTTTGTAATTACATTTTTTTATCATTTCATATTCCACTATTCCTCAAAAAACATGTTTTGGATATCATGCCATTCAAATTTTAAATTTACATTTTATACATTTCAAGAAATTGTAGTTTTTGTATTACTACCCCAAGCTTATAAGTGGGTCTTTTTGGACCCGGTGAGGTGGTTTTCTTGAAGTATCTTTGTAATTACATTTTTTTATCATTTCATATTCCAGCTATTCCTCAAAAAACATGTTTTGGATATCATGCCATTCACATTTTAAATTTACATTTTAAGAAATTGTAGTTTTTGTATTACTACCCCAAGCTTCCATAACAACACATTCTCACTCCTGGAGCGACGCTTGGTCAGGGTCCTATGGCGTGCAGTTGTGACGCGCCGAGTCTCCTTCAGCTTCATAAACGGACGCAAAGAGCTTTCAACTGATTGCAATGTATTCCCATCGGCGGCGGTATTTGACGCTCAGGGAAGCGCCGCATCGGTCCATGTCGGCGGCATTTAAAGGCAATGTGAGCGTCCATTCCCATTGGATAACGGAGGATTTTACACCCGAAAGTAAGTATTCTCTTTACTGTCGATTGATTTTACAGTGATATCTGCACTACTCATCAACTCAAAAACACCAGATTATCCTTGTTAATTACACAACATTGATTGGTTTAAATTGTGTACAATGCTTTTGTATTTTTCCCCTTCGATTCGGAGAAACACATATTTTTTCGGAGTTTAGGATGGCAGAAGACACTACACTACCCAGAATCCTCAGCTATCGTTTGAGACTACAACATGTGCTTTGCTCCACAAACCCAGTGATTAGTCCTCAAGCTCTGTGATTGGTTGACCTCCAACTGCATTCCATATGAAAAAAAACGTTTCGTAAAAGATCAAATCATACTTTATTCAGCAGTGCTTGCTTTACTCTTTGAAAGTCATCACATGAATGCATTGTAATAAATGGTTCGGCTGCATTAAATATTACACATCTGTCGTAGTTCTTTATTTATCTACAGAGATCGGATCAGAATAGACCGGAAACTATTCTTTTACCGTTCTGTTTTAATTTCACAATAAAGTTAGTAGTAATATTTTGTTTTGATATTATTGTTTTGTATTAACTACTAGACCGCTGGGTCATGTTAGACCATCTTTTCTGTGTGCTGTGGGTTTTTATCGCTTTTGTGTTACAAATATCAAAACAATAACAAAATATATCCGTCGTAAACTAAACCGGAAACAGCAGTATATTTTATTTTGTTAACACTGTAAACTTGACAGCTTTTTAACCCAAACCACCTACTGGTTAAAGCACGTTATTACACGTTTAGGGTAATCGCAATGCAGGTAGATTGTGTTGCTTTTTAATGACTGTTTAAAATGCCTTTTTCTTAATGTCTTTCATTTTTGTAAAGCACTTTTGAATGTGTTATATTTGATGAAAACATTTAAATATTAAGAGTACATACACAATAGGAGGAAAGTAGAAGGTCAATGATAGAAATATAGAATAGAAAATATCAAGAAGATACTGTAAATGATATCTAGAATAAAACAGTTTAGTGCTGGATGTACAAAGATATTAATAGGAGGAAGTGCAAAACAGACAAACTAATTAGGCTTTATTTAAACATTAAATAATACTTTAGGTTAAGGTCTTCTTTTAAATACATGTAAGCAAAAAACTTTGGGGGTATCTGATAAATATTAAGCCTGACAAAGTACTTAACGTTTAATATATTGCATGGTTTGTTTTGGGACTTGACAATCAACATTCCTGCAATGTTAACTATGTTGAAGCACTTATTTTAACCGATATTATACATATTTATTATACTCTTATAAGATGTATGTAGATAGAATAAGAAATGTGCAGAATATGACAGTTTAATGGTGGAGGTACACACATATTGATAGACGTCTTACGACAGGCCATAAGACTATTAAACACCTGAACTTTGAAACAACATCCATAACATTCATCTGGCTGCTACTTAGAAATTATTTGTCAAATATATCATATTCCAATCACTTGTATATAGACTCTTATTGCACTATTTCACTTTTTACTATTTTTCTTTTTGTATTTACTTGCACTATATTTTCTGTGTATCTACTTTATTGTGTTGCACTGTTGGAGGAGCCTGTGACCTAAGGGGGGGGGGGGTAGGACACGTTCGATTCCTGTTTTGGTTAGTGTGCCGTAGATGGGATTCATTCCATTTCAAAGTGCTGTTTGACACTCCGTGTAAAGTATATGCGTGGATGTTGCCACCTTGAGTGGTAATTAAGGATCCCACACCTTCTTAAATATCAAATTCAAAGAACTTTCAAGGCATTCCAGGCCCAATTCCCTAACATTTCGGCATTGTTTGAGACACAGTCAAGGTTAATTACTGTTAAAACACTGACCATTTTTACAAAGAGAACTAGCAGGCTTTACAGAAACTCACACACAACAATTAAAAAGAGAGGCTTTTATGTGTGAACACTTCTCAACTGTGCTGTGCTGTGTTAGTGATGAGTATGTGGTCCCTTGCCTTCTCTAACACGGCACAGCAAAAGGGGTTAAGAGATTATCAAAATGACTTACATTTGTCATGTCTATTTATGTCTATTTCAAAAAATATTCAAGGATTTCAAGGATAATGTAATGAAATGAAATAACATTTTGCAGTAGACACCATTTTGCTTGGTAATATACACCAACTTTGCACTCAACTTTCAGTCCTCCCCACTGCATCTTGGAGGTATGCATGCATAGAGGCTTGCATATTGTGGTAGATCAATGAGCATACATTTTCCTTTGAACTTTGTCACATCAAAGATCTGTTTCCTGCCCCGCAATAGTCTTTTCAGACCAACTACATTTTCTACATTAATCAATGTACTGTGTGATCTATCATACTCTCTACCAAGAGCAATGCATTTTCTGGTACCTTGTTGCTCTATGATAATGTAATAGTAAACCGTGATTATGTGTCCATTCTGTAACATAATAGTAAAGCTGTTCCTTTTCACTACTCTAGTGAACTCTTGTGAGTAATACAGTTGTCCATTGACTAGAAGTCTACTGAATACTTTCACAATTGTATCTGCGGTGACTGAAAGTTTCTCTCTCATGGCTAGTATCTCTTCACTAGTAAGTTTTCGTGAATAATGCAAACCAAGGGTAACAATCTGATCTGCTACTCTTTCAAATTGCTTCAGTCTTTTTTGACCAGTTAAGTGGTTATACAGCTGAATGCATTCAGGCACAGCATTTCTCAAAAGAGGCAATACTTGTCTATATGTGAATTCTTTCATTATTTGTAAAGGAACACACTGAGTGCCATGAAACATTTTAAGTATTTCCCCATTAAATGACTCAAAAATATATCCTGAATGTGCCCACAAAGGTCCCCAATTATTTACAGATTCAGGCAAATGAAGACATAAATGTACGTTAAATGACACATGTTGCTTTCCATAGAGTGTTTCAAATTGTTTGACAAAATCTACAACCAGTTTTTCACATCTTTTTAAATCCTCTGTTGTAATAATGTCCTTGCATAGTAAGAACATGAATGTGACAAGGATTAACCAGTGCTGGTAAAATACCTGGGGCAGAATGCCTTTTAGCACAAAGATACTGTAAAACAGTAACCAGTTCTGCCATTCACTAGCCTTCCAAAACCTTCTTTGCTGAAAAGATCTGGGAACTCTTGTCACATTGCAAGGAGGCCTAATAAGTAAGAGTCGTTGATCAAGTTCGGTCACTCTAGTCCCAAGATAATAAGATTTCTCGTGGTTTTTACTGTCCAGCCACATACTTGCCATTTGCCGAACCACACCAAGATGTACATTATGCATATGGTCAGGCCGCATGCCAGATATGATGTCAAAGTGTGGAATATTTATAAGACATGTGGGCCCTTTAACCCCCCTCAAAGATTTGTTGGTATGCAGAGCCTACCTTGCATCATTTATGGTTGACGCATGATCCCTTTTCGGAACATCTTTGAATGGGTAGGCCTTAACAGTAACTTTTCCCTTTTGAACTTGTTCACCAGGATGCAGACAGAGGCTGCACCCGTATTGACCATTAAACTGTGTCATGTTTTGTAGAATGGGCCTGGCAACTGAATCACACATCATAAGAGCTGCCACAAGTCTACATTGTTCCAAAACGCCGAAGCCCACAGTTGACAACATCGGACACTCTAGAGTGAACGGCTTTAAAAATGTATTAACATTTGTTTTTTTACTGCCGAACCACAAGCCAAAAAGTAGAACATTTTCTTTGCGTACAGGCTAAGGAAGCTCATTTACAATCCGTTGTAACGGCCAAATACTATACAATGATGACTTAAAAACAGGCACACCATCGCAGTTGAGTGTTAAGGAGTATCCATGAGGACAATCAAGTGGGCCTCCTTTTTCGTTCAGATTATGGTACATTTTACCACTACATATATCTTCATAATTTTCTGAATTACATGTGTTTTTTCCTGAATTGAGACAATTTTCAATATCACCTCTTTGAAGAAGATGTTCCAACTGTGTTTGGATTGGTAAGTATATGAAGAAATGTCCATTCTTCAGTGAGCTGTTTTTATCCCACGTTGTGTTGCACACAGTACACTGCCCTTCACTAACTTGGTCCCCAATGTAATACTCACAGTTTGGACAGTATATGTGACATTGTAGGTGACCTTCTATTGGCTTAAGCTCTTTTAAGAACAGATGCTTTGAGGCTGACACTGTGTTTTCTGGACAGTGAATATTAATCAAATCTAGAAGATCAGAGAGGGCCACACCAGTGAGTGAGTGTCTCAAAACAAATGAGAGTATAAGTAAAATACTCTGAGCTTTGGTGAGTCGTGAACCAGTGTAAAGTGGCTCTTCATTTACCTGAGGAAACTTTACATTACCGGCTTCTCCCAAATAGGATTCCTCATTTACTGATTCGTCAATACTGTCTTCATATTCAAGGGAAATGTGTTCTCCACTGCCAAGATTTGATTCAGAGTCAGAGTCTGTAAAAGACTGCCTCGGTTCAAACACACCGATACCGTCACTGTCATCAAAGTTATCAGGAATTAAGTTATTTGATGACTGACGCTGGGCTCAAACATTCATCCTCAAACAAGAGTGGCGATGTAGGATATCTGGGTGTAAATTCATCACAGTCTGCCTGCAGGCTCTGTAATAGGGAGAAAAAAGTTAATCGGATTTTTTTTGGGAAATTACATAAGAGACAAAAACAATAAATACAAAAATAGAGATGCATTAAACACAAACATTGTGATCCATATACTGTACCTCCACAGACATTTTACAAATGAATGTATTTTTTTTAGGACTAATTACTTTTTAGAGGAACTGCCTGGACTTTAGGACAAACTATAACCAATACCAATTTAGAGGAAGCAGCTTGTGAATTTGAACCTTCGACCAGCTAAATATGACCATGACAATAATTCTAAATATCTTATTCTGACAAATGTGGATTATGACATTTGAGCATTGTGCCTCTTTAATAATACAAGTTAAGTCACAGCCTGCCAAACAGAACAATTCAGAAGAACCTGTTCCTGCAAAATACAAGCACATTTTTTTTTGCCACTTAGCCCTAATGCAATCTATCCAGATAGCTTCTGTATGATTTAACCAGGTTCTGCCACAATTTCCTTGGCTATACCTGTGGTGTACTAAAAAGCAAATGATTTCAGCTGCCACCCCAACAGTGTAAAACAGATTTGGGAGCAAATACAAAATTATATAAAAACAAATGTCAAAGTGGTAAATAGGCTTACTTTCATATCTTATAATCACCTACAGTGTACAATACAGTCTATGTGACTGTAAGCGCACGTGGCACTGCAACATATGGCTCAAGAAGCTGACACAGATAAGTGTGTATGATATGACATAAGTGCGAAACGCCGGAGTCGTATCCTTACAGTGCCGCACACTGTATGCATTGACTTGCGTTATTTTATTTTGCTTTGCTTTTAAATATACTGTGGGTGATTATAAGATATGAGTATATGATACATAACCTACTCCAGATCCTACTTGTTGGGGCCAGATATATAGAATTTGCCAGTGCTTTTCAGCAGGAAGTAGTTCCTATTAAGACTTGGCACATCCTAGAGAGCTTTGTTTTAATGTTGAGTATCCATGTCATTGATTTTAGAAAGAGATGTTGGGGATGAGTCTTTACATTTTGATATTGTTAAATCTACTCAAAATGTTAGTGACATATGGGAATAACTGGTTATTTAATAAAAAATGTTGAAACTCTAAAGAGCTCTACCTTAGGATTTCAGTTATTTTGGAGAAGGCTGCTATGGAATTGTGCTAGCTACCTTCTGTGTGTTGTATGGGCGGGGTGAATATATTAAACACATTTTCACTTTTGGTTGAGTTGTTCCTCTTAAATTCATACATTGTTCAACTACACACCACACAGCTGAAACTTACAGAGACTTCTGCTCCTGACAGACTTTGTTGCCATTGCAATTCAAAAAAAAAAAATGACGCTAAACTTACGGCTGTGTGGCTGACATCATGCCCATCTTCAGAGCCACTGTCAGAGGAATTGCGATTCAGGTTCTGTTGTGTAAGAATACAAAGTATTAATTAACTTACAGTTTTTAAGTAGCTTCAGTGAAATAGTCAAGCACAGAAACAAGTAGGGCTTGAGACAATGACCTGAATCCTATAGCAAAATATATCGTCTTACGCCTTGCCCTGTACAACCATCCACGTGCAATATTTCTTTTTTTAATATGCTGGCTGGGTGGGTACCAGCAGAAATTGAGTATTTTCTTACTCTCTAATGTTAGTGCAAAATCAGGCCAGGTTCTTGCTATAATTTATAGCATTGCTAAAGAATACATGGTTCAGCAACACACCACAAAGCTGAAACTTACAGAGACTTCTGCTCCTGACAGACTTTGTTGCCCACTGAGAGAAGGCCAGGCTTCAGAATCTTCATCAGTTATCTAAAAAACAGATACAAAATTACCAATAGCATAATCTACAGAACAACCTGCATGTGACCAATGTTACCAAGATGCAACTTTGTTAGTTCTCAAGATATTTGTAAGACTTTACACATAAAATGTGCAATTTTAAAAAAAGGACACTATACTTACGGCTGTTTGGCTGACATCATGTGCATCTTCAGAGCCATTATCCAAGTCGTGGTCAGAGGAATTATGATTCAGGTTCTATGAAAACAATATCAACATCCTGAATAACTTATGACATATTTATGTACACTCAAAATATGTATATTAATATTAATAAAACACAGAAACATATAGGCTGACAGTTACATCTACTTCTTCTGTAGTTCCTGATAGACTTTGTGATGATAGTCCACTTATGGGGCTCCAGACCTCAGCACTGTCATTTGGCTTAAAAGGAAGCTCCCACATATTAGGTCCAAAACACTTTATATGTAATGTGCACATATTTTGCAAAAAAAACAGTATCTCCAATACTGTCTCCAGACTAAAAGGAATATTACAAAGTGAGTATGCAAGATCACACCCAATCCAATAGCTTGGCATTGTCAACCTTTAAGTATCATAAATATTTCAAGATATTGATAATGACCTCTGCTGCAGGAGAGGGGTCTGACAATACAAGACTGAGTATCGGATGTTTTTTTCCATTCTATTTTAAGCATAATAGAGTGTACTGCCTGTCAACAGAATAGATACCAGCGACGTGCAGTCAGGGGAGGCAGGGGAGGCAGAGCCTCACCTGTCATACTCCAATGTAACGGAAAAACAACTAAAGAAAAACTAAATAGTAATAATAATAAAATGTTTCCACTGATCTGTGTTGTAAGTGTGATTTATGTATGATTCCAATCGCTTTTTATAGTCAAAATCAGCTAATTTGCCGAGCTCCGCTACAACTACATGGGAGCGATGAGAAGTGAGGCAGGGACGAGCTCTGCCTCTCGTAAACCCACAGTAACTTGCTGGAGCGCGGGCACTTATTTTGTGAGCGCGCTCAAGCCAGTTACTGTGGGGTAAGGTGAGGCACAGATGAGGTCTGCCTCACCTCAGAATACGTCACCCCACAGAAACTGGCTGGAGCGCGGGCCCTAAGCGCATGCCTGTTACCATCTCACTGTAGGTCACCAATGTAATGTTTGTAGATCCCTTTATTACATTTATCCTCGCCATCCATAGTCTCTAAATAATTATTATAACTTATTTCACATAGATATGATATTTAGGCTCGCTGGTCTAATCGTACAACGGCAATGAAAAAAGCACCAGGACAGGCAGCCATAACCTCTGCCGCACTGAAGGGGGCGCACGTGAGCCCACAGGTTCTTGTTGCTACTGTTATTCTACGCAGAGACGGTAGACGCAAACAACAAACTAGACTTTTGAAACTAGAGGAAGATAAGGAGGACTTTTACAAAAAAGTAATAGAGATGGTTGTCCAGAAGGATAGCATGGACTTCATCTTCAAGTCAAGGTAAGACCACAATTGTAATGAAAATTAGATCTTACTAAGAGAGAACAATCCAATATTTAGATTTTGGGTATCCTTTTGTTGAACGGTCTGTTTAAAATGAATCGAAGCATCAGACTAAAAATGCTTTTGAAAATATCCGAATATTTCGATTAAGGTCAAAATATAATATTTGTAAATCTGACTCTGAAAGAGTCAGTGCCTCACCAGCCATGGACCTCACCGCACGTCACTGATAGATACACTGCACAAGAAACTTCCTCCAGACTTCGTTCATTTACCGGTTGGCCCATGTGAGTAACCCCAGAACTTCTCAATAAATGTTCACCGTTAAGTGCTGGACGTTTTTGTGTGATTTATTTTATGTTGCGGATCTCCCCACGAGCCACTACCACGGAGCAGGGGGGCGGGCCGTAACAGGTAGAAACAACAAAATGTACATATTTTACCGTGATTTAATTGTAATACACGTTTAAAAAATGATGCCGAAGTAACAAAATACTGATAACAGTTAGTAAAAACCATGAATTAATGCTTTGACAAGTGTGCAGACAACACGACAGGCAAAAACCCTTTTAAAATCCGTGTTTTCTGAATTGAGATCGGATCGATCAGGCTAAACTAACCTGTAGCTGCTCCGTCCAAACTCACAACAACGTCCTAAAGACAGAAATAAAGCAGCGATTGTATTCGCCATGACACAGACAGTCTGTGTTTTGTTCATGTTTAACTTTTGTCCAGTTTCTGAACAGATATGAGGAGCAGTGAGCTCTGTGTGCAAACAGCTAACGGCTGATGTTTTGGTTTTCTGATTCGGCAGACTGAGATCCTCACTGCTGATTGGCTACCGCGAGAACGCGTCAGGCGAATTTGACGCTCGAGACTCTCGTACACACACACACACACACACACACACACACACACACACACACACACACACACATACACACACACAGACCTTTGCATTTCAAAGTATTGCTTGTTCATACAGTTGAATGCTGGAGCTTCACTGTGCACTGCTGAATGATTTAAGTGCAGAGTTTGACCCTTGAAGGCTGTTTCTTCTGCTCTGAAATGGAATATATTTGTTACATATTAATAGAATTTTTGATTTGATTTAGGATTTGTGAATGGGAGAAGTAGTAGATCGAAAACATACCAAACAGTAATTATTCAAAGTAGAGTATTTCATTTTATATACTGTAATTCTAAGGAAGCATAGGCCTATATGATGATATAATGTTTGACATTATTCATATTAAAAAGTGATTTGTTTTCCATGTCATTCGTGTGTTTTCCATTCATGTCAAAGTTATTTATTTGAAGCTCCAAATCCAAATGTTTCCCTCAATGGACTTTGTGCCCTAAAAAAATGTGTGACACCAAAGGCCAAATGGCCTTGCCCCTAAAATGACAAAATTCCAAGCCTGCTCCTCATAGGCTTTTTCCAGAACTGCCATATATTTTAAGAACCGTAATACTGACACTAAAACATTTGCAGTACAAATGAAGTAGTGTTTTGTGTTCTTGCTGCAGCTTACACTGGGACAGCAGTGACAATAATTGAAAAAGCTACAGTAGCGGCTGAGGAAATATGAGCATTAAAACTGTGGCTGATCAGTCTTGAAAAGTGTAACTCATCTACAACAAGGCTCCAAATGAATTATCCACTGTTCAAATTGATGAGATGTGAGCACTGAGAGATAAATAACATTGAATTGGAGGGGGTATAAAGCTGCTTTTTCACACAGAAACTCAACCAACCTAACATGATATTGGAGACCAATAGCAGATGGTTGAGCACTGAAGGGGAAGTGTGTGAAAGACCTGACTTCTTACCAGCTGGGTCCAATGCCAATGTAGCACTTGCAGCAAATTAAGCTTACGACATAATTTAATATTCTAAAGAAAATAAAAAATTGTAGTAACATGTACAGACTGTTGTCCTGCTCTGTCCTTCTGTTTTTTACCACTGCTCTCTTATCTGGTCAACATGACCCTGACCAGAAAAAGAACAGTCATTAGATCTAAATAGGTTATTATTAATTAATGAAAGAATCTTTTTTACCTTTAAATGTTTTAAGAATGAGTCATTGCTTATTATGTATTCATCTGGCCTGAGAGTATGCTGTGCTGCTGCGCATTCTGTGTACTGTTCTGATCTTTGTGTCACCGTGACTCAGACCAGATAAGAGGCTGACCACAGCTCAAATCCTGCAAGGATTGTCTCTCCATGTATCTGTTAAGTGAGCAAACAATCTGATGTGGATTCATAGCTTTCTTTATTTGCCAGATGTCATATTTTTTGGAAAGCAACATGATTGACAGTAACAACCATTAACTATTTTCTCGGCTGTATTTTTCTGATGTCATCCTTAGTAAGGTTCTCTTCTGCAAGTTTTTTTTTGTCATTTTGTATTTCCTGTATAATTTGTTTCTCACCTCTCGTCGGCCGTGTCCCAATTCAGGGGTTGCATCCTTCAAAGGGTGCATTCGTAGACCGCATACGTCACTTCCGCCGAAAGAAGGCTGTCCCAATTAAAAAAAAAGTCAAGACTCCTCCGAATGCCGCCCACGAATGCGGCCTTATTTTCCCGGATTCGAAGGATACATCTGATGTATCCTCCGCGGTCTACCATTTCCCAGAATGCAATGCGCGCTGGGGACGAGTGAGTTTTGTTCAAATTAAATGGCGGTCCGGTCTCCCCAGCAGAGTGGATTTAAAAGCAGCAGCAAGCGGAGGAATCACTAATAAATGTGAGTATTGGGTTTTAACTTACTTTAAAATAACTAACGTCACACACGTCAAACCCATGGGGCATTAAAACGTAAATTTTCGTTAAATAATATGGATAAATATGTGACGTTAGTGACGCTAACTAGCTAGCTGGACGTACTGCACTGTTGTTTTACACTTAATCTTAATTCAATTCAGAAGTTTACTAATGTCATACAGAGATCTTGGCTCTGTTATAGATAAGTTATACTTTATATTACATAAATAGACCAAAGTGAAAACATTTAGACCTGTATAGCCTACAGTACGGTGGGATTTATAAAATGCTACCCTGACGTAGCTGCTGTTTGCTTTATTTATTTCTCTGACATTTTGCAATGTTTTACTGTTTATTAAACTCAACATTACAACCTTGAGGTAGGGCAAAAAAAAAAGCCTATTTGAAATATTTCCACCAGATTTGATCATCTTTTATTTAGTTTAAAGTTTATTTAATTTATCCTAATCCCGTAATAATAACAAAATCAAAAATGGACAGCAGCCTTTTGCTTGATTTCAGTTTTTGCAGTGCTGTCAAAGGGATGCAAGTGTGACTGTCATTTCTTCTCTTTAGTTTTATAAAAACCAAAACAGTACATCATTTTAAATAGTCCTTTAGGGATTGTTTGTCTGTGTTTAATATGATTAATTCACTTTTTTTCTCTTGTTTTTCTCTGTGATTAGGACAATTCTGGAGAAATGGATCTGCTGGAGAAGGACCCTTAATCTGAAAAGTGCACGGCAAATCATCAGGACAGAGCTGCCATCCACCTGGACCCCCCCCCGTGGTGCTGGAGAAAGCAGAACGGCGTTCAGGAACATCCTCCACCCAAACCTCTGCTTACTGCACTCCTACAGACGTATGAGTGTAGAACTATAGAGATCATCACTGCTGTCACTTCAGCCTTACATACTTTTACTTCAAATTAACACATTTCATCTGTGTGCCATATAGTACTTCTCATTTTGCATACTGTATATACTCATTACATTGCTGTTAACAGTTTATTTATTTGCAATACTCTCTAGATTTAATCTACAATTTAGATTATATTACTTAATCTAAATTGTGTTTGTTTATATTAATCTATATTTTATCTTGCACTTTTTTGTGTCTTAGTTTCAGAATTTGATTTTTTCTGTGTCCTTTCTTTTAATATATATTTAATGATTATAGCTTGAGTCTGTCTGATTCCCGAAACAGCTGCACATATAATAAAAACAAACAATTCGATAACACACTTTTGCTGATATTTGTTTTACTGCTGGTGATGTTAAATTACATGATTGATTTCCTCTGTCTTAATGATGAAAGTTCTCACCTACAAACTCCTCCTCGTCACCTACAAGTCCCTCCATGCCCTCTCCCCTCAGTACCTCACAGATCTCCTCCACCCTTACATCCCGTTCCGCACCCTTCGATCCTCAGACTCCGGCCTGCTCTCCATGCCCCATTCACGCCTCCGCACCTTCGGGGACCGTGCCTTCAGTGTCGCTGCCCCCCCCCTCTGGAAATCCCTCCCTGCTGAAATCCGTAACGTCGCTTCTCTGAACATCTTCAAATCAACCCTGAAAACTCATCTGTTCAACAAAGCCTTCCAACATTAACTCACTCTCCCCCCCCCTGCAATGTAACACTTCCATTTCTGCCCCGTTTTATGTTTTGTCCTTATATGTTTCTATGTTAAGCGACCTTGGGTTGATTAAAGGCGCTATATACATTTTTTAACTTATTATTATTTATTATTATTAATAGAAGACATGAAGCTGCAGAGAGAGGATGGATTTATTCTTACCTCTACTTTGTGATTAGATGAAAATACAAAATTGAACTAAAATAGTAATTGTTCAACACATTGTTTATTTCATTTACTGAGGTTTTAACCATTATGTACAACATGTGTACATAAGCAGTGGAATAATAGGATATCTCTGGGTCATTAAACTGTCTTAAATTCTGTTTAATTATATTAATACAAAAAATAGGCCATAGAAAATCTGTAATTGTGTATTTCAGCAGAGCGGGGGGTCACGGTGCTGCTGGACCTGGAGGTGCTGACCTGGTGTCAATGGGACATCATCTGGGCTGGTTTAGGGGAAGAAAGAGAATTTAACTGTTATAATCACAGCTATTAAGATTAGAAAACTAATATTGTTAAGAATCAATCTATACAACATGCTGTTGTTCATTTAGAAAAACATATCGTTTTATTAGTACAGAAAAATTAAGACTTATTTTAAATATGAAATAATATGATTAAATGGCATAAGCTATATACATAATGTACTTGTTAACTTACTAATGTAACATTACTGGGGGCTAAAGGAACAGCTTAATCTTATTTACCTGGCCATGGTTCCCTTTATTTCATCGTCGTCGGTGATCTCCAAAAAATGGTTAAAGTAAAAAAGTAAAGTTCGCGCAACAGAACAGCGCGTATCACGTGACATAAACAGGCAGCGCTCCGTAGGCTAGACCGTCTCATTTCGTAGGCCGCTCGGCCCAGCCTACGTGGGCTGCATCCTTCGTGGACCGCGTAGGCTGCGTCCTCCGAAGGATGCAGCCCCTGAATTGAGACACGGCCCTCATGTTTCAGTGTCACCACTTCCTGTCCTCAAGGTTTTGTTCCCTGTTTTCACCTGTTCCCGATTATCCTCTCTCTCTGTCTCAATGTTTTTAGTTTGTGTGCCCATTCCCCTTGTTGGCAATTTTGTCTTTGTACCGTTCCAGCTTTTTCTTCGTAGTGTCCGTGGTTTACCTGATCTTGCCACACAACCGGACGCTGCCTTTTGCCTACTTCACATTGTCTGTTTTGGTTGCCAATGTAACTTTTACCACTAAAGCTTTTTGCCTCCCAGTCGTGCTATTGAGTCCGTTGCCTGTGTTGTCACCAGCCATGTGTGAAAGAAGGTTGCTTCACTGCCTATGATACTCTGTTTCATTGACCTGGTGCTGGGTCAACACAGTCTCACTCCCTGATAGTCCAATAGCGACGCTTGGTCAGGGTCCTTTGGCATGCAGCTGTGACGCGCCGAGTCTCCTTCGGCTTCATAAACGGACGCAAAGAGCTTTCAACTGATTGCAATGTATTCCCATCGGCGGCGGTATTTGACGCTCAGGGAAGCACCGCATCGTTCCATGTCGGCGGCATTTAAAGGCAATGTGAGCGTCCATTCCCATTGGATAACGGATAATTTTACACCCGGAAGTAAGTATTCTCCTTACTGTCGATTGATTTTACAGTGATATCTTCACTACTCATCAACTCAAAAACACCAGATTATCCTTCCATTCCATATGAAAAAAACGTTAAGTGAAAGATAAAATCATACTTTATTCAGCAGTGCTTGCTTTACTCTTTGAAAGTCATCACATGAATGCATTGTAATGAATTGTTTGGCTGCATTAAATATTACACATCAGTCGTAGTTCTTTATTTATCTACAGAGATCGGGCCTCAGAATAGACCGGAAACTATTCTTTTACCGCTCTGTTTTAATTTCACAATAAAGTTAATAGTAATATTTTGTTTTGATATTATTGTTTGTTATTAACTACTAGACCGCTGGGTCATGTTAAGACCATCTTTTCTGTGTTGCTGTGGGTTTTTTCCATCGCTTTTGTGTTACAAATATCAAAACAATAACAAAATATATCCGTCGTAAACTAAACCGGAAACAGCAGTATATTTTATTTTGTTAACACTGTAAACTTGACAGCTTTTTAACCCGAACCACCTACTGGTTAAAGCACGTTATTACACGTTTAGAGTAATTGCAATGCAGGTAGATTGTGTTGCTTTTTAATGACTGTTTAAAATGCCTTTTTCTTCATGTCTTTCATTTTTGTAAAGCACAATTGCCTTGTGTTGAAAGGTGCTATATAAATAAAATAAACTTAACTTGCCTTGCCTTGCCTTGCCTTGCCTAAGGTCTGCTGCATGTTTTGTTGAATGTGTTATATTTGATGAAAACATTTAAATATTAAGAGTACATACAAAATAGGGGGAAAGTAGAATGATAGAAAATATCAAGAAGATACTGTAAATGATATCTAGAATAAAACAGTTTAGTGCCGGATGTACAAAGGAGGATGTGCAAAACAGACAAACTAATTAGGCTTTATTAAAACATTAAATAATACTTTAAGTTAAGGACTTCTTTTAAATACATGTAAGCAAAAAGCTTTGGGGGTATCTACAGATAAATATTAAGCCTGACAAAGTACTTCAAGCATAATATATTGCATGGTTTGTTATGGACAGTTTAATGGTGGAGGTACACACATATTGATAGATGTATTGTAATGCACTGTTGATTGCATAACTACACCGTAGTTGTATGATATGTCAATAAACCTTTGGAAATCTTGAAATCTTGAAAGGGATGTGCAAAATAGCCATTATATACAGTTTTTAATGAACAATTGGAGAATAACGAGTAATGAATATGCTTTATAGGGATCTGCAGATACATTTTTTGTCTTTTCAAGCACCCACTATCAAATATCTCGCCTGATTGTTGGCACTTGACAATCACCTTCACTGAATTTTACTCAGGTGTAACTAAAGTCTGATTGTTGTTTATATTTCACATCATTAATCCAAATCTGTAAAGTAACTAAAATAAATGTAGTGGAGTAAAAATACCAGGTTAACCTTAACGAAAGCCCTCAGGATTATAAAAGACCCCCATCACCCCAGCCACAAACTGTTCTGTCTGCTGCCGTCTGCCGGATCTTGTATATAGACTCTTTTCACTATTTCACTATTTTACTATTTTTCTTTTTGTATATACTTGCACTATTTTTTCTGTGTATCTGTTTTATTGTGTTGCACTGTTGGAGGAGCCTGTGTCCTAAGATTTTCATCGTCATAACTACACTGTAGCTATGTATGCATGACCAATGCGTACATAGGGGGGGGATGGTGGACACGTTCGATTCCTGTTTTGGTTAGTGTGCCGTCGATGGGATTCATTCCATTTCAAAGTGCTGTTTGACGCTCTGTGTAAACTTCGCGCACAGCCACTCCAACATCCAATCACAGAGCTTGAGGACTAATCACGGGGTTTGTCAAGCAAAGCGCATGTTGTAGTCCTAAACGATAGCTGAGGATTATGGGTAGTGGAGTGTCTTCTGCCATCCTAAACTCCGAAAAAATATTTGTTTCTCCGAATCGAAGGGGGAAAACACAAAAGCATTGCACACAATTTAAACCAATCAATGTTGTGTAATTAACAAGGATAATCTGGTGTTTTTGAGTTGATGAGTAGTGCAGATATCACTGTAAAATCAATCGACAGTAAAGAGAATACTTACTTCCGGGTGTACAGTTCTCCGTTATCCAATGGGAATGGACGCTCACATTGCCTTTAACTGCCGCTGACATGGACCGATGCGGTGCTTCCCTGAGCGTCAAATACCGCCGCCGATGGGAATACATTGCACTCAGTTGAAAGCTCTTTGCATCAGTTTATGAAGCTGAAGGAGACTCAGCGCGTCACAACTGCATGCCAAAGGACCTGACCAAGCGTCGCCATTGGACTATCAGGGAGTGAGACTGTGTTGGCTGGGTAGGCGGTGAACAGCTGTGACAGCTTTTTAGCTCGATGTTGCTGTGTCTGAAAGTAATGCTAAGTGGTAGAAAACCAAAAAAATAAGCTAAATTGGCTAAAGGCTCTGTCGAGACGGTAAGTCATCACACTGACTAATTTTATATTACATTCAGTCTTTATTGCTGTTATGGTTCGTTCACACCAGAGGCAAAGCAAAGATTTGCCCTGCGTAACTCGCACAAGTTTTACCGCGGCATCATTCGTTTTTGTTCTTGTCACTAAAACTAGACATGCTGGCAAGGAGGCGGGTCTTATCTCCATGTGGATACCTACAACAACAAAAGTAACATATTTTGTTGTGATTAGTAGTATATACTGTATATCAAAATGATGCGAAGATAACTACGTACCAATACAGATGAGTAAAGACCATGAATTAATGCTATGGCAAGTGTGTCCACAAGATGGAAGACAAAACACTTTAAAATGCTTGTTTTCTGAATAGAGATTGTATCGATTGGGCAAGGCTAAGCTACCATTGTAGCTGCCCCAACGAAACTCAAAATAACTTAATATCAGAATCAGAATCAGAAACGGGTTTATTGCCAGGTAGGTTCACACATACGAGGAATTTGACTTGATGTTGTGGTGCATACATAAAATATAAAACAAAGAATCTCCATATAAAACAAAAAATCTAATATAAAACAAAAAATCTTTAAGGACACTGTAATAAAATATAGTTAAATAGCAATAAAATAGAGCAGTAATTTACAGTGAAATAGATTGCAATTATAGAATGAATTATAGAATATAAACTATGAAATATGAAATAAGAATATGTGCAGTAAGCAGTATTTGAGCATTGTGTGCATTAATGTAATGCATATAGAGACTACGTTGTGGCTGAGGTAAAGTGTCAGTGGGAGGGCCGGGCCTTGTTTAAGAGGCCGGTAGCGGAGGGGAAGAAACTGTTCAGGTGGCGAGAGGTTTTGGTCCTGATGGAGCGCAGCCTCCTGCCAGAGGGGAGGGGGATGAACAGTTTGTATCCAGGCTGGGAGGGGTCGGCCACTATCTTCCCTGCCCGCCTCAGGGTTCTGGAGGCGTGCAGGTCGTGGAGGGTGGCAGATTGCGGCCGATCACCTTCTCTGCGTACCAGATGGTGATGGAGGAGGTGAGGATGGACTCGATGATGGAGGTGTAGAAGTTCACCATCATCGTCTTTGGCAGGTTGAATTTCTTCAGCTGCCTCAGGAAGAACATCCTCTGCTGTGCTTTTTTGATGAGGGAGCAGATGTTCTGCTCCCATTTGAGGTCCTGGGCGATGATGGTGCCCAGGAAGCGGAAAGACTCCACAGCAGTTACTGGGGAGTCACATAGAGTGATGGGGGCGGGTGGGGCTGCGTTCTTCCTAAAGTCCACAACCATCTCCACTGTCTTGAGAGCGTTGAGCTCCAGATGGTTGTCCCCACACCAGGTCACCAGATGGTCCATTTCCCACCTGTAGGCAGACTCGTTCCCACCAGAGATGAGTCCGATGAGGGTGGTGCCATCTGCGAACTTCAGGAGCTTGACAGACTGGGGACTGAAGGTGGATATAGACATGAATAAAGAAGCGACTCAATTTGCAATGCCATCGACAGTCTGTGGTTTGTCTATCAGCGTCTTTGCATTGACCTGATATGCAATCACTAGGTGTCTCGTGTAATCGCACCATTAAGAATATGTGTGATTATATTTTAAGCTTTGCGAAAAACATTATTCCATACAACTCTACTGTAGCAGGGTGGCTGCAGAAATCTCAGATACAGTATCTCAAAACTTTGACAAATAAAACTATATTTTTTCCATAGATAGATACCACAAGAGGTAAGTGGCTAACCTGTTTTGGGGAAATTGTGTTTACTGACCTAAAAATATAATAATAGTTTGTCACCTAGTTTTCTTCCTTCCATTACAAAGTCAGCCTTTATTCAATGGTTTCAGTATCAAGTCATGTTGGTTTCTTCTTGACAACACTTGCTTTGATAAATGAGTCAATCAAGCAAATGATTTATCACATTAGCAGGAGTCCAACAGGTCTATGGATTTCATTCATTTCCTGTCAGCCCATGAAAACAGTGCAGAGATGAGATGTGCCTCTGTCACCAACACATCTTACCATGGTTCTCCTTAAGCACATGTGATGTGAATGATATTTCAATTACAGCAGCTTATCTTCCCTTTTGCAATCGCATCTCATAATAGACTATTATCCACGGCTTTTCATGCTTGATTATTAAAAAGGATTTCAAGAATCCATGGGGGTTTGCCAGCAGCAACAAATGAGGCAGAGAATTGAGAATTGATTTCTTATTGAGCAGAGAAAACACCCTCCCCTCCTCAAGCCCACTGAGTTAGACTACAATCCTGGATTTACATGACAACTTTATCCAAGGCTGTCATATTTCATTGGGGTTGTTTTCCCAATGAGAAACAAAGAAACGGGGACGTAGACTTCTGTGGGTTTTGCAACACAGCGGTGAGTGCTGGTCTCCGTGGGGGAAAAGAGCTAACTGCAGCGGTGAAAGCACAGAGCTTCACTGCTGAATTATGAGTCCCTTAGCCCCAGAGCTTTTGCACTAACCTTTATGATACAGTATACGCTGGCACCCACAAAAGCATATGCACATTTGTTCACTCAGACCCCAATCAGACGGAGGTGGAGACATACTGTATACTTGCACACTGACACAGTGAAATATCGTTTTTTATAAAATACTTCATTCACAGGAACACACACACATTAGCTAACTGACATGCTGTGTTGTAAATGGCCTTGTGTGTTGTATGAGCATTGCAGAGGAAACACCAGTTGCTTTTTATCCAGAGCTTTAATTTATTAGAGAAGCCGGCTTCCTTCATACAACATCTGCCTCCGTGTAAGGACAAGCCAAGTATGATGTATAAGAGTTTTGAACCCAGTCTCACATCTAAACGTGTAATAACTACGTTGGTCCACAACTTGGGATGTAGTAATACAAAAACGCCTCTGAAATTGTAGGATCCCTACATTTTTTTCACCATTCATTTCCAATGGCTGGCGTCTATGTCACGTGATCTTCAACTCTCTCTCAGCAGAAAAAAAACATGGCCGACCTTCGTTTTATTCTCGGTGGAAAATACCTATTTTAAGGTTAGTTTGGCCATTAAAATGCGTTTTGATGTCATTTGATGCGAGAAATATGAGTTGTTATTTCAGATTATTTGTGCAGTGGATGTACATGGTCTTTTAGTTTGCTAGTTATTACGAAGATTACAAAGGAAATTGTACACATTCAACGTTTTCATGGTTGCTAAGGTGGTTGCCATGGACGCTGCTATCGAGTGCTGTTAAAACCTTGTCTCCTAAAAATTACGTTCCCACAGAACTAAACTGCATTCTCAATTACGTTAGAAACGTATTTTCTCCCACGTTACGTTTGTTATGAACGTATCTCAAATACGTTTATTTTTACATATCTTCTAGAAACATACTTTCTCCCACGTTACGTTTGTTATGAACGTATTTTATACGTTTATTTTCTACATATCTTTGCCATTTATTGTCTTGCTTATAATAATGATAATAGTCATTTATAAATATCATTTTAGAGCACACATTTGAAATCGAGAATCGGGCTCGATATATGGTTAAATTAAAATCAGTAGGCGAGGCTGTAATTTCGACAGCTGTTACTCTCATGAGCGAGGCAGAAAATAATAGTTTTAACATGCCAAAAAGCTGCTGTGTCGTTTATTGCACCTCAAACATTAAAACAAATCCAGAGTTACGTGTTTCTGTACTTCTCTAAGAAGAAAGGACAGTAAAAGAAGAGCTCTGTGGCTTCAGGCTGGATCGCCGTTCAAATGAAAGCGTTGGTTTCCCCAAAAGTTGGCGGGGCTGTAAAGTGACGTAGATTTTACTCTCATCTATTATTCAAAACCATTCTATTTATTCTAACGTAAATTACATGCCAGTGTTTTATCTTTTTATTTAGCGATTTGTTTTTGCATGTTTAACTGGGAATGTTTTCATGTTGAACCGGAAGTACGTCACTTAAATTTGTCTTCTTCGTCCCTTTTACGTTCCAGACAATGCATGGCTCAGCGTAACAGACTGAACAGCGACCCCAGGTGTCTACATTGGAATTACATCTTCATTACTGAAGGAGAAATACTTTACCTGGTGTTTTTTAACTGGGTTTTTAATGCAGTTGGCTTTTCTTAATGGTTACAATATTAGTATGAGTTATATCTGAAGCAAATTATGTTTCTGAAGATGTGTAGTCAATTCCACCCTTCAATGTAGCATAAATGTGAACTCTCATTACAGGAACAATACCATTAAATGACGGATATACCTTTCTGTCTGTGATGTTTTACAAATCAGATATTAATGTGTAGAAGTAAAACATGAGAAGTAGTATAGCAATATCCTGTAAAATTATGTAAAAACATGAATAAAACTACACATCTTCAGATGTTATACATACATATGTGTGTCCTACCACACTAATAATACAAAGTTATTATTAGTATGCTGTTTGTACCTTGTGTGCACCGCCTAGTGGTTAAAGCACGTTATTAAATTATTTTTGTTGAATAAGGTTATTTTTGTTGAATAATGTTATTTGATGAAAAAATATTAAGAGTACATACTTTCATAGGGGGAAAGTAGAAGGTCAATGATAGAAATATAGAATATAAAAAATCAAGAAGATACTGTAAGTGAGGGTGCCCACACTTTTTCAGCTTGGGAGCTACTTTTAAAATGACCAAGATCTACCTACAGGGCCGCCCCTGCCCAATCTGTGTCGCGAGCGCGGGGGGAGGGGTGCTAGTGGAGTAAACGGCGGATAAACTGTGCTTACACTAATTGCGCCGCATAAGCGCATAATAGTGCGCCGCATTTGCGCTTCAGATGAGGAGGTGAGGCCCCCTCATAACGGCATGCACCCGTATGGCACAATACAACTCAGACTGGCTTACCTGTATGTCAATCAAGTGGCAAATGCCATAGTAAGGATGGATGATAGGCTAACTTTATAAAAAAAAAAAATATATATATATATTTTTTTTTCCTTATTTCTTTTTCAATGCCATGCGATCTACCCACACTACCTTTGTGATCGACCGGTCGATCGCGATCGACGTAATGGGCACCCCTGCTGTAAGTGATCTCTACAATAAAACAGTTTAGTGCCGGATGTACAAAGATATTAATAGGAGGACCTTAGAAACCTTAGAAAATCTTGAAATCTTGATAGGGATGTGCAAAATAGCCATTATATACAGTTTTTAATTAACTATTAGTAGAGAATAACGAGTAATGAATATACTTTATAGAGATCTGCAGATAAATGTTTAGTCTTCTCAAGCACCATCTATCAAATATATCTCTCCTGATTGTTGGCACTTGACAATCACCTTCCCTGAATTTTACTTAGGTGTAACTAAAGCCTGATTTAAGGGTTGTTTATATTTCACATCATTAATCAGAATCTGCAAAGTAACTAAAATAAATGTAGTGGAGTAAAAATACCAGGTTAACCTCTGAATTGTAGTGGAGTAGAATTACAAAGTAACAATGAGCTGTCATGTGGGTATATATTAATGCTGCCCATTATGGACACAAGCAATTTTCACCCATTTATTAATTACATGTTTTACATTTGTACACACCAATTTGTTTCCTATTGCCTAAACCTCCAGGGCTGTACACAGTTTAATGTCAACAGTCTGTCAACTTCTAATTTTGGGAAAAATGAAAACGTTTTTTAAAACTACAATTCCCAATAGAGACGTGCCATAGAACATGTTGCGAAACACAATAGCCAGCATGTGTAGTTCTGGGGGGGTGTTCGAGTCCAGTTTTGAATAATCTGCCGTGGTTTCGTTGAGAGAGAGAGAGAGAGAGAGAGAGAGAGAGAGAGAGAGAGAGAGAGAGAGAGAGAGAGAGAGAGAGAGAGAGAGAGAGAGAGAGAGAGAGAGAGAGAGAGAGAGAGAGAGAGAGAGAGAGAGAGAGAGAGAGAGAGAGAGAGAGAGAGAGAGAGAGAGAGAGAGAGAGAGAGAGAGAGAGAGAGAGAGAGAGAGAGAGAGAGCGAGAGAGAGAGAGAGAGAGAGAGAGAGAGAGAGAGAGAGAGAGAGATAGATAGATAGATAGATAGATAGATAGATAGATAGATAGATAGATAGATTCACCCTACACCATACAGGCAGAGGTTGCTGAACTAACTGTTCAGGAAGATTAATATTGATAATCGAACCATTGACCTTCCAATTTGGAGGACGACCACTCTATGTCCTTTTCTTTCTTGAGAAAAATTCAGACATCCGGTTGCTAGGGCATTAACAGTTTGATACAGAACCCTCAGTAATCTGAATGCTTCTATCCAGGGCCGGCCCTTGGCACTGGCAAACTAGGCGGTCGCCTAGGGCGCCAGATCTGGAGGGGCGCTGCGCTGGGAGAAAAAAAAAAATGATTTAAAACAAATTAAAATTAATTTTTTTTAAATTTGTATTCTGCCTAATTTTCTGCCCTTGATGTAATACATTTACATTAATAATTGAATAAAGTAAACACCCTTTGCACCCCGGGCCGGCAACATTTTGCATTTGCCCTGTACGATGGGCGCTGTAAGGGATGAAAGTGGGGGATGATCACTTATCACTGATCACTTATCAGCTCACAGCCAAAGTGAGAGAGAGCCTCCGAGCGAGAGAGAGAGAGAGGGCGGTACCGCGGATTGTTGTTGGATTGAGGCTGATAACTACAGCTCAGTGAGGTAAAGGACTCTGAGTATTTAGATAGTTCACTTTAGTCTAAGTTATCTCAGTGGGTCTCAAACGGTTTGGTCACAATTTATGTAAACAAATATTTCCAAGGCACACCTTTATAATTATTAGGATAAATAACAGGTTTGACATTTTGTCATACAGATGAATGGCATGTGTATTGGGGCCTTGCATTGAACTGTTCAGTTTGTTCAGCTCAGCGAAAACATCAGCAAGATAGGCAAGTTTGGTGACCCAAACATTGTCACTGAAAAGTGCAGCCAGCTCTGTGCGCTTTTGGAGAAGTAAAAACTCCCGAATAGACTTGCGCAATTCCAACACACGTGACAACACTGTTCCACGTGAAAGCCATCGAACTTCGGAATGGTACAGTAGCGCAGTGTTTCTTCTCCCTCAGCAGCACAGAGATTGGAGAAGAGACGCGTTTGCACTGCGCTCTTCTTGACTAGATTGACTACTTTCACTACCGAGTCCATGACATCTGCCAATTCAGCGCTCATATCTTTGGCAACAAGTGACTCCCTGTGTAGCATGCAGTGCGTCCAAATCACTTGCGGAGACACATCCCTTACAAGCGCGATTAGTCCACTTTTTAAACCAGCCATGGCTCTTGCACCGTCAGTGCACAGCGCAATACATTTTGTCCACGGAATGTCATTTTCTCTGAAAAAAATATCAATCACTTTGAAGATTTCAGAACTAGTTGTGCGTTGAGGGAGGCACTTACAAAACAAAAATTCCTCCTGCATTTCCTTATCATCGACAAAGCGCACAAACGCCAGAAGCTGGGCGTCCTTAGACACATCTGTTGACTCGTCTAATTGTAATGCAAATGCATCTGCCAACCTCAGCTTCTCTATCAGTTGCACCCTCACATCAGATGCCATCTCGTCTATACGGCGAGCTATGGTTGTGTCCGACACTGGAATGGTTTTCAGTTTGTTAATGTCAATATCATTCCCATACATTGTTTTACACATATCGGTTGCTGAAGGCAATATTAAATCCTCTGCAAGTGTGTATGGCTGTTTTTCTGGGCAATCCGAAGAGCAATTTGATAAGAGCATTTCAAAGCTAGCTCACCAACTTTGGCTGATTTTCTGATCAATATCTGTTGACCTTGGAGGGATTTGAGGCTAGCTTGGAAGTATTCAACAGGTTTGTCTTTTAAGTGGCTGTGTGTTGTCTCCAAGTGACGCTGCAGCTTTGATGGCTTCATAGATTCATTTGAAAGAACAGTAGAGCAAATGACACACATTGGAAATTCAATGCCATCTGTCTCCTTAAAGGTAAAACCAAACTTCAGATAATTATCTGCATATTTTCGGGTCTTCTCTCGTTTGCGCTTACCCTTATTAGCTGCTACATCAGCAGCAGGTTCCGCCTCGCCACTTGCATGTTCACTGGTGGTTTCTGAGGTGGATGGTATCTCTCTTGTGCTTGTGGATTTTTTTAGTCGAGTTACAAAACAATCCATTTTTATATATATATATATATATATATATAAATAAAGGTATGGTCTTCTCAATAATATCGCAGCGTGCGTCCTTGTGTCTGGGTCCTTAGTAAACTGGGGACTGAATAGGCTCTCGGCCAATCACGGGGAACCTGACAGAGCCAGCGTGTGTCATGCGGCCTCGTGATTGGCACAGCAGCGATAGGGGCGGGTCCTCCCCTTTGTGTACAGGAGGCCTGGTGGGACAGGTCCGGGGTAGTCTCCTGCTGTGAGTGAACCGGCGCCTAGCTTGAGATAGCTACTGTGTGTAGCTGAATGCGTGAATTGCTGACTGAAAGATAACGTCTTCTGCCTCCATTTCTCCGTTCGCTACAATATGTTGGATTCATGTTAATGTGCATTTAAAGACATTTCAATTTGTGGGAAAAAAATGTTTGGAATTTTTTTTTTTTTAAGAAATATAAAAAATTGTCTAATCAACCAAAGATTTTGCGACCCTGCAGTACCTCCGCGGACCCCCTGTTGAAGACCTCTGCTCTAGTGTGAATGCATTTAATCGATGGTTCTGACTTTCGTAAAATTACAGGGAATCCTGGTAGGCTATCATCATCAGGGTAGGAATTTCACGGCGGCCATGACGGCCATGGCCGTCGTTGCCCCTCGGTCTGGCCGTGAGGCCCCGAAAATAATTGTAATAATTTGTGCCCCTCACACTGTTAAAATCTCGAAGTTGCTTTGAAAGCGTCAGAGCACTGGTCTGGTCTCTGAACTGCATTATGCTGCGTTCACATGGACGCGATGCGAATATTCGCATTGCTCTAATCGCTGGAGTTTCACCGTGGCTGTCAGCTGTCATTCAAACAGGACGCGCTGGAAAGGGGGCGGGGCTTTACACAGTATTTACATGGATACACAGAAAGTATCCATGTAAATACTGTGGTAGAAACCAACAACAAGGAAATTAACATATTTTACCGTGATTTAATTGTAATACACGTTTCAAAATGATGCCGAAGTAACAAAATACTGATAACGGTTAGTAAAAACCATGAATTAATGCTTTGACAAGTGTGCAGACAACACGGCAGGCGAAAAACCTTTTAAAATCCGTGTTTTCTGATCGGATCGATCAGGCTAAACTAACCTGTAGCTCATTGACCATCAACTGGCGGCTCGCGGGCCACATCCGGCCCCCCAGACATTCTCATCCGGCCCGCACGGCGGGGGTGACTGTGGCGTTGGCGGAGTGGTTAGTGCGTTCGCCCCCCACTTTTTTTTGTATATAACGTCTCGTGAGTAATGTGCAGTACCGGAGTACAACAGAGAGGCAGCAGCTGCGGGACAGTAGACTGCCTACTGCGTAGCCTTCCCTGCCCTGAAGAAGAAGTTATCCTTCGTTAGCGTGAAGAGTCTGCTAAGCTTTATACCTGAACGTGCTCCACTAGCACTGCATCTCCTCCAGACCGGAAGACCTTGTCTACAACCAATCGAGCGCTTCAAGAAGACACAGCTCATAGGTAATGACGACAGGACGTAGATATATCATGTACAGTTATTTTGTGCAATTGGACTACTAACTAACTCGATCAAATGTATGCAATGTAATACATGTTGTACACAAAAACACAAACCTTGGTTCGTACTTTTAGGTGTAAAAGGCAAATAAAAGTTGTTAATGGATGAAGGAGGTACAAATAATAGATGAATAGTTCCTGAAGCAAAAAAACAATGCTAATTGCTAACACTGCTGTTATTGCACAGCTTAATTCAGTGGCATTACTGATGTTCCCTCAGATGAGAATCTATATCTCTCATTTATTCAGTCTCTAAACAGTCTCTCCCTCCAAAGTAAACCTCTCAAAGTTCTGCCACTGAGGTAAATAAGATTGGAATAGTGACACTATTTCCAAAAGCGTTGATTAGTGAGAAGCTCTCCTCACCGCCAGTTTAATTATAAAACTCCAGACCAGGTTAGCCATGCAGCATTTGTTAACATGGTGATCTATCCAAAAGTGAGTTACCTTCATGATAATATAAACTCTTTAGGCTCAGCTAAAGAGTTTTGGGGGTTTCCTTTTCCTGTAGCTTTTTATATAGGTTTTAGTGCATGTAATAGGTCTGCAAAGGGAGTTTCTCTCCCACCCCCCTGCCTGAAATGCCTCGCTTGGATTATGTAACACACTTTTATGCTCTGGTTTCAGACACAGGGTGATAAGAGGGGCTGCAGCACATTTTTGAACATCAAAGCATGTAAACATGTAACAGTAGAGGCACAAAATAAAAATATGAACCCAAAGAGGAGCTTAATATGTCCTCTATAATTCCACAAGGGATAGTATGAGTTTCATTACAACTCAGATAAACCTGACACTCAGAGCCTTAAAGAAACATAGCCAAGCTTTCATCAGAGAAAACTAATGCAGACAGGCGTTTTGATTTGCAGCCTACAGTATTTCTGCAATCAATATTCATGTAAAATGTTGAACATAACAAGTATTAAATCATTTCAGGAAGACCGTCAGTAGTGCAGGTAGAATAATGTTTGGAAAAAGGGTTAGTCTATAACCTGAGAGGATTTATTTTTTTATTACGCCATGTTTGTGAGTTCAGATAGTTGAGATGTTCATTTAGTACTACTTTTCCATCTTAGATGGTCAAATTAAACATCATGCGTCAGGATAAGCGAAAATATATATATTTTTTAATATATAATGTATAAGGGTTCAGAAATAAACTCCTTGAAAAAAAAAGTTTTCATTATAAAGTCCTACAAAATTGTTATAACTTCTAAGTGTTCACCAGTACTAAAGATTTCATACTAATTTAGCGAAATTGAGACATCTTAATCCCTTTACAAAATGCTGACTTTAAAAAAAAAAAGATTTTCAGTAGTTTTCGAAAGAGAGAGTATTGTCTCAGAGGTATAGATTAGATTACATCATTTTTTTCCTATTTGGCTCCTTTGGAAAAAAAATTAATAACTGAAAGCATAATGTTCTCCGAGCAGGCGAGACTGATTTAATGCCTCACCTCAGAACACCTCAGCATGCATATACCTCCCTTCCACACCCCCGCCCCTCCCTGTTCTTTCTTCTCCCTCCCTCCTTCACTCCCCTGTGGGGCCTGGACTTTGTGTGTGTACAATGCAGAGGGCTTGAACTCGGAGGCCTGGTAAATGCTCCGTGAGGAAAGATCAATTTTTCATGGATGAGTCCCTGGTGTTTTAAGAGGCGGACAGAAATGAGGGGGGGCTGCTCTCTCCCACCGATTAACAAAAGAAACACTGATGTCCCTTAAGACGGGACAGTGCAAATTCATAACGATTTTGGTTCAGTTGAAATCATATTCCTTTTTAAGTTATAGGAAGTAAGTTTGAAGATGAACAGCTGATAAATAATTGTATTCTCTGTCTTTGCTATTTTACGAATTTCAACAGATTAGATGTGAGCAACAATAAGTCACAACGCTTTTGCTTGACCTTAAAATTAACCTTATTGACCAAACATACAATATTTTTAACATTTAATTTTCTGTAAAAATTAAGGTATGTTATTGCTGAAGAGTAAAATGTTTATATTGTAAATTTGAAATGTATATATCAGCTAAATCTACGATATCAAATAATAATATGGTTAATTTTGGGGTATTTAAAAGCTTGTTATTTTCCATGAATTTAGCCTTTTTAAAATATGTTCACAGTACAATTGTATTTTCCACATGTTTTCTTTAATGTACTATTTCTTGGATGAAGGTTATTAGATGTATCTATTCCAGTGATATAATATTTGGGGTTTTATTTTATTTTAGTGTTGCCTATGTCATTTCTACACTTTTTTTTACAGTGTTTTTGTAATTAGCAGACACAGGGTTATTTTAATTCAAATGCAGCATGTCTAAGACATTTAAAACTGAATGATATCCTCAATTCCAAATCATATCTGCTAATCTTTTCTCTCAGGGTTGTAGTCTAGCTTGTTGCACATGTTGCCAAACCACAGTCATATCACAGCAGATGCCCAGTTATTTTTTTAAGAATGGCTTGGGAATCGGAGGGTTGTAAGTTCACATTCCAAAACGGACTTGAGTACTTGAGAGTGGACTGTTGGCCCATACTGATCCCCAGGCACTAAATGTATAAAATAGCACTGCTCCTAGTACTTTCATGGGTTAAATGCAGAGTCTAAATGTAGCTGTCTTTGCTGTGTACATGTGGGACAAAAAAGCAAATCCATAATGCAAAATTAGATGGAATCTAAAAGTGCTTATATGTAGAGACCATTTCCCTCTTCATAGAAAAGAATAACAGGGAATAAATAATGTAATTTCTCCCTTTTGGCCACATTTTTCCCCTCTTAAAAACAGGCTGTCACGTGTTTTATGTATTATCTTAATTTTCCTACGAGGATAAATAAAGGTCCATCTTAAATTATCTTATGGACTCAATACACTGATGGTTTGACTTAAAGGACAGCAAGTACATAATGAAATGATAATTCTCCAACAGTGGTACTAAATAGTGCAACTGGTGGCGAAACAGAAGTCTCAACATGACACTTCTTTCAGGGAGTGAACTCTGTAAAGTATTGCTGGAGACACTTTAATAGACTTTTCAAGAGGGTCTTTTTAGTATTAATTTCACAGCCGCATAGCTACAAGAGGATTTAATTTGTTCGGGCCACACACACACTTTGTGACTCTTTGACTCGCACTGTGAGATTGGAGAAAGTCCAGTTTGGTGGCTACACATCTAATTGCCTGTGAAATGCAGCATGCCTATTTCAAGCCAAATTATATTTCTCCCTTTTCATCCGATGCAATTTCAAAGCAATGAGGTCGATGAGTGCCACTGAACCCAATGAGGCATTCAAAACCGATACATTTTTGTATTGTTAAGTACATGTCCTTATACACTATGTTCAAAGCGTCCTCTAACAGTAAATTTACTTAACGTTTAATATGCCAGGCTAGTGAGTAGGACGTCCTCCGCATACATCGAGCACGAGACAGTGGAAGGACTTCTTTGAGGACTCAGAGCACGCTTTGTCCCGGGGGTTGGCTGTGGCTGAGAAGTCTTTTTTTCAAATATCCCTCACGGGGAAAAGGGAGAAAGACCAATCACCCGCTTGATTAGATTAGCGGACATGGGACAGATAAAGTGTCGGTTGGCTGATTGAGAGAAAACGGAACGCAGGCCAGGACCTTCTCCTGCGGATCACATTAATTGTACTTTAAGTCTGCGGGCCTGCAGCTAAGCTAACACTTCTTGCCAGGAACGCAATTAATATAGAATGTCTACTTGTTGCCATCCACATCCAAGTGTGCTGGTGACTTTTCACACACACACACACACACACACACACACACACACACACACACACACACACACATGAATACTCTCACTCAGGCTACAGCTCTGAGGGTGATTAGTGGCTACGTTAGCTGCCTCCCAATGAGTTTTACCACAATCCACATCTACTGCAGCATGCAGGTCTTACGGGCAGAGCATTAATCAAGCGCCGATGGCCATCTTGTTAAAGTCTCTTATATCAGAGCCGTGCTGATGCTTATTGTGGTGTTTGGATCACCATTCTATTAATGAAACAGTTTATATTTCAATGATATACAGTTGGTTTGAATACAGATGCAAATGATTTTTGCAGCCGACTGTCATTGGAGACATAACACCGATATGAGTTCCTCTGTAGTTTTTTGCAGAGGCTAGATTGGTTTTCAGTTGGTTCGACTTGAGAGCCACTTAAGAAACAGTTTTCTTTTTCCACTGACCAGAGCATGAGAGAAGCCATGTCATAATAATGTTTACAGTGCTACAATGCCATTGTGAATGTCCCTCACAACAACAACAATGGTGGACTTCAGCCTACCCTGTCCTAACTTCAGCTGTTGTTTTAAGTATTAATCCACAATCCACATATTTCCCCATAAATGTATATATTTTTTAAACTTCTAATTGACAATGTTTGGCAACATAGTGCTGTAAATAAAGGATTGTTTATTGTGAAGTTTTACAAAAACAAGCCTGTTTGCAATCCTTGCTTGAAATAGTTTAACGAGCTCTCCATTGATATCAGGACGGCAGAAAGTCTACACATCTCTCGCAAACAAAAAAAACACCTGTTTTGCTTGCACCTTTGCCATTAAATGTAAAAGAATAAGAAAAAAACACTTAGCCCATTAATGCACCAGCACTTACAATGGTTTGGGTTATTTGAAGTGAATATATCTGCATTTTCTTGTTGAATAAAAGCAGAAGTTAATTAAATGAATTATAATGTAATGTAAGTTTATATCTTATTACATGGACGATGGTAGCCTAGCCATAAAAGCCATTTTGACTAATCACTGACAAGATTTAGAGCCAACAAACTAAATATTACCTTTATTAGTTTTGGCTTGTTTACTAGAATATTGTCTCTCACATTATATTAAACTCCACGTCGCAGAACATTAACCAGACAGACTTTTGGCATGTTAATTATATATTATCAAGTCCTTTGAATGAGAAGGTACTACCACAATGAGGAGAGATGGGTTGTAATTCAAAATCTATTGAATAATTAATGTGTTACACATATGTCTGGTTAATGTTGCAGGACTTTTATATAGTTCTGATGGTTCTAATGTATGCAGCTTTTGGAGTTGCCCAGGCCGATTGTTGGTTCCCTAATTAAACCAGTTTTTGGGCCCATGCAAGAGCTTGCACCGCATGAGCGGGAACACAAAAATCTAGAAACTTACCCTAACAATTTCGAGGTGGCGTTTTTGTTCTTTGTAGTACAGTAGGAGTCTATTTCAGTGGCCTATGTGTGTGTGTGTGGTGTGTGTGTGTCTGTATGTGTGGGAGCAATGTGCTCAGGAGAAATCAGTACTTCCCCAACAAGACCCCCACCTGAGCCTCACAGTGACCGTGGACAGCACACAGAGCAGGAGAAGCTCAAATTGGGCTCTTGGGACTTTTCAACCAATTAAGGGTTTGGTTGACCCATCAGTCAAGAAGCATGCTTTAAATAGGTGGTTCAAGAAATTGATTCAGAGAAAATTGTCCAAATGTTTTGTGTCTAAAATAAGAAGTTACAAAATATCTATTGGATAATTTACATCAAGCATTTTCATAATGCTCTACTTACTTCAATGACTATAGGGTTTCAGTTTTCATTTGTTTTGTGAAGGTCATTTAATATGGGGTGCATTTGAGATCACAGACAATGAGGAGCCACAAATTGATGCGACTGCACAGGTTAAATTCGAATGAAAAATGACCTTTACGCATCTGCTTTACTAGCGTGAATAAACCAGAGGACAGAGACTGGAGGAAATAACAGAAATAAATATTGTCTGATGATTTCTAAGATTAGTCAGGCTGAACTTCGGAATATCTGTCAGTAAAGCAAACACGCGGATTTCCCAAAATAGCCTATAAAATTGATTTCTTAAAAGAAGGAGAAGCTGAGGGTTGATGAATCATGACAATGTTCTTTTTTTTCGGGCAGCTACGAGAATTTTATATCGTCTTCCCTAGGCCTACTGTTAATCTAACTGTCTGCTTAAAAAATACACATCAACAATGTTTTTAAAATTACTCTCACTGCCTGAACGATAGACACTGGGACGTACTGCCAGTCTAACCATATGGTGTTAAGTAATACTTCCAATTTAAGAGAGCCACGAATTTGGCGCTAGCTAACAAAAATTCACTAGGTAGCTTGTTAGATGGGTTGCTAAGGTAAGCTAGCTCACTAGGTAGATAGTGAACATAGTTAAATCACACACTGACAGTTGAGTTCGGTTTTTAAGTTAACTTGTTTTTATAAATGTCAACACTGTGGACCTTTGTTTACCCTTCTGGCAGTGAGAGTTATTTTAAACTGTCCAACCGGCTAATATGTTTTGGTACTTTTCGTAG
This sequence comes from Dissostichus eleginoides, assembly GCA_031216635.1. Classification (NCBI taxonomy): domain Eukaryota; kingdom Metazoa; phylum Chordata; class Actinopteri; order Perciformes; family Nototheniidae; genus Dissostichus; species Dissostichus eleginoides. The sequence goes on from CM062266.1 coordinate 7,213,795, forward strand.
CTCCTCCTTGGTACCTTTCGCAGGATCCATCTACACCACACAAGACACCACAAAGTTATTAAAAACATTTCCTCCACCGATCGCCAAAGTAGAAGATAATCTCAAATAATATCCATTGTTTACAATGCTTATAGTGTTAACTAAGACATAAGGTTGTAACCGGAAGAGGGAAAAGGGGCGGGGCTACATAAGGTTAATAGTGCTACAGGGATTTCATCTAATGTGCGATTGGTTTGAATTTGACGTGACACTTTACGTCTGATCAAATCGTGAGAAGTTCTTTAAACACTTTTCCTGAACCTAAAATTCACCTTCATTGACCCTCTTCTCATCCTCGCTCATTAAATCCTTCCCCGAATTACTGGTTCCTCCCCATTAGCTGCCCTCTGGAAATTTCTCAACTCAAACTTCTTCCTCCCCATCCTCTTGTCACTTCATTTTTTGATCCTGGTTTTTCCCTAACATTCTCCTGTATTCCAATCCTCTCACCAGAGACTCAAACATCCTTCTGTACTCGTTTTAATTCTTCTTGATCTCGGGGATGTCTCCCTTTAATTCCCTGGCAGACTCCGATGCTGCGGGACAGATTCCCACAAACGTCATATCACACTGAAGCAATATTCTGTCAACTTTTTGGATCTTTTAATGTAATATTTGTGCTTGTTTCAATGAGAACTTTTGGGCAGCTCATGATGTATTCTGTAAGAAAAATTGAATAAGGAACCCAATCTAAGTATCACAATTTAGGTGCAAGTCATGTAACCTGGACACTTTCCTTTACCTTTGGGTTACCTCAATATAAAAGGCAATGCCCATAACCTCAAGGGAAAATACATCAATAAGATGGCTTTAACAAGTGTATCTTGTAAGACAAGAGAACAATGAAGCTTTAAAAAGTGAAAAGTTGCTGCTATCCTTTTTAAATATTTTAAATGTATGTTTTCATATTTTATATAGTGCTTTTGCTCCCAATGCTTTACGTATGTTTTCCAGATCATACTTAAATACTTAAGTAGCATTATACATCTAGTACTTTAACTTGCAATGGAGTATCTTTACAGTGTAGCCTTAGTACTTTTACTAAAGTAAGAATCTGAATACATCTTCACCACTGACCATGGATTAGTTGTATATAATAAACAGGGGTTTAGTCCTGTGATCCTTCTCTTTGTGGTGAAATTGTCCTTCTGATGCCACACTGGCCACACTGACACAAACAGCTACTGAAAGCTCCCTCACAAGTGCAGAAAGCCCATCAGACAGTCTCAAGTGAGACAATTATAAGTTCCATCCTAAATGTGCCGCCTGTCCGACAGCATACCGTGTCAACCCTCTGATAGACTATGATTGTGCATCACACCCATAAACACACGCCTTGCGTTGCTGAATAACTAACCGTTTGATGTGAGATGACACTTTTTAAGATAAGAACAAATGGGGTCCTGCCCTCTTTTCTCCAATCCTCGACCCTCTCACTAAACACTTTAAAGAGCTTAGGGCTTTATTTCCAATCGCTGCCATGCGCTTTCAATGGGAGTGGCGAAAAGGTTAATGAATTCACCGCTGTAAGCCACAACCCCCCCCTTTACAGTGGACACAGAGAGAGGTGGAGGGTACATGAGGCTCCAGCAGCATGCTGATGAAGGAGCAGCAGCAGAGGAGAGTGCCACTGCCCCCTGAAGGTGGAGATCTGCAGGTGCAATTCCCGTTGGAGAAGGGCCGGGGAAATGTCAGATTTCATTTAGCAACATGTCTGTAATTAAACTGTAGAATGATCTTTATTGTTGGTTTTCCTTTTGAGTGAAAGATAATGGTTTCACTTTAGATAGGGGTTATATGCTCCCCCCTTTTCTTCTCTATCTTCAATTTGCTCCCTCTGCTCAGGTGTTCTGATCTTCACTAATGACCATATAGAGGCTGGAGGAGAAGGAGCTCGCTCTGTCTCGCTTTGGTTTAAGATGCAAGACACCGCAGCTCTCAGTCAACATTGTGTTTTTAATTTGTGCTCTCTATTTTTTCGTTCCTTGTGTCTTTGTTATGTTTTCCTTGAAGTATTGAGGATGTTGTAGTCCAATTTTTGCAGCTTTATTTTGTTTGTTTATATTTTGCATTGATTTAGTTTAAAGAGGCCCTATTACTGTATGCTTTAAGGGGTTTCCCTTTCCTGTAGTGTGTTATATAGGTTTTTGTGCATGTAAATGGTCTGCAAAGGCTAAAATCCCAAAGTTCCCCAGAGGGAGTTTCTCTCCCACACACTTCTTTGTTTACTGCCGTAAAATAGTGACATACATTTGTAACACACGCGCTTCAAAGACCTTTATGAACATTAAAGCATGTAAACATGTCACAGTAGAAGCACAAAATAAAATTATGAACCTGAAAGTAAGCATAATAGGGCCCCTTTAATTCTTTACTTCCTTGGAGAGGTGTAATCATTTGAACATTTATAACAACTTTTTTTAGAACAAGCCTGGTTTTAATTAACTTCCTGTCCTTGTCTCCAGGTAGTTTGACAAATCATCAAAGTAAAATTAAATTAAGTATGAATTTTCATAGTTAATAGAGATTTAAACATTATTTTGTCTTAAATGTGTTGAACATTTGACCCATTGACCCATTTGAATATGTTACTTTTAGCTCCAGAAGCTTCTGTTATTGCAGTGTTTTGGCACCTAAAAACATCATTAATTGCAGCAGTTTGTGTAACATTGCAATGAGGAAGCATTCAGGTCGGGGAGTATAAAAGCAGGCGGTGAACACTGCTGCATTGTAAGATCAAACTCCACCCTCTGCCTAGTAATCTTGTCAGTAAGCAGCAGCACATGCAAATTCACCAACAAGCAGAGGCAGATAAAAAGAAAACGAGAGGCTTAGATACAGAGAGAGACATATCTGTCTCTCTCTTCCTCTCAGTGTGTAAGAGGCAGGTAGGATTTGTGTATCTGTGTGTTTCTCTGTCTCAGTATCTGAGCTGCATCTCAACAACTTGACAGAGGGCGTCAGCAGCCAGGGACCTGAACCAGTGACCAGAAACAATCCCCAGGCAGGCAGGCTGTGTATTTCTGCTTTCCCTCCACACACACACACACACACACACACACACACACACACACACACACACACACACACACACACACACACCCACCCTCCCTTGTAAATCAAAGCCACATACACAGCTCTGGAGTCGGCCAGTGGAACATCAGGCGGAAAAAAATCCAATCTATTTGATTGAGATACTATTTGCATAGTGTACACTGTGGCTGTTATGATTAAAACAATCATTTCAACCTGCTTTTTTTTGATTATATATTTTTTTACGGAAAGCCAGCAGAGCAGAAAGCACATTATTGCAGTGATTGGCTGTGGATAACTTTGGCCATGCGTGGAAAAAAATACATATCTCTGCTCCTGCATCCCATGAGGCCGTATCATTCTTTTTGTGATGTGGTGCACGGTTCAGCATTCGGAGTCACGGGCCAGCAGCTTTGTGTGTTTACTCAGTACTTCTGAAGTCCATGGAATGGACGCAGGGCCTGCTCTGTGTTTTTTTTTCTACTCCCCGCGCAGTAACCCCCTTCTGCACTTAAAATGTCAAGCAGCACATATGTGGCCCTGCAACGCTGAGAGAGACAGAGACAGAGAGGGAGCAGTTGGGGTGGATGCACTATCCTTTATTTATGGAGCTGGAAGCAGCCATGACTGACAACCTGGGATAGCAGAGAGGTCTTTCTCCCCCCACGAGAGCCTCAGGCTGTCTCACACCAGGACGCTGTCACAAACACACAATCGTCAGCACCGTCGACATCCTATCTCCAAAATGTCACCTTGTCAGGGTATGCTTTTTCTTGAGCAAAAAACAAAATTCTAAGTAATTTTGGAGAAGGGTTGCCAACCTATAGACAACAATGTAAACTTTAACAACACTAACGCCAAGAAAGAAGTAAGGAGTACTCGTAGATCGTTCAATTACGTAAAAATACTCTAAAATGCCAATGCAAAAGGACTCTGTTGCAAGTTAAGGTCCTGCCTTAAAAATCTTACTTAAAGAGGCCCTTGTATTTATTGTTTCTATTTTTTGGGTGGGAAGTCCCTTTCCTGTAGTGTTTTATAAAGGTTATTATGCATGTAAATGTTCTGCAAAAGCTCAAATCCCAAAGTTACCTCCAGAGGGAGTACACGTGAGTAAAAAAAACTAAAATAAAGACAAAAAAGTACAAGTTAATAAACGAATAAAGATAGATAAGTACACATCTGTGTTTAAAAATAAGTAGTAGACAAAAGTGAAATATTGACTTCCCAAATATAGAATAGTATAGCATAATTTTAAAATACTCATATAAACTAAAAGTTTAAAATTCTACTTTAGTACAGTACTTAAGTTAATGTACTTTATTACACCAATGCCAAAAATCAACATATTGGAAATACAAGGTTTCAATACGACAACTGTTGACCTGAAAAAGAGCAGATTGGATGTGGAAGTGACAGACACACGAGCACATTTGCGCTGCCGTTTTCCACATACGCCTCTTGTCCCGCTTTAAAACTGATTTTTCTGAAGCGGTGTCCGCTCGTGGCCCGCCCACGCTGCAGCAATGAAAGAGAACATGAAAGCTTCTGTGCTCCATAAATATTGCACCGCGCAAACATGTTTCGCCAATTTACACTTTTCTCCTTTGTCTGACAGCTCCATCAACAAGCTGCTGGGTGGTATCCATTTGTATAAATAAAATATCAGTAGGAACAATGTTTTAAAAAAAGTTTCTCTCCATCTGATGCACAGCGTGGATGTGTTGGACTTCAGAGAAGCGAGTGACAGCTCTCACATTACTTTGATTCGATCTGTTCTAGCATACAAAAGTGCATTCTATTGAATGGGAGACAGGAGCGCTGGTCTTTTTTTTCCCCCTCACAAAGCTAGGCCTATATATAAACTTCAAAGCAATGGAGAACGACACATAATATCATGGAAATAAAATGCAGTCTACTTTCAGGGCTCTCGCTTTTGCCGCAGAGTGTTTACATTTTAAACGTGCTTGTCGCTGCCTTTACAATGTGCCTGACAAATTATTAGCAGCAAGTGTGAGAAACATGAAATGCCTCCTCAGATCGAAATGCTTTTTAATAGCGGAGACACGGTGCATCGGTGGAGTGTTTGCTTTGTTGGCGGAAGATCACTTCACAGAGCTTCCATTGGTCTGACAGCTGGGGAGAGCTCTGTAATAAGTGCCTTAACAGCTGAAACAGCAAGCAGCCGGATGACAGGGCTTTCATACATCATGTTCGCTGATCGATAAAGGAAGACACCTTCCTAAGGAGCAATCACTTGTCCTGAGACTTTGAAAATCAGTCTGATAAACTTGAAGTGGTTGAGCCAGTGGTGCAGAGGTCCGACAATAAGATTAAATCTGTCAGGTCACAGCTGAACTTTATCAGCAGTTTGCTCAGGCCTGCTACATGCTACGAGCCGGTGTCTCTGTGAGACATTTCAGAAGTGCAGGGTTGGGGGGGTTACTGTAAAAATGTCCCATCTCAATTTCTAATTACCTGTAAAAAAAAAAATTAATGAGTAACATTCTCAGAGTTTAAAAATATAAAAGTTATAGTATGTTACCTGATTTATTTCTGATACTTTTGGATGACCTCGATATCAAATGCTATTCCAATAAATACAAGAGATAAGAAATAACAATAAGATGTTTTTTACTGAAAGAGGCCCTATTGTGCTTTTTGGGGTTTTCTATTTACTGTAGTGTGTTATATCGTTTTTTGTGCATGTAAATGGTCGGCAAAGGTTAAAATCCCAAAAATGTCTCTCCCAGAAAATCTGCTCCTTTAACAACAAACATAATTTTTTGGTTTTTTTTGTAACATCGTTATCCTGCTAGTAATCCCTATCTTTTTGAAATGTAACTGAAGTAAAAGTACAAAAGTATTGGCATCAAAATATACTTAAAGTACCAAAAGTAAAAGTATTCATTCTGCAGATTGGCCCATTTCAGAATAATATATATGATATGTTTTATAATTATTGATCATTAAAGTGTTATCAAAGCTGGTAAAGGTGCAGCTATATATATATATATATATATATATATATATATATATATATACTTTTAATGACTTTGTATACTGCAGGGTAGATTGTGAATTTACTCCAGGTTTAAATAAAGTTGTATTTAAGAGTTGATTGTATTTCACATCATTAATCCAAAACTGCAAACTAACTAAAGGTATTAAATAAATGTGTTGGAGTAAAAGTAAACAATTTAGCTCTGAATTGTAGTGGAGTAGAAGTACAAAGTAACACAAATGTTACTTGAGTACAGTACTTGAGTAGATGTACTTAGTTACTTCCCACCTCTGTCCATTACAACCCAAACTTGAATGAGTGCCTGCTTTGCCTGGAGCAAAGATTATTTCTTTTTTTAGTGTGTGCAGTATACCTTCTTTCATCTTCTATTTTGTGCGATGTGAGTTTTACTATGGAGATACTACGCACAGGCTCCAGCTGCAGAGAGAGACTAAGCTCGCAGGGCAATTACAGTGATACATGCAGGAGGTGTTGGCCTTATTTCCACATGGCTCAGAAGTCAATTTGAATTGAAGGTGTTAATGCTGGTGTATGAGAACTTTCTATACTATATATTCATTCTATTCAAACATGTGTCTGTATGCCTGAGCGAGATACAGCACAGAAACTCTTTCTTTTCAGTCTCAGGCCAACAAGCTTTATTTATCTAACCCATAATTAGTTTTGGAGGTCTTCACACCTTTACCTTCCCACTCTAAACATATCATTCACTATCCCTAGACCCTTGGCAGTAGTTTAATTACAATATAAAGAAACAAGATTGCAGTATGAAGTAAATAAAGCAGAAAATAACAACACAAACTATATATGTAATGCGTTAAGGTCATTTACAAGATATGAGTGTATGCAAACCAGGCTAATTTACTGTACCACTGTGAACAGTTGAAATAACTGACAAATTGTAGAATCCCAACCCTAGCCTAGTTATTCATTACCTTTATAACGTACTCTCTGTTTCTGTACAAGAATGGCCTCCACTGACTCTTGGTCAATACCTCAGTCCATGTTGGGACCAGTTCTGGTTCAGGATAAACCAATGCCAACCGTTCTCATGTAATACATATTCTGTTATGAGTTAACAGAATATGTGTGGTTTGAGAACCATCAGTACTTCTGCAAGGCTGTTTGCAGAACCATATCTGATCACAAGAGGAAATCTGAGCCATCCTCCATGACCATGGAGGTTGGCAGTCAGATAACGTGATCAAACATTGATTTTGTATCCATCTTTCTTTGGTTTCATTGATTTAGGTGTTGGACGTTTTTGTTTCTATCAAACCTTGAATTCTATATGCGGGCCTTTGACTTTAGGTTTGCTTCACCATGACATGCAAAGTAATGGAAGCATGAGATGCGGCATACATACATCTGGTATTATGGTGCTAACGAGTGGGAAGAGGATGTATTTCTGAACTCCCCCATAGCAGGATGTAGGGTCAGTAACAATCCGTCCACCTGATAGGATGGGCCTCAAACTGAGCTGAACTGCTATATTCCAGAAGAAAAGCTGATGAAAGTGTATGTCGTCATGTAACGGGTTTAAATTCATCCATCATGCCAACAATCTCATTAACTGTACAGTATTATTTGCCTGACCTACAAGTCATCCACCCGTCATTCATAACATCCATTAAGATGTGTTCATTTTCAAAAAAACTTTAATTATGAAGAACCTGATGTGTTTTTTTTGTGTTTATATTTTATCATTATAATCATAATCATTGTTTTATTTCCAGCCAGAGTGTAGGTGTTCTACAATTAATTAAATACAATTGATTCCGCACTCATTCTCGCCAGAAAATGTTACAACATACTGTAGGAAAACTGAGTGAAATAGGAGCTGTATAAATTAACTTTATCACAGTTTGGAGGAGGATTTTCTCTTGAGGCTGTGCAGTTGGCTCAGGTTGATGTGTTTTCTGTCTCGGTGTGGTGTTGCAGGGCTCCCTGTGTGCAGTCTGGAGCTGTGAAGTGCTGCTAAATGTGTGTGAGGGCGGAGGAGGCCCTGCTGTTTACACCGAGGATACTTTAATACCATGTAGTGTAGCATTTATCTTAGCCTGTTTGTTGTGTTTACATGTGTGAGAGTGTGTGTGAATGACGTTGCGAGCACAGCCTCGGGAACCTGGAAGGAGTGGGCTTATCGAGGATCTATGCTTTCCCACACTCCTGTGCTCTGACCCCCGCCAGGCCTGCTCTGATTTCCCTGGAGGGAAACCCTGCGGCAGCACTGATATTCTCCACCAAACTTTATCTCTCCAGCAAAGTTAATGTGCAAAAATCCAGACGTGCTGGCACACTCAGGCGGGGCTGCAGGTCGGGCCACCGCCAGTCAATTAGCCACTCAGCATTAGCACGTTAGCATTCATCCACAGACAAGCGTTAAATGTGCTGCCTTTATTTGGGATGAGCACAACATGTTGTTATCAATTTTGATCCATCAGTGTTTCCCTTTTTTATCCGACTGAGACATAATTGATTCATTATGTGATATTTTTTGTAAATCTTTAGATGCAATTAAATTCATCCCAAAGGCAATTTATTGTGGCCAAGCTTTGCAAGATATATGCACTAACAGACATTTAAAGAGGACATATTGTGCTCCTGTTTAAAGGTCACCTATTATGCAAAATCCACTTGTTCATGTCTTTTATACATAAACATGTGTCCCCTCTTCTGACAGTTTCAGGAAAAAAGATTCTCTCTCTTTTTGTCCTGATCCATTTATATAAAAACCTTTCTGAAAATGAGTTGATCAGATTTTGGCCACTTTATGATGTCATAATGTGGCTTGTGTAACCATTAGCCAATAACCAACCAAGGTAACCCCCCCCCCCCCCCACCTTATCACCTGAATCTCCTCTTAGAGCACCATTGTGTTATTTTTAACCAAATATCTCTCAAAGGGGCGTGGGGAGTGGCTCCTTATTTTCATCTAAAGTAAAAGATAGAGAATCAGCACTTTTGAAACAGGGCTGAAACAGAGGGGATTATGGGAAGCTACAATGGATGATCTGTTTTGTATGTGAAGCATACGGGGGCGGGGGCAAAACCCAACATCTTGCAAGAAACAGCGTCTGAGGGCTTCTTAACATTTGTGACCTGCTCCATCGAAATCTGTCGCATTGACCCGAAGACACATTTTGAGTTGTATACACTGTTGGAAAGAGGAGATTCCTAGCTTTCTAATGATATCAGGATTGTTGTTGTACTCCAAATATTAAGCAAAATATGTCACATTATATAATGACTGTTACAGAGTCATCATTTTGAGAAAAAGGCCTTCAAAGTTTCCTCTTCTCTGGAATCCATCGATCTGACTGATCAAAATCGTACAGAGGGAAGATATTTTGGTTTGGATTTGGTCTGGGGGAAGCTCGCGAGTGTGTGTGTGTCAGATGCGGCGTTATGGGTGGGCCTACTGGACCTAGGCCCACCCACTCTGGCACTGGGCCCACCCATGCATTGATCAAAAATGACTGGGCGAAAATATAGTTTCCAAAATTTTTGATCAAAATCAACAATTAAATAATAAAATAAGAGCAAACATGTGTTTCCCTTTTAAAATTTAAAATTAAAAGCAACATTAATTAATGTAATGAGGCCGAACTCATAGTCGAAGCGCGGGAGCAAACACATCGTAGAACGTCTCGCGGCCACGCGCAGACGAAGGAGCACAGTGGACTGGACAGACACAAAACATATACCGCGCTCACTAACGATGTCACAACAATCGATGTTCAGGTTTTTTTTAAAGAGTAAGAACAGAGTCGCCGCCGCCGGAACCACCACACTCATCGTCCTCACAGCAGGTTCCGCCTCAGAGAGACGAGAGTGTGTTTAATGTTGTGCCCCCGCTGAGCTCAGTCCCTCTGCGGGACGTAGCACCCGTTGGAAGGACAACAGAAAATAGCATCCCAGTGCCGGACCTATCAGCCATAGATGACCCGGCGGCTACACAGCCAAAGCTCATAAAGTACCCTCAGACACTTTTCGGATAAAAAAAAAAGGAGCTTCGCTGCCCACTGGTATGACAAGTACACATTCTTGGAGTATAGCATTAGCAAGGACAGTGTGTTTTGTAAAATGTGCCGGCATTTTAGAGAGAGAGGCGGGGCCGGCGGAGAAGATACATTCAGTCGCCATGGTTACAGGGACTGGAAACACATCGACTATGCTCTCAGTAAACACGAATGTCATTCTAGGCATAGCCTATTTTTATTAGATTATTAATAAAAATCGCGAGAAAACATTTGAACAGGCCCAGCCGAAATTACATTTGCCCACCCACAATTGAAATCCTGGCGCCGCGGCTGGTGTGTGTAGAGAGCTATGCGCACGCAGTTTGCCCAAAGCGAAACCTATCTTACGCTCTGAAATCTGAAAACTGAAAACTAGGTTTATTGCTGATGGATTATCAGAAATCATTTCAAAGTGACACAGACACATTGGATTAACCTATGGATTAACCTTCAGCAGCGTTTTTATCGTTGTAATGCCATTGAAGACAACTTTTGATCAGAGAACAACAAAGGTAAGACATATTGCCGTGTTGGCTACCTAATGCTACGTGGTGTGATGTCTGTGTTAGCTTCTCATGTCGCGAGTTCAGATCGGTTAGTAATGATACTAATACCTGTAGAATCTGTGGAATCTCAGCTTGCTAATCGATATCTTGTTTGTGCAGATACGATAAGTAATAAGGGTATTTTAACGTGAGTTCTATGCTAAGTGTGTTAGCATTTTTTCGCTCAGGGCTAATTCAGAGCCTTTGTTATTACCCTTAAGTTTCGTTTTGCTAAAATTTGTTAATATTGTCTGATAGCTGAGTTTCTTCCCGTTAAGTGGGTATGACACATTAATAGGTTTTTAAATATTAAGAAGCCCTCAGACGCTGTTTCTTGCAGATGTTGCGATTTTTCCCCCGCCCAGCGGGAGAATGGGGCTTAACAGGTTACGGGATATTTGTGTACATGCTTTATTGTCCAAAAAGGTATGCATTGTTCTCATACTGCCTGTGCAGCAGCACCTCTTTTCACCCTCTGTCTGAAACCAGAGCCCAGTCTGCTCTGATTGGTTAGCTGGCTAGCACTGTTATGATTGGTCAATGGCTTAGAGGTGTGCCGGAACTGTCCCGCCCTTTAGCAAATCACGTACAGTGTGTCGGAGCGCTAGCCAATAGAAATGTGTTACATAGTGATGTCACTATGTTACGAATGTAAAAAAAGGAGTCAAATTAAAGGGTTTCAAGCAGGGAGGGGGGATGTGTGGGAGAGAAACTCCCTTTGGATGGACTGCAAAGGTTTAAACTTTGGGATTTTAGCCTTTGCAGACCATTTACATGCTCAAAAAAATATAAAACACACTCACAATGTAAGAGCATCAGAATTAGTGCAGAAAAGTCATTTGGTTTCTTGTTTACCAGACGGATGTTTACTGGGATGTAATGTGACTGTTAGTGGAGCACCAGGGGAGGAATGGGCCCCCACCAGAAAGAAGCATCTGGAGCTGGTGGTGGAAACACGGGTATTATTATCAAGCTACTTGCCACAAGAGCATGTGTAGCTTGCCACATAGACAATTACAATCAGACGCAAAAAAAAAGAAGCAAATTGCACTCAGATGAAAATCTTTATGGACGGTTTTCACTGTAACATCATAAACACAATGTGTTCTGTGAATCGGACCTTGACATTACATGCAGCGTTAGCACCTTAAATCCCTTTTAGAAGCTGCATAATGTCAGCATCCTCAACTGAGTGATTAAAAACCAGCAATGTTCTTGTTCTATCTCACACAGGCTCCGCCCTCTATTGGACTCTATGGGTACTACTCTCATCAATGATACGCGAGCGTTCACACACTGAAGTTGTATAAACGTAGCCGGCCAATCAGGGCGAGCCTACCTGAATGCGCGCGCAGCTCACAGTATATATGGCGGTTACGCCTCCTGACTGTCATCCTTTTCTCTTCAGAAAGTGGGCCACCAGAGAGTACCACAGCTTCTTAGCTGCGGCTCCACAGCTGCTTGCATGTCCCCTAAAACACAGTTTTATACAATACAATAATACAATACAGCTTTATTTATACAGCACTTTAAACCTCCAGACCAAAGTGCTGTACAGGCAAATAAACAAAACAAACATACAAAAAGTAACACAGCACAGCTCACACACCATAAAACAAGTACAAGTAAAAACAATAGACAATTTAAAAGCAATAAAAGCAACGCTCTAAAAGATGTCAATACGCTAAGGAGAAGAGGTGGGTTTTAAGAAGCGATTTAAAAGCAGGCAGTGTGGCGGCCTGTCTGATGTGCAGGGGCAGATCGTTCCACAGTGTGGGAGCCGCTACAGAGAAGCAACGGCCCCCTCTGAGCTTTGACTTGGTTCTGGGCACATTCAGGAGCAGTTGATCCCCCGACCTGAGAGGGCGGTTGGGCGTGTAAGGGTGTAGCAGCTCAGAAAGATATGGTGGGGTCATGCCATTTAGGGATTTAAAAATAAACAAAAGGATTTTGAAATGAATCCTAAAATGTATTGGCAGCCAGTGGAGCGAAGCCAAAATGGGGGAAATGTGGTCATATTTCCGTGTGCCAGTTAAAAGCCTTGCTGCGGCATTTTGCACCCGCTGCAGACGAGCGAGGGAGGACCCACTGACCCCCATGTAGAGAGAGTTACAGTAATCCAGCCGAGTGGTGACAAAGGCGTGGATTACTGTCTCAAACTGCTGTCTGGAGAGAAAAGGTTTTACTTTGGCTAGCTGCCTCAGGTGATAAAAGCTCGTTTTTACCACAGATTTAATCTGACTCAAGTTTTAGTTCACGGTCCATTTTAATGCCAAGGTTCGTAATGGTGGGCTTGGTGTACTGAGCCAGGGAACCCAGGTCTACAGAAGTGGTGCCAGTGGTGCTACCAAAAACCATAACTTCTGTTTTTCCTTCATTCAGTTTTAGGAAGTTGCACCCCATCCAGGCCTTTATGTCCTCTAGACACTTTAGCAGTCTAATTGAGTAACCCTCCTTCTTTGTTAGTGGGACATAAATCTGGCTATCATCAGCATAGCAGTGGAATGCGATGCCGTGCTTTCTAAATATGGACCCAAGAGGGAGCAGATAGAGGGAGAATAGCAGGGGGCCTAATACTGAGCCCTGTGGGACCCCATACAGGAGTGGAGCAGAGGATGACTCGAGTCACCAAGGCTGACAGAGAAAGTTTGTCCTTCAGATATGACCTGAACCATTCCAGGGCTTTCCCCTCAATGCCCACCCACTTCTCCAAGCGAGAGATCAGGATGTCATGGTCGACTGTATCGAAAGCAGCAGTTAGATCAATAAGTAGAAGCACAACGCAGTCCCCAGAGTCAGTAGATAAAAGGATGTCATTAAAAACTCTTAAAAGCGCTGTTTCAGTGCTGTGCATAGTTTTAAAACCGGATTGGAAACCTCCAGTATATTGTTCTCTTCCAGAAAAAACATAATTTGACTGTAGACAACCTTCTCCAGGATTTTTGACATAAAAGGCATTTTGGAAATGGGCCTAAAATTAGCCAGAGCTGTGGGATCCAGACTGGGTTTTTTAATACGAGGTTGCACTACTGCATGCTTCAGGTTTTCAGGGACCTTCCCTGAGAGCAGACTGCTGTTTATAACTGCCAGCACAGATGGTCCAACAGTGGGGAAAACCTCTTTAAAGAGTCGAGGTGCGACAGGGTCATTTGGAGAACCAGAGGGCTTTAACTTGGAGACAATCTCCTGTACAAAAGACAGTGCTACAGGCTCAAACTGATTAAAGACAGCAAAGCACAGTGCAGGAACTGAGGGGTCATTTGCAGGAGCAGAGATTTGAGCTAGTGGAGTTTACCTTATTAATAAAAAAGTAAAGAAAGTCTTCACAGGCCGCAGTAGAGGTTCCATAACGGTATTCTGGGGGCATTAAGGACCAAATCAATAGTCTGAAACAGAACACGTGGCTTGTGACGGTTTGACAGAAAGATGTCAGATAAATGTTTGCTTTTTGCCTCTTTCACAGTGATCTGATAGAGACGCCAACACTCCCTCAACATTTGAAATGAAACTTGCAGTTTGTCCTTTTTCCATTTACGCTCAGCTCTACAGCAATCCCGTCGGACAGCCCGAGTCGTGTCATTTAACCAAGGCTCAGATTTAGTTTTAGGTTGCCTGGTTTTTAAAGGAGCAACAGTGTCTATGGCAGCTTTGCAAGTGGAGTGAAACCATGAGCTAAGCTCATCCGTTTCAGGTGACATAGGTTCCCGATTAACACAGTTCTGTTTAAAAGCGACAGAGAACTGACCAGCAGTGGATGGGTTAATAATGCAAGCGCGCCAAGGAGCAGCGCGCGGTTTAACAGTTTCACAAGCAAGACTCACATCAAATAATACAGGCATATGATCAGAGAAAAAGGCGTCACAAATCTCCAGGTTAAGAACAGGCAAACCATAAGATAAAACAAGATCAAGTGTGTGTCCGCGTTCCTGCGTGGGGCCAGACACAGACTGCACAAGATTAAAGGAATCAACAAGGTTTAAAAAGTCCTTTGCCATAGGTTTTGTCGGGACAACAGACATGAATATTAAAATCCCCAACAATAAGAACACGGTCATATTTTGGCATAATTTCAGCCAAGAAATCAGAGAAATCTTTTAGAAATCCCTTATTGTATTTGGGAGGTCTATAGACCACAGCACACAGCACTGTATAAGCGACCAAGCTCGAACACGCTCAGTTCAAAGCTGCCGGGAGAGAATGACAGTGAAAGTTGCTGGCATTTATAGTCACTTAAAAACAGTTGCTATGCCTCCACCTCGGCCTGACGTCCGCGGAGAGTTAAAATAGCAACAATGCTGCGGAACAAGTTCGATAAACGCGCTGGACTCACCAATACTGAGCCATGTCTCAGTCACGAAGAGGAAGTCCAAACCCTTAGAAGGGAAGAAATCCTTTAGGACAAAAGTCTTGTTTGTTAGCGATCTTGCGTTGATCAGGCCAAACCTGGCAGGGGCCGGCAGATCGGCGGCGTTAGAGGTCTGGGGAGCCCGACAGAGTCCTCAGGTTATGCAGATTAACCCCGCGGCAGCGGGGATGAGGGGAGCAGGTCCCGCGGTGCAGGAATGCCTCATCCGGTCCGACGACAGGTACCAGCCAGGCGTCGACAGTGTCCAGAAAACGCCTCGAAAAAGAGAGACGAGGCTCATACTCAGTACGAGAGAAAAGATGAGCTGAAGAAGCCTTCATTCTCACCAGTCGAACACTGCGTTTTCCTCGGCGGCGGTGGCGTTTACGGCGGGTAGGTGGAGCCGGGGTGCTGCACAGGTAAACTAGTCCCCCTGATAATAACGGAGGCCGCGTTTTATCTCCACCATGAGTAGACTTTGCTGGATTAATGGCAGAAAACCGAAGGTCCAGCAGTGTTTGGCGATCGTACACCAGTAGAGAGTTGACATTTTGCATTAAAAATGACACAAACAGAATGGATGGACAGGACACTGAGACTGGGTTACTCACTCCAGTTCTGCAGCGTCCCTCCTCCATTCAGGGGCATAAGAGAGGCAAATCTATAATCCCAGGAGGAGATAGGTTTCCTTTCAACAGAGATTCAGGCCCTGATGCAAAAACAGGCTGTGTCTGTTGTGCACTCTCAGGAAAAAGAGGGCTTTACTCCATGTACTTCCTGGTTTCCAAGAAGACAGGAGAATTCAGACCCATTCTGGATCTTCGCATCCTGAATCAGCACTTTGTCTGCAAAAAGTTCCATATGTTAACCATAAAACAATTACTGGAACTGGTGCAGCCGGGCGATTGGTTCACAAACCATCGATGTCGAGGGATGCTTACTTTCATGTCAAAATTGCTCCAAAGCACAGAAAGTATTTGCGTTTTGCCTTCCAGGGGATATTCTACGAGTACAACAGACTACCGTTCGGCTATTCCCTATCCCCACCCCCACGCACGTTCAGCAAATGTGTGACCACAGTGCTTCAGTTGCGAGGGTTTTATTTTATCTCAACGACCTCATAGTCATGGCCAGGTCCAGGGAATGGGCAATGTTCCACACAGCCCAATGGATCCTACACCTAACCAAGTTTGCGGTCAATTGGAAGAAGAGCAGTCCCATACCTCACCAGCAGGTGGAGTATCTGGGGATTTTGCTCGATGCAGGCAGACTACGGGCCACCCTGTCAGAGAGCAGACAGGCATCCCTGCTTCAGGCAGTTTGCAGACTGCGACGGGGGGCAACGGTGACAGCTTTGACCATCATGCAGACTCTGGGTCTCATGGCGGCTGCTCACCTCGTGGTACCGCTGGGGTACTGCATATGCGTCGCCTGCAGAGGTGGTTTGCCGGCCTTAGTTTAAATCCCAAGAGGCACAAACGACGTCTGGTGACCATCCCCCGACCCCTCAGTGGAGGGCAACCGTCACGGTGTTCACAGATGCATCCGTGACAGGATGGGGGGACCTGCCTAGAGAGAGCTATAGGTGGTGGCTGGCCTCTGACAGAAACTCGGCACATCAACCTTCTAGAGCTACGGGCAGTGGTACTGGTCCTACAGCACTTCAATCCCTTACTACAGGGCAAACATATGCTGGTAAGGAGCGACAACCGCACCACAGTGGCTTACATCAACAGGCAGGGCGGAGTCCGCTCCGCCGTCTTGTTGAGCGCAGCGGAGAACCTGTGGTTGTGGGCCTCAGAGAATGTTTTTATCTCAAAAGGCCCCCCACATTCCGGCTATCCTATTTACATAGACCTCTCTACGCCTTTCCACCACTGCGTCTCATGCCCCACTCCTTGAGGGGGTGAGACGAGAACAGTTGTCGGTCATTCTGGTAGCCCCAGGTCGCCGCACGGCACCGTGGTACACAGAAGTGACACAGATGATGGTGGGCCAGCCCTGGACAGTTCCTCAGTTCTGTCTCAGGAAGCGGGTGCATTAGGGGCAACCTCTCCAGGCTTGGCTCCTGAGAGGGACAGGCTGAGAAGGGGTGGACTGTCTGACAAAGTTAAACAGACTATCCAGGCAGCAAGGGCGGGATCCACCACAGCCTGTTACAGGATGAAGTGGTTGGGATTCCTGCAGTCACTGGTACAGCCGGGCGATTGGTTCACAAACCATCGACCTGAGGGACGCTTACTTTCATGTCGAAATTGCTAGAAAGCCAAAACACAGGAAGTATTTGCGTTTTGCCTTCCAGGGGATAGCCTACGAGTACAACAGACTACCGTTCGGCTACTCCCTGTCCCCACGCACGTTCAGCAAATGTGTGACCACAGCGCTTCAGCTGCTTCGCGACCATGGCATCAGGGTTTTATTTTATCTCAACGACCTCATAGTCATGGTCCAGGGAATGGGCAGATGTTCCACACAGCCCAATTGATCTTACACCTAACCAAGTTGGGTGGTTGCGGTCAATTGGAAGAAGAGCAGTCCCATATATCTGGGGATTTTGCTCAATGCAGCCCCCATCGAGAGCGAGGGGTACGCCACCATCGAGAGCGAGGTGTACGCCCCATCGAGAAGGAGGGCAGGCTACGTGCCACTCTGTCAGAGGACAGACAGACGTGGTGCGAGGAAGGGAGTCTAGAGCCTCTGTCCGGTACATTGGGCTCTATTCTATCCTGGCTATAGCTACTGGTGGACAAGGGGCTTGCTCACTACATTGGAACTTGCCAGCTCTGCATCCACTACATTGACATATGATTATGGGTAAAGGTATCCAATCAGCAGTATAAAAAGTAATTCATCATGTTGGTTAACCCTTCGATGTGCAATAGACAAACTGTTGCATTCTACTTTTGTTATTCTATCTGCTACTTCACTCAGCAATAGTGCAATTATCACCATTATGTGCAAAACATACAGTACATTATATCTCAACACCTTTATTCACTTAGCTTTTAAAATGCTGCTACGTATATACTGCTAAGTAGATTTAACTATGCATATTTACCTATTTGTCATTATTTTTGTTTAATTCCTAATGTGTGCTTGTCTCTATTTTGAATGTTAGCTTATTTATTTATTATTATTTGCCTTTTATCTTTTAATTTTGCACAATTACTTTTGCTGTAATGCTATAAATGTCCCGTAGCAAGACAAATAAATGATTTCTGATTTCAGATAAAACTGTATGAGAAAGAGATATTGTAAATGTGTTTGAACACAAGAGTCGAATTACATTTCGGCTTGACTTTAACATTATTTGCTCAATTAACCAAAGTACTAATGACTCAAGCAGTCATAAGCCATCGCTTTTCACCTCCGTCGACAGCAATGAGATGCTTCAGGAATCCGTCTCTGTCATGCAGTCTGCAGCTGCTGTAAACAGCTGTGGTCAGATTTTCTCATGGGTGCCATTTAATTGTTATCACGTGAGGCCCCTCTTCCCCCTGAGGAGAGAGCGGGTTTTTCTATGATAACGATTAATTTGTTATTCCCTGCAACAAAGTCACTTCAGTGTCCTCGGGAGCCAGCTGCGCCCTCGCTGCACAATAATAAATGTGTGTTTTTATTGCGATGCTGTGTGAATGTGCGGATGCAGAAATGCTGGTGGTGAGCCGCAGGTTTCATTATGAGAAAGAAACAGCTGCAAACAGATGGTTTACGGGATTCAGAATGGGTTATTTATTTGAAAAATGATATAAAAAACTCACAGAAAGCACATGATTGCATCAAAACCTGCTTTATTTGCTTGGACATTTGTACAAAGAAAATATAAAAATAAATAAATATCAAGTATAAATAATAGTTATGTTAAAAAAAACCATATACTGTAGGTGTGTGCATTTCAGCAGTGGACTTTTTTAAACAGAATTGCTGGTATAGTATTTTTACAATATCTAACCCTTTACATCCATAACTTCTCTTTTTTACTCCATGTACTCCCCTTCCGGCCTCTCAGCAGTTAATCATACCCCCCCATCCACACACACACACACACACACACACACACACACACCACTCTTCCCCTCTCGCTGTCATTTCCCAATCCTATCCAGTGCCAGATTTCAGTGAAAGCTCTGCTCTCAGCCAGGCTTGTGTTCTCAGTCTTCGTGTGACCTCCGGGACTGCAGTCCAGATAACTTTCCTCCCGCCTCCAGTCAGGCGCCCCCCCCCACCCCCATCCCCCTCGCACTTTCACTCCGTCCTACTCCTGTTGATACACTCCATCTTGCGGCTCTCGTCTTTGTTTATCCTGTTAAGAGTGAGGAAGAAAAACTGGGATTAGGCCAGAGGACTAACAGAAAACATCTGGACCATTGTGCAAGAGTCACATGTTAATATTTAATGAGGTTTGTTCTGTTTATAAAGGTTTGTGTCTCTTTCAGTTTGGTTTTTGCAGAGTAAACGTTGGAGTTTTGCCAGGCGAGGTTTTGGCTCAACAAAATATGTTCCCGTAGGCCAAATCAAGATTTCTCTTGGTGAGATTGTTTGCCCCGAATCTTGCAGGACTCAGTAAAAACACTTAAAATGCATGCAGATTTAGCCACACATATTTTCAAATGTTTCATAAAACAAAAGAGCATTCGCATGGCATTATTTACCTTTCCCAGCATTTTGAAAAAGCCTTGAACATCGCTCCATCAGTGTCTACGCAGATTTCCTGTGTGGTGTTGTCCCGATTGATCTTAGTAACACTTAAAAATATAAAACAAGGAATCAAATTTAAGTCAACACGATTGATGATAGATGTTATAAAGCTGCAGTTATCCAGGTTTGTATTTAAACTTACATGAATTCGGTTCTATCACATCCAGGTCTCTTCTCAAGGAATTTGAAGTCTGTTTTGTTGCCTTTGACATTCTTCAACTTGACTGATGTACACGAGCAGCGCCCGATCAGGGCCTGAGCTGCAGAGAAAGTCGATTGTCAGAAACAATTTCCAAATAAAATCTTGTTATACTTTAAAACTAAGACTGTTTGATTATTGATGAATCTCTTTCTTATCATCTGCAATAGTCCAGTCTAACCATTATAAATGGTGCTTAAACTCACCTTGATAGAGCTGAATGCAAACTGCAGCCACAACAACCAAAAGGAGGGTGCAGGTTTTCTGTGAAGACGACATTTTTTCTGTTAAGGGAAGAACAAATCCAGAGATCCTACGAAGGACAGCAAGCTGAAGAGTGAAGAGCTGTTGCAAGTCTCCCCCTTTTTATAAGGGGAGCTGGTGGGTTTTCCCTCAGCCCATGTTTTTCCCATCAAGCCAAACCTAACATTCTTTGGAATTTCCACTCACTGTAGACACAGCGGAATGTGCTCCTAAAGACAAGGAAGAGAAAGGGAAAGCAATGACGAAGGAAGTGACTACACGACATGCTTTGATGATTAATGTTTTATGTTTTATGTAGACATGTTTGCCCGAACATGTCTAGGCAAACCTAACTGTTACTAAAGTGCAATGAGAGTTGCACCATGCTGACCGGAAGTTCAACTTTAGCTGTTATCAAACAGGAGGAGGAGGGATGTTTGTGGTGCAATTCTGATAAATTAACCTGAAGAATGTATTTACTGTGTGTGTAGATGAAAACCTATTTGTTAAAAAGTGAAGCTATTATAATTTATATGATTATATGATTTATTATTTAGCATTTCAAGGACTACTTCGAAAGAAAAAAAAAACAGTCAAATTTACCATTGGATTTTGAAATATTGTAGAAAATAAGGTCTTTGGCATACAATTACATCACCGTGATGAAGAGTAGTCTCATTTAGCATCTGTTAGCAACCGTTAGCAACTGTTGTAAACCTCTTTTTATCAATAGCTGTTTTTATGACAGTTAGAAGCTCCTGACATTCAACTATGGGGTATTTTCTGATTAACTCTCGAATGTGAACATCTCTTAAGCTTGTGTCAACCACAGACCTAATTTCAGGCATCTGAAAGTGGTAAGATGCAGACTAATTCCCGGGTTATATCTCTCACAGGCTCCGCCCTCTACTGGACTCTATAGGGGTACTACCTTATCATGCAAGCATTCACCTACTAAGACTTCTATAGACGTAGCCGGCCCCGGGGCGGGCCTACCTGAATGCGCGCGCATCTCACCGTATAAAAGGAGGCCTCGCCTCCTGACTGTCATCCCTTTCTCTTCAGCGAGCGGAAGTGATACACTGAGCATAGACGCGAAAAAGAGAAAGAAAGCATGGACTCACCACTCCTTGAGTACCGGACCTGCCGACATGCCCTGGCCTGATCGTGGGGGCTGATCCGCACCGCCTGTGCTTCCAGTGCCTGGGGCCGGACCACGCCGAAGACGGCCTAAACCCGTCGCCGGCCTAAACCCGTCGCCGGCCTGCAACGCCTGCCAAAATATCCCTCGGCTAAGCCGCCGACATTGCGGGGATCATTTTCGGGTGAGGTTCGGCCCGCAGGTGGAGCCGGAGAATTCCCGACCTCGGCAGGCTCCGCAGCAGCAGAGAGCGGCCGGGTGGGGTGGACTGGGCTGCTCACGTTGTGGTCCTGCTCGGGTTACTGCATATGCGCCGCCTGCAGAGGTAGTTCTCCAGCCTGCGTTTAGATCCCAAGAGGCACAAACGACGTCTGGTGACCATCCCCCCCCCTCAGTGGAGGGTAACCTCCGGTTCTGGGGTCCCGGATCACCTCCGGAGGGGGTCTCCACTGGGACGGGTGACCTCCTACATCACAGTGTTCACGAACGCATCCAGAACAGGATGGGGAGGGACCTGCCTGAAGAGGGCTATAGAGGGGCGCTGGTCTCTAACAGAAACAAAGCAGAGCAACCCCCTAGAGCTACGGGCAGTAGTGTTGGTCCTCCAGCATTTCAAGCCCCTAATTCAGGGGAGACATGCTGGTCAGGAGTGACAACAGCACCACAGTGGCATACATCAACAGGCAGGGCGGAGTCCACTTTGCCGCGTTGTTGATCACAGCGGAGAAACTGTGGTTATGGGCTTCAGAGGTGGTGTTATCTCTGAGAGCCCTCCATATCCCGGGACTGGAGAACATGGGGGCCGACCTCATGTCGAGGGGCGGCCCAGACGAGTGGGCGCTTCACCCGGAGGTGGTGAAGCAGGTCTGGGCCCAGTTCGGGAGAGCAGAGGTGGACCTGTTAGCCAGCCGCGCAACAGCCACTGTGCTCTGTGGTTCTCCATGGTTCTGAGCGACGACCCGCCCTTGGGGGTGGATGCGTTCGCACACGAGCCATGGCCAAGAAAGTTGCTCTACGCCTTTCCACCGCTGCGTCTCATTCTCCCTCTCGTGGGGAGAATGAGGCGAGAATGTCTGTAAGTCATCCTAGTAGCGCCGGATCGCGTCGGGGAGCCGTGGTACTCAAGAGATGATGCAGATGAAGGTGGGCCAGCCCTGGGCGATTCCCCAGTTCTGGGGGGCGATGTCTCAAGAGGCAGGTGCAATCGGGGCGTTACCCACTCTGGGCCGACCTCTCCAGGCTTGGCTCCTGAGAGGGACAGGCTGAGACAGGGTGGATTGTCTGACAGTGTTATTCAGTCTATCCAGGCAGCTAGAGCGGGGTCCACCACGGCCTGTTACAGGCCAAAGTGGCTGGGATTCCAGCGATGGTGTGAGGAGCGGAGAATAGAGCCCCTATCTTGTGAGTTGGGCTCTATTTTATCCTGTCATGAGGGATTTGACCGCAGGTCAGCCTTTTCTCAGCCACTGATGTCGTGGTTTTTACAGGGGGTCAGGAGGCTGCGCCCAGTAGTGCACGCCTCCACCCCGCAGTGGGACCTGCCGCTGGTGCTCGAGGCTCTGGTCACAGAACCATTTGAGCCTCTGGAGCTCTCCTCCCTGAAAGCACTGTCGTGGAAGACAGCATTGCTACTTGCCTTAACGTCAGCCAAGAGAGTGTCAGAGTTAACCGCTCTGTCGGTGCACCCGAGTTGCTTGTTGATCCGTGGTGACCAGAGCGGGGCGACACTCAGAACGAACCCGTCCTTTGTGCCCAAGAGCCTAAGGAGTGCGTTCAGGTCGAGGGCTATTCAGTTAGGGGGCTTTAGTCTTCCACCTCATAGTGAGCCCATACAGGGCTGGGGACTCTCTCCGTCTGCCTATGGGCGGACGGGGGGGAGCCCTCAGCCCTGTTTTCTGAGCACACTTTACGCGAGGTAAGCGCGTCAGAGTGTGCTCTGTCAGCCGCAGCCCGGTCTTCTCCACGGTTACAACCGAGGGAGAGGTGAGTGAGGCGCAGCGGCTGCTAAAGCCGGTCAGGGACAGTGAGGTGGAACGGTGTTGTTGGACGACAGTGCGTGTATACATCGGGGCTCCGCCCACTGTACCCATAGAGTCCAGTAGAGGGCGGAGCCTGTGAGAGATATAACGAGGGGTTACATATGGTAACCCTTGTTATATAAGCACAGGCAGAGCCCTCTACTCGGGGCACTGTCTGTCCTATACCGCTCGCTGAAGAGAGGTGTAGGATGACAGTCAGGAGGCGGGGCCTCCTTTTATACGGTGAGATGCGCGCGCATTCAGGTAGGCCCGCCCCGGGGCCGGCTATGTCTATAGAAGTCTCAGTAGGTGAATGCTTGCATGATAAGGTAGTACCCCTATAGAGTCCAGTAGAGGGCGGGGCCTGTGAGAGATATAACAAGGGTTACCATACGTAACCCCTCGTTTTAGGACTCGTTCTTGCACTACTCTATTATGATAAGACTTTATGTGTTTTTAATTGTTCTAAAAAATGAATGCTGCATACGAATGTATGTGCTGACTGGCTACATTTTAATTATAGTAGTCCTATTTAGCCACTTGTTAGCAACCGCTGTTTTATGACACCTACAGTAGAAGCTTCAGACATACACCAGCTAGGTATTTACTGAAGTATTTTATGTCGTAGAACCGAACATGAACATCTTTTAAGCTTGTGTTAACCACAGACCTCATTTCAGGAATTTAACCACAAACACGTTGAGAAGAGCGAACCAGAAATGCTAAAAATCATTTCCGGATTTGAAGACTCATTCCTTCACCACACTATTATAATATGACTTAATTTGTTTTTTTATGTTCTGAAAAATAAATACTGCATGTATGTGCTGTTATGGGGTATTTACTGAGGGATTTTTTTATCTTAGAACAAAACGTGAACATCTCTTAAGCTTAAATTAAACCCAAAAAAACATTGATTTAAAGAGAACTGGAAGTGGTAAAATGCTTTATTTCAGGTTTTTCGGACACTCTTTCTTCTTAGGGTTTATTAGTTTCTTATTGTTCTAATCTAAGTAATGAATGCTGCATATGAATGTATGGGCTGACTGACTTAAAACAGAGGCTTTGTAAAATGTTACTTTAGAACAACATTCTTCATGCATGTTAGCAGTTACTGGCAACCACAAAAACATGATGACACACTGAGCCGTCATGGTGGCTGAGCGAGGGGGCACTGGATGGAAGAAAGCCAGCAGACAGAAGACAGGCAGTCGTACTATAAAACATACTGAAGCATTTTCACGGTGGTAATAACTTAAAATAACATCACAAATCTGCTCCCAATTATGGTATTTACAAGAGTGTTTGTTAAGCGTATACATGTCGCGACAAGTATCATCCTATTCATGACTGAACAGCTCACAGCGTGTGAACAGTTCACTTTCCCATACCCCACACGGTGGATACAGTTTCCTAATCGTAAACATCTGTCACTCAAAGAGTGCTATTGCAACATTTTGCAGCCTGAACACATTGCAAGTTGAGAAGGTGCAACATGCAGAGAGAAAAGAAACCAAAAAATCCACAGACTTTATTTGGTTGCAAACTTATTGATTGGTTTGCACACCTGAGGGGATGAAAGACTATTTAAATAGTGCAACATGCTTATTTAGAATAAAACAGGCAATTATGAGACAATGCTTATTTTGTAACATCATTGTTCATCTTTTAAAGGAATCAGAATGTAGCCATGTGACTCTGCAGACATATCTGACAGAATCCTCCATTGTCCACTCAGCAGATATAGCCCATATAATATAAGATCTGTGCAATACAAGTATGGCATAATTTATGGCCTTACTGGTTATTCAAATAAAATACAAGCACAAAGAAATAGTGACAATACAGCACCTAACTTCCAGTTATACTTATTTTTATATACATGTCAGATTAAACTATTTAGATGTGGTTATGTAACCATTTGGTAACATAATGTGGTTTGGATATTTTCAACTTTGGACTGGCCAGCTTTTTTTCCATTTGCTTGCAGTCTTTTTGCTAAGCTACGCTAATCACCTGCAAAAGCAACAGCAAAAGAGAGTGGCTGGATATCATGGAAAAGACTGAAACCACATTTTAATATGAAGTTGTTTATGTACACTATCTATGTGCTTAAACATAAAATAAAATAAGCTAAACTAGGATAAAATAAGATTCAACTTTATTAATCCCTGTAGGGTAATTCAGGATAGCAAGTAACAGAATAAATCAAAGAACAACAAAAGTATTAAGTAAACATTTTAACATTCAAACATGAAAAAGAAAAAAAGGGAAAATGATGATAAATATATGTACTTGTGAATATGTGAGTCCAAAGGCACATCGGTTGCAGGTCACATTATAACATCATGGAATCTGTTGAGCGGGAGATTTTATGCAAACAAATCCTTTTTTGTTTACATTTTTGTTAAAATCACTAGGGTTCAACTTCAGCAAAGCTAAAGTGTGTACAGCAGTCTGCCAGGATGTAGCATCATGACACTTTCACCTCCAAAGTGAGGTAAAAATTGTTGATATGCAGAACACACAAGGTTGATGTGCTCATAATGCAAGGTTTAAAACCTCTGTAAACACTGTAATGTATATAACATTCTCACTGCAGTAGGGAATCATCTTTGACTGTGCCTTTTTGCCTGATTTACTGTTTGTGGATAGCCATTGTAAAAAAAGACACTCAGTACAACACCTACAAACAGTCATTTCAACAAACATTATTCACTATGTCATATTCATAGAGATAGTCATAACTTTAACCATCTCATAAAGGGAATAAAGCGCATTGTTAAATGAAACAATTTAAACAAGCATGCACTCTGAACAAAAAAAAAACAGACCTTCAAATAATTGAAGGTCTCTGGCATGGAATATCTGATTAAGAAAGATTCTTCACACAGGCAAAAGGGTGTGTTTGCAGCAATAAAAGAATGACAAAGCATTTGTGTGGCCTATGACGTATTGTTTTACGACTTCATCTGTTTTTACTCTCTGCTATCAGTATTTGAATTCCCCATGGCCTCCGTCTCACAAAAAGACAGTAACATTATTTTATTGACAACCTAGAGGAAGTTTTATTTTGTTATTCTTTTAACACAAAGGCAAGCCTAAAGGTGACTATTTCTGCACTTATTTGTTTGTGTTGGACCTTGAACTTTCTTTAAATTAAGGCGTAATATTACTTTTCCTGAAAAGAAGATTTGCTAAATGCTAACAAGTGATCCACACAATATCTGCCACATACATACACACACACACACACCACACACACACACACATACATTCCTTCATATTACTCACTCTAAACAGGACATGGGACTGAAAACAGACAGCAGCACACAAAATCATGTTTTTAATTCCTCAGTAATTTGCAATAAATGATAAGGGTTTGCCGCAGCTGTACTACAAGATAGAAAAAACTGATATTTCTTTTTTTATTCGGTCAAATTGCATACAATTACATTACATTGCATGTTATTTAGCTCAGGCTTTTATTCAAAGCGACTTACAGACACTTCAATTACCACAGACATGCATACAGTAGAAATTTGGGGTTAGGTATTCCAAAGACACTTGAACATGTTGACAGCAGGGGCTGGGGACCAAACAGCTGACAGTCTGATTGGTAGACACCGATTCCCCCCCTGCGCCACAGTCGACATTTATAAGGATAAACGCTCATCTGTTTTCAATTAAATGTAATTAAAGTAAATTATAATCAGTTACCAAACTACCAAAACAAGACAAAACTGTCCAACAGACTTGAGAGAATCATTTTTATTTTCCATTTTTATCAAGGTGTCATAAAAATGGCGGTTTCTAACAACTGTGAAAGAGACTACAAAATGTCCTCACCCTGACACAAGACTTTAGCGTAGCGGTAGTGACACGCAGCCATGCAACCAGTTTCATTTACAGCCTATAGCTTTTTACTTCTGGCGACTGCATTTACACCAAATCGCAAAGTGGTGTTAATATGTGGAGATTATCCTGCTGATCAAAACGTGTATCATACTTAAAGTATCATAATCGTGTCTTTGCCACAGTGCTTATTTTCTGCAATATACTGAAATCCAATGGGAGAGTCCCATAGATGTTTTGACTTACTCAGAGAAAAATGTGTCATTCAAATTTAAACTATATCTAATAATGTTAATGCTGCCACCTTTCTTATCTCCTGCTGTTAAAATGACTGCTGTTTCGTGACTTGGCATATTTCAAATAGGCTTTCTTTGTTCAAATGACTGTCTTAACATCAGGCCTTTTGGTCCATAACAACTTTGGAGTGCAAAAGATGTGTGTGAAATATCTGCAATAGTTTTACATTATCCTTTTTACTTATCATTCTATTTCTCTGCTTGTCTACTGTACAAGTTGCTGTCATTTCAGACCCAGCCACTCCCATTTGGTTGCTCTCCCGTCAATATATGAACTCCACCTGGACATACTCTCCACTCACCTGCTCCCCATTCCCTAATCAGCTCTCTAGCATATATACAGATCCACTTCCCCCAGTTCACTATCAGATTTTCAATATCCGGCGGAGATGCCCATACCTCTCTCCAAAATCACATATAACATATCATGTATAATTCAGATTTGCATCAGTCACTATTCTCATTCTACAACTACAAAAGTATCCTGTGATTTAACAGTATTTAGAAAATACTCTTTCATTTCCTGCAACCCAGAGATGATATGCCCAGATTAACACGAACAGTGCAGCACTCTGTGTTGTGGATTAATGAGACGTCAAATAGATTTACTGAGACTGTTTGATTGTCTGGAAACATAGGAAGTCGCCAAAACTAAAAACCTGTTTTTCTTCAATAACTGCAGTTCGTTTTCAGCTTGCAGATATGGTTCTAATTATTTCTTCATGTGCAAGTTGTCTTTTATTGTCTGTTTGTTCCATTGTTGTATTTCAGGCAGAGGATTTATACATCGAGGCTGGGATCTTGCAGTATTTCTTCACAATCTTTATTATTTCGCTTTTGAGTGTTAACACATCACACAGGTCTTTGAGAAAGTACAACCAAACTTTAAATCAAATCTGTTTCATATCTCTCCTCTGGCATGCTGCACTGTATCTTATTGCAAGCGTCGCTCACAGTAACTAATTTCTTTTTATAATTGAATGAGTTTTGGAAAAACAGATGATATCTGCCCCTCAACATCACTTTGGATTCAATTAAAAGCAATTCCAATTGTCAACAGATGCAGTGCTGAAGCAGCAGTTTTCTGTAAAGGTTGTGCAATAGTGAGTGTAGGTAATAGGTCAAAACTTTTTTCTTATCTGAACAACTTCCTACAGTAAATGAATCATAAAGTCTTCAGGTTTTGGCGCAACAATAATCTTTCTGAGGAACATATTCATTCAGATTCATTTTTACATCCCAGACGTACGTCAGTTATACAAAACGTGCAGGCTTGTTCTTTGGAAACATCTCTTGGGGGAGGGGGGGGCTTTGCTCCCTCTTTCCCTCAACACATGATTGTTGGACGTAACTCTGCCGAATCCTGCCAAGACCCATCTGGAGACACTTTCCACTCAGTCACTAGACTTCAGGAAAAAGAAAGTAAAAGTAGACTGTAGAACATGAAGCACAGAGTCAAAGATAATGAACGATAGCAGAGTTTACATTTGTTTACACATCAAGGAACAAACTCATTGTTGAAGCCTGACTCATTTAGTTTTTTCACATTTGTTTTATTTCAAATTTAACAAAAAGTCTTGAAAGATACAGACAAAACTCAACCTTTTGTACATTTTTTGACTAATGTGTGCGGAGCAGGGATCATAAAGGTGCTTTATTGGCTTTAATCATCTTCAGTTCCTGCAGACAGGCACTTCGAGGGACGGACCTTCCTGTTCACAAATGTTAGACGTTCACTGAGGACGCTCCTCTTTTTTTGCAACACGGTGCATTACCCAAGCCCTCAGGTAGTTTGCCGCACGTTTAAGCAAATGTTTGTAGTGGCCAAACGGCGGTACTGAAACTTCCGTGTCAGTCCTCGGCGTCACTGGGCCAAAAAAGACTTTGTTTGTTTGACTTACATTGGGAAAGAGACGTCTGTCAATAGTCCTTCATTTTAATCATTAGCATCTGAAAGTTGTGAAATATGACAAAAGCCAAATCCAGAGTTATATTATGTCTTCATTCAGTTTACTGAGCCGAGATTGGCCGTGACACTCCTGGAGGCGGGAAAAGGTAGTTGTATGCTCTATGGGCCAAGATATAGGTAGTTTTTGTCGTCAAAAGTCAGTCAATTTGTATACGTCCATGGCACTACCGCAGCTAAGCGTTGGCCAAATTGTGCCACATTAAAGTCGTCTCAGAATGAAAAACGATTCAAAAATGTTTAAATAGTAATTGTCCCTTTAACATATTTTGTGTATTTAATAATGACATTTTGCCAATTCAAACATAACAAGGAATTTTTTTGTAGAGACACTTTAATCTGCCACAGTTTAGGTTCTCTCAGCAGAATCTAAAAATAAAAGTATCTTTTATTATTTGTAATACTTTTTAATGCAATTAACTTCTTCCGTATTTCGACCCTGAGAAGAATCTGAGGGCAAAATTGCCAACATGCATGTACCCACAACAAGACAGTTTTCAGTTCGTCTGGGGGCCCCCTGGTGGCCGAGGAGCCCCACGCAACCACTCTCGCCTCGGGCTGCTCATTTGTTTGTTTTGCCCTTGATATTTTTCCCTTTTCATATTTTTTCCATCTGTTGCACTTGTTTAGCACTTCAAAGGGAATGCATATCACGTTTGGAAAGATGCTGTACTCAATTACTTGTTAAGCATAAATGAATCCTGCGACGTGGGGCTGATGTCAAAGCACGCCGCGGGGGGAACTGAGTAGATCTAGGGGCTGAAGGTAATCTGCAGTGAATCCTTCCTGTGGCTCACACCAGGCCAGAAAACAGGGTCTGAGCAGCCAGCCTGTCCAGCAGGTTCTGGTTTACCCGCGGCGAGGAGTCGCAGTGTGAAGGGTCGGTTAAAGTAAGTGATATATCTGATAGTTCAACTGGAATCCAGGGTGCGTAGGTACTGTGTGTAGCCCCAGGTGTTACCGTGGGGCATGAACGCACCATCCAGCGGCGGTGCCCTTGAGGGGCCGTGCAGAGGGAAGGGGGCCGGCTGGGACAGCTCTTTGATAGAGTTCACATACTCCTCCATGGTGTGTGAGGAATACTCCAGATCTTCATCCTCTCTGTTGCTCTCCTGCATCTCGTTGATGGTTGGAAGTCTTTCCACTGTCGATAGGAGGTGTCTGGGCTTCATCCTGCAAAGAAAGGTCCAAATATAGTTATTGTGTTAACAGTGAAAGGTATTCCCTCTTTTTATCATCAAAAGGGAAATCCTGGGTTGCGGTCGAATAGTCCATTTTGCTTAGGAACCTTCCTAACGGAGTGAAATGACCCGGAAGTACCTCAGTGGCAGCCATGATAAGTGCCGTTCGAATTCTCTAGATGATAGGAAAGGAGGTTTCAAACTTCCTTTATAACCTCCTTTAGCTTAGGAACCACTGGACTTTCCTTTACGAAAGGAGAGGAGAAAATGCTGCCCCACAATGCCTTGCAGCCGCAGCATTTGCCGTCACACAACAGTCGGTTCACGGAAACAACCGATTATGACCGATAAATGATATCATGAAAGTTACGGTGCTTATTAAGCATTTTAAAACGTATGTGGTAACCTGCCAAAGTGCTTTGTTTTGAACGTTCATTAGTATTATAATCAAAAAGAGAAATATGAACGTTAGTTTTTACTGAAAATGATCAAATAAAGTCAACATTTCACAGTGTTTACTGAGCTGTGTGGGGTTTGTTCAACTTTTAAAAGATGTTTGAATGGTGATATACACAGTGATAGATGTTAAGGACTAACGTTTATAATAAATACATTTGTATTGATTTTAAGATCTTTTCATACAATCATACGTATTGGGATCATTTGTATTAATGTGGACCGGAGGAAGAGGGTGACGAGCATAAGTTTCACTTTCCTTTTTTATTTCAATTCCAACTTTGGTCATGAAGAATATTTTTCTCTGTTGTCCACGTTCATAAAGCATAAAACAACAGCATCAGAGCGCGGTGCAGAGTCTCAAAATGAGTTTACAGTAGTCCCTCGTTCTTAATATACATCCATGTTGTAGT
The DNA here is from genome assembly GCA_031216635.1 of Dissostichus eleginoides. Taxonomy (NCBI): domain Eukaryota; kingdom Metazoa; phylum Chordata; class Actinopteri; order Perciformes; family Nototheniidae; genus Dissostichus; species Dissostichus eleginoides. The sequence continues at coordinate 7,245,267 of CM062266.1, forward strand.
CCGCTGTATAGAAAACTGTAGTTTCCCCACAGCAGCAGACCCACATTTATGACGTCCGCTGGCGCATCATAAATACGTTGGATAGTGAAAGTGCAGTTGGATTCTCTAAAGCACCGCAGTCTCTTCTCCTAAATCCTTTTGAATTATCCTATCCACTATTCCTTAACCCTGTGACATTTCATACAGAAGTCAAGGAATAGACGATAGGGATAGACGATAGGAGCAGATTTTTGGACTATTCGACCGCATCCCTGCGCTCCTATGAGCTATTTTATCATTGAGATAATGGCAGAGTGGGAAGTAGTTGGAATATATGTCCCGAGTGAAATTTTCAAAAACAAAGAAGACATATTCCCATTTCCTCATTTCCCAACTCACAAGCAGTGGTGGAATGTAACTAAGTATATTCATAGTACTGTACAGTTTTTAGAAACTAGTTCTTTAGTTGATTACTTCTATTTTAAGCCACCATACACTAGAACTCCGCTTTTTCTCAGAAGCAAACATAATCATTTGATGTTAATTCTAATGATGTTACTTTTTCGAGTATTAATACAAATATAAATATCTAGTATTACTTATAAATATAATTAAAATCCAAGCAACAGTTAATATACCTCAAAATTGCATTTTAGTACACTACTGAAGAAAATACACTTTAATTTGTTTAATTATGTTCCACCACCTCACATGGAGGGTCATAACATTATGACGTGATTCAAATTGCTTCCTTTAATAATTCACACCTTCGTTATCTTTCTTATATATGGCAAAATGTAATGTAAGAATGTAATTCAGTCATTAATTCTGATATGAAGCGGTGTGTGGCGCAGTGGACTAGTGTGTTTGTGTTCGGATCAGGGGAGCACAGGTTCAAACCCCACTGCAGTCAGCATGTCGTTGTGTCCCTGGGCAAGACACTTCACCCCAAATTGCTCCTGTGGGGATTGTCCACAGTATTGAGTATGTAAGTCGCTTTGGATAAAAGCGTCTAACAAGTAACATGTAATGTAATGAAATATGTTTAAAATAGCCATAACTCCTCAATAAAATGTGTTAGTTGTTGGAAATAAATGGCTGAGAGCTGCATTAACTAGAGATGTCCCGATCCGATCACGTGATCGGGGATCGGAGCCGATCACGTGATTTTTAAAAGATCGGGATCGGGAATTTCTTCTTTTTTTTTCTTTTTTTATAAAATATTTTTATTATTTTATTGATTTACTGAATGTGAACTTGTGAAGCTAGTCAAGCTACCTCTTTCCAGTAGAGTTATTTTTGTTTTGTTACTGCACTATCTGCACTCAATTTTTTTACATGGTTATTTTGTGGTGGACCACTGATAAGCTTTATTTTGTTTTGATCCAATGCTGCACAACTGAACTGATCCAATGCTGCTGTGAAAAAAAGAAGCTATATCCATGTTGGATAGAATGGGTAGTTGGGTACTGTCATTTAAATAAAAAAAATAACCTTAAGGGACAACTTGAATGCTTTTTTCCTTTTTTTGCTCTTAATACATTGCCTAAAGATCGGATCGGGAAAAATCGGTATCGGCAGATTGTCAAAATCAAATGATCGGAATCGGATCGGGAGCAAAAAAAGGTGATCGGGACATCCCTAGCATTAACACTATTCTTTACCGTAAATTACTTCTGATAATTTCAATATATTTTGATTGTGCAGGAATCTTACTTGTACATTAACAAAGTATGTTTACACTGGGATATTACTAGTCTGACTTAAATTCAAGATCTCCAAACTTTTTTTTCCCCTAATGGCCCTCTTTAGGAAAAATGAAATGAAACCATTTCCACACAAGTTTCCGTCCGAGCACAGACTCACCTCCTGATGTCTCTGTGATTCTTCCTTCCTGTTGGTCTTGTTCCTATCTTTCTGTCCGCCTTTCTTTCTGCCAGAACTCCTGTCTTCCTCTCTATTTTCTCCCAGCAGTCCGTGGGTGTCGGCTGTGCTTTTGAAAGGCAGAACATGCTACGGAGGTAGGGAGGTGTGAATCTGTAATCAGTCGGCGGATTATCAGGCCAGGGGAGCTTTTATAATGCATTAGCCAGACTAGGCTAACGGAGCTAATTATAGCCATCAGAGCATACAGAGAAAGAGGCATGCTTTAATGGTGGATATGTCTCAGGATGCACTCTACAACAGGAGGGAACAAAATGGGGTCAGGGATGATCAGTGAGTGGGCTATCGATGGGGAGATGTCACTATCTCACATCCAGACAGCTCCCCAATTGAGTTGATTGGTTGAATGTGTGGTAATTGTAATTTGGAAAACGAATTGAAATGGAAATCAGAATGGGGTGGAGATATTTATTTCAGTCATGGCACTACTAATAGTAGGGGTGTTATGATTATGTTTAAAAAAGAAACTCAACACTTATTTCATCTGTACAAACTGATGAGGATGGAAGGTGGATATGTTAGAGGTGACAGTGGATGACTTGCACATAAATATCATTAATATCTATGGGCCAAATGATGATAATCCAAACTTTTTTGAGGAGATCCATAAAGTTATCTCCTCCCTAAAAGATAACCAAAATATTATAGTTGGAGATTTCAATACGGTGTTAAACATAAGCAAGGATCGTACAGGTACTCACTCTTTTAATAATCACCCACAGGCCTTAAATGAAATTCAACAACTCAAGGCATCCTTAGATTTAGTGGATATTTGGAGACAAAAAATCCAAATTCAAGCAGGTATACATGGCGCAGGGGACAACAAGCTAGTCGTATTGACTACTTTCTTATCACCTTTTCCCTGGTTCACAAAGTATTAAAATGTAGTATTGGTGACCGATTAAGATCTGACCATGCCATCGTAACACTGCAAATTATTACAGCAGAATATCCCAGAGGGCGGGGGTTTTGGAAATTCAACCTATCACTTTTAAATGATACGGATTTTATTGAAAAAACTAAAGAACTAATCAAAGATTTTTTCAAATTAATAATAATTCATCGGACCCGCACAACGTCTGGGAAGCCTTTAAGTGTGTTTTTAGAGGACACGCTATTAAGATGGGGTCATGGAAACAAAAACAATATTTGAAAAAGGAGAAGAGTCTAATAGAGGAGGTAAATGAATTGACTAAAACGTTGGATGAAAAGCAATCGTTATGCATAGAAACAACTTATTTGATAAAAAATAAACAACTAGAATTGGAACATTTATATTCTGAGCGTGTAATGGTAATTTATAGATCACGAGCCACATGGATGGAAAAAGGGGAAAAATGCACAGCTCATTTTTTATGACTCAACCAAAGAAATTCTGCCAAAAAAAACATTATGAGCTTATATACTCCAAATGGTACTTTACTTACATCTCCACAGGAAATATTAGCGGAAGAGGTGGATTATTTTAAAACTTTATATGCTCTGGCTCCAGAGTCTTCTGTAGGATCCAATATTGAGTTATTTTTTCAAAAGAATTATGATCAGATACTGTCAGTAGATCAGCAACTAAGTTGTGAAGGAAACATTTTAGAAGAAGAGTTACTGGATGCTATTAATTCCTTCGCTCCTGGTAAATCACCAGGGATTGACGGTATACCTGTTGAAGTTTACAAAACCTTCTACACAGAAATTAAAAAACCTCTATTGGCATCCTTTAACTACTCCTTTACACAAGGAATATTATCAGATACACAGAAAGAAGGCATCATCACATTGTTACTGAAGCAAGACCCAGAGGGGCATTACAAGAATCCTGTTTATATGAAGCATTGGAGACCACTGACACTACTTTGTTGTGATACCCGCATTCTGTCCAAATGTATCGCACGGAGAATCAAAATAGTAATTGGGAATATAATAAAACATGATCAAACAGGTTTCATAAAAGGGCGTTTTATTGGAGATAATATTCGCCATCTGCTTGATATGATAGATAATCACGAAGAGGATGGAAAACCAGGGCTTTTATTTATTGCTGACTTTGAAAAAGCCTTTGATACAGTAAAATGGGATTTCATTCAAAAATCCCTCCAATTCTTTAATTTTGGGGAAACCATTATACAGTGGGTGAAGGTTTTATATAACCAACCTACCAGTAAAATAGTTAATAATGGATATTTATCAAAAAGCTTCAGCCTGTCCAGAGGCGTACGTCAAGGGTGTCCACTGTCTCCATATCTGTTTCTATTGTGCATTGAAATTCTTGCTATCAGAATTAGAAACAATTCTTGTATAACAGGCTTAAGATCAAATGGTATTGAAACAAAAGTAACATTATATGCAGATGATGCAACTTTCTTTCTACAGCCTGAAAAAACATCATTAGATGCCCTCATAGTTGATTTAAATAACTTTTCAAAATTAGCTGGGCTAAGGCCTAACTTTGATAAATGCTTATTATGAGAATAGGAACATTAAGAGGCACAGATTTTGAGCTACAATGCTCAGCTCCAGTCAAATGGTGTAATGGTTCAGTAGATGTTCTGGGAATTCACATTCCAGAAAATCTCAAAGATCTAGTTAAGGTACATTTTGAGCGAAAAATGCAGAAAACTGAGAAAATAATTCAACCTTGGAAAGGGAAAGCTCTCTCATTACAGGGAAAGATTACATTAATTAATGCTCTTGTGATTCCACAGTTTGTTTATCTTTTAATTTCACTTCCCTCCCCAGAGGCGTCTTTTTTTAAAAGCTTTGAACAACGAATGTTTAAGTTCATCTGGAATAATAAGCCTGACAAGATAAAAAGGCAATATATATAATACACTTGAAAATGGTGGACTAAATTTAAATTTGGCAGCAATGAATTCATCCTTAAAAGCATCTTGGATTAATAAGGTTTTTGGAGAACAAGTCAGAACTCATTTTCGTGGCATTTATTTTTTGACTGTAAACTGTTTCCCTTTTTCCAATTAAAATCTCACCACTGTGAATGGTTATTCAAAGAAATATTAGCAGACATTTCACCATTTGTTAGAGATGCATTGAAGGCTTGGTTGAGTTTCCAGTATTACCCCCCAGATACACCAGAAGAAATCCAAAATCAATTAATATGGTTGAACTCAGAAGTTTTAATAGATGGAAAACCACTACTATGGGAAAGTCTCCTGAGAAAAGGAATTATTTTCATGAATGATTTACTAGATAGCACAGGTCATTTCATTTCATATCAGTGTTTTTGCTGTATGTATGGTCAGATATGTGATTTCCTTCACTTTAACCAGCTGCTTTCAGCTATTCCAACTAACTGGAAACGTAAATTAAAAAAAGATGGAAACCGACAACAGGTCTGTACCTCATACAAGAAGTCAGAAATGGCTATCAAAAATGAAAATAAATAAAATAATTTATAATCACTGCTTACAGAGCAGGGGCCTTACTGCTTTTCCTCATGCGGTCTGTTCTTTCTGGGAAGAGGAATTTAATATTCTGATACCCTGGAAACAATTTTTTAGAACCATATACAAAACAACAATTGATTCCTATTCAAGAATCTTCCAACTGAAGATCTTTTACAAGATTATTGCTACAAAAAAACAACTTAACACCTTTAATATCGAACCGTCACCACTTTGTAGATTCTGTGAGGAGGAAGAGGAAGATCAGATGCATTTATTTTTTTTATTGTCCATACGTTGCAAGACTGTGGACTGAGATTCAAAATTGGCTTAAGACACTTTATATTGATTTTGCATTTACTCCCTTTGGTCTTTTGTTTGGGATTTTGGATCAGGACAATACACAGTTGATGAATACAATTATTCTTCTGGCAAAAATACTTATTTTTAAATCTCAATCAAGAAAGAATCTGAATTTAAGATGTGTGAAAAGTAGATTAAAAACACAATTTATTTTGGAAAGGATGATTGCCACAAAGAATCAAAAGGTGGCTCATCACACCATAAAATGGGAAACAATCAGCTCCAGCGAAGAGTGGGATTAAAAAGGAATAATAAATGTTTTGTTTTATTTTGATGATATTGGATTGTCAACCCAATTTTTGGTTTGTTTATGAAATGTTGAAGTGACCAACTGACTGTATTTTATTTATTTTTTGTTTTGTTTTGTTTCTTTCTCTGTAACTTAATTTTTGTCTGAGATAGGAATGTCTCATTTTGTCATTATAATGTCCATGTTGTGTGTCTGAAGCCTGTACAATAAATAAAAAAGTGTGGTTTAAAACATCAAATCTGGCAGTGGCTCAGTAAGTACGGGCTTGGACTGGGAACCGTAGGGTCTCCGGTTCAAGTCCGCGAACAGACCTACATATGGAGTGTGGACTGTACTTGGAGAGGTCCCAGTTTACCTCCTAGGCCCTGCCGTGGTGCCCTTGAGCAAGGGGAACTAGGCTCCTCGTACTAAGATGAGTTAAATGCAGAGAACTAATTTAATGTGTGCTGTGTAGATGTATGTGTGACCATTAAAGAGGTTTTCATCCTCCAATTCTAATTCTCTAGTCAATATACGACCTCCCTGTTTGTTGAAATGCAGATGTGGCCATAATCATTAGATCTCAACATCCATCCACCATCATTTAAACACCAAATAAGGAGAAAGACTGCTGTTGATTTCTCCAGAGAAAGAGTTGGATAATAAAGGTTCAAGGTTCAAGGTTCTTTATTTGTCATACGAACATAGCTACAGAGTAGTTATGTCGATGAAAATCTTAGGTCACAGGCTTCTCCAATAGTGCAACACAATAATACAGATAAACAGAAAAATATAGTGCAAGTAAATATTAAAAAGTAAATACAAAAAGAAAAATAGTTTTTAAAAAAGTGAAAGAAAAAAAAAAGAAGAAAAGCATTAAACGCTTTCCTTAATCTATGACCAGGAGTGCCAAGTGTTTTGGAGGAGCCTGTTGGTCTATCATCATCATACTATGAGACTTTGGTGCAATTCCAAACTGACCCCTTGACTGTCCCATTCAGCTGAATGAGGCTCCTTCTGTGGGGGGGAGGGGGTAAAAACAAAAACGCTCTCTCCGGCAAGAAACAGGAACTGTCGTAACTTCTCCTAACATGGTAAGGGTCAGCACCTCTTGGACAAAGAAAAATGGCGTTCCTTTTTCTTTTCACCAACAAGTGAGTTACTTATTATCTAAGACCACTATACAGACAAACAAGATACTCATAGTCTTCCTCTGGGATGGTTGCTGAGAACCACAACCATTACAGTAAATAGATATGAGTCACTTTATAGGAACTGAAAACATCTGGTGTGAAAGTCACTCTTGTTTATATAATGCTGATATGTTTCAACATGCACTGAAACAGGATAACACTAACAGGCCCTCCTACAGTTTCACAGACACACAGGCACACACACACACACACACACAGGCACACACAAACACACACACACACACATCCAAACACACACACACACACACTGACACACACACACACTGACACACACACACACACATAGACACACACACACACATCCACACACACACACACAGACACACACACACACATCCACACACACACACACACATAGGCACACACACATAGGCACACACACACACCCACACACACACACAAACGCACACACACACACACACACATAGACACACACATAGACACAAACACACACACACACACATCCACACATACATACACACACACACACACACACACATATACACACACACATCCACACACACACATAGGCACACACACACCCACACACACCCACACACACAGACACACACACACACACACACAAACACACACACACACATAGACACACCCACACACACACCCACACACACACAGACACACACACACACACCCACCCACACACACACACACACACACACACATACACACAACGCTCAATAATGGAACACGTGTCACGATAATGGAAACGGTATGGAAAAAGAAAAACATAAAATATAGGAATAATATATGATGATTACATTTATAATAATACATTTCAAGACAAAGACGAGAAAAGGAAAAGAAATATAGAGCCACATGAAAGAACTTCAAATAAAATGTGTATAAAACCGTATAAAAATGAAAAAACATTGTCACTACTCAAAGAATGGACAATTAATACAAGTGGGTTTTAAAGTGTGATTCAAAAACAAATTAAGCAGACCTATATTACTTTTTAAGAAAATTTGAAAAGCTGCACCATACCAAGAAAACAATCCAAAACTAAAATGATATGTGTATGCAGTTAAACAAGGTTAGGCTATAATTAATGCACACACAACTTGTTTTCATTCTTTATTTTTAGTGGAAAAAGATGAATTATCTTTTGAAAAATTTGATATTTACCAAATTGAGATCTGAATGTGAGAAGTCAAGTATTTTTGTTCATAACTTATTTTAACCACCGGTCCTCTAAAAAACACACTCAAATTCACACACAACAGAATAATAACGGATCCGTCTTCTTGAGAATTGTGATCAGCAAATAGTCATAGCCTCACAGGGAGAAGGATGGTGTTTAATGACAGCAGATTTACAGTAATCGTCAGCTATAGCTGGGTGGTACTCCAGGGAAACTGATTTCGTTTTTTGAGCATTGTCTAATGTCTGGGGGCAGAGAGCTTTGTTTAAGCGATCAGTGAGCGTCATGCTGATAGGAATACCACCCCAGTTATTGTACAGGTTTCCTTCACAACACCGCCCTGGTTGCTACATTCCTCCCATGCCTCACTTGCTGATATACTTCCAGTAAGACAGGACCATCAGACACTCAGGAATGTCATTAGAATGACGTAATATATGGTCAACAACACCCTATAGAAATACTCAATAAAAGGTCCTGCATTCACAACCTAGGAAAGTTCAGCAAAAGTACAAAAGTATAAATGTGATTGAATTACAAAAAGTGTTTTTGTTATTATTTGTTATAGAGAATGTCTGGTATAAGAATCTTATTTTTATATCATTGTATTTTAATTATGTAAGCATGAATGTGACAAGTGATAAAACTATTTAACAATTTCTTTACAACTGAGTAGCTTAACTTATAATAATTCATAATAATGTATTATTTGCAATGAGTATTAATACATTTTCAAGTTCCTTTTAATCTTAATCCACATGATATAATAGGTACAAGTGTACCTAAAATTGCATTTAGGTACAGTAGTGCAGAAAAAACGTGTTGTTATATTAAAACCACTGAAAAAAAAGCTCACCTAAAGAACCATGAAATAAGTATACAAACAATTCAAAACAAAGTATTATTTTAGTTTATAATTCTCTTTTTATGATTGAAGACGTATTTTTGAAAGCCGTCCCGGAAGTAATTATTGCAAGGGCTCCCTCAACTTTGAGGCCAACAAACGTTTAAGATACTTAAATTTTGTTCAGCAGGATAATCTCCACATATTAACACCATTTTGTGATTTTAAATGGATGGATGTAGTCCGGCAGACCAGAAGACCAGCATTGCTATGAAACATACTGAGCATGTTCATGATGGTAATGGTTTAAAATAAATCACAAATCCTTATTTCATGCTTCTAACCACAAACACATTAAAAAAATGTTTGACCCAAGATGAGGGAACGCTATTTCACTTCTGTGTTTTAGGACTCATTACTGCACCACTCTTTTAACACTAGTCTTTGTGTCTGCAGTCTACTTTCCTCCAGAGCTGACCTCAGATCACCAAGCTAATAATGGTGGATACAAAGCTTGCAAGCTAATATGCTATTCAAGGTTCATATATTTGTCAACACAGCCAGACATAAACCCTGAGATTAAGGCCGCAGCTGAAAATAGATGCTGATGAGATTAAGAATAGACTGTGAGGATCAGGCATGCATTAAGGTGGACAGAGTAGAGCTAATTGTAACATGTCACATGATCTAATTTTAGCCTACCTTAAGGCTTGGCTAATCTTCTCCAGTTTTCTAGGTTAGGTAGGTACGTGTAGGAATAAACGTTTACATAACTGATGATTAAAAGAGAATGGATTCAAATAGAATGACCAGACATTTTCCTCTACCTTTTCCCTTTAGCATAAAAACAATTCCAATATCTTTTGAACTTTTCACAAAGTTATATGAGCAGATCCAGCTCTCTTATGCCTTTTACGTCAAATTCAATATGTTTTGCCTGTCAAACCACAAATTGCTGTTTTTATACCTTTGCTGTGGACAAATGACACAAACTAAATATAATATGGTAATTGGAGAACTTGAGAGGTTCTGGGCTAATGTTTCCTTTTGGTCAGAGCCATGCTAACTGTTCCCCTGTTTCCAGTCTTAATGCTAAGCTAATATGATCAGCTGGCCTCATCTTTAGTTGAGTTGTATCAATCTTCTTATATTACATATTCGTCTTATAATGTATAATATTATTATATCTAATATTTACCACGTGTTTAAATGATTTTAAATGGCCTATGATAATCATCCCTGCGAATGTGTACTATAAAGGTGAAATTTGGACATAACTTTGAAAGTTGAATATCAACTTAAATAACAAATAAATGTAAATTGAGAACCATTTTGTCCATTGGAATTCACATTAATTTCCTTGAAATAGATGTTTAAATGGGGAGCAAATGTAGCCTGTACATGTATAAGTATAAGCCAACTTGTTACTATGAAAAATAAAAAGATATATTGCATGTTAAGTCCATGAAGTTCTACATGGATTTCTGCTTTGAGTAAATGGGATCTATTTTTGAAACTGAAGGCTCTTTTCTAAAGCATCTGACATATTTAATGGTATTTGATCGGCTATTACTGTTTTTTTAACCTTTTTAACCCTTATATCGCATTATCAACACATAATGTTCATTATGTCCTGAGTGTAATAACTGAGTTACAGAGGGATAGAGAAGCACAGAGTTTGCTAATTAAGGACATGTCCTCCAGAGTTCTCATGAACAATGGGAAATTAACTGGAATAACTGTATTTCCCCAGGGACAAAAAATCACGGGTTGTTTGCGTGCAATGCTTCCATGTTTGGTTCCAAGTAAGTTTTAATAAAAACACTTGATAAAATGAAACTTAATTTGACTCCATGGTAGAGTGGAAACAATAGGAAATGTGATGTTCAGGACAAAACCTCCCCCTGAAAGAGACTGAAGAAAGAAAGAAACTCAAGAGGTAAATAAAAAGGAATAGGGAAGTTTGAGAGTTTAAGTTCCTGTCAGTCTTTTTCTGCTGATTTCTCTGTGTGGTTTTTGATGTCTTGACTTCTGTCATTTTCTTGTATTCCTTTCTTTGCTGGGGACAGTTCATCATAGTGAATCCTGCAAATTGACCAATCGGAATCGAGTATTCAACTAAGAAATTAATACACAAAGTAGTCCCTGAGCCAACATTATACAAATGTGTGAAGTGCAAGATAAAATAGTGCCAGTTAAAAATATTTAGAAACAATTTTTAGGAACATAGCTTTTATATATACAAATGTTGATCTACATTTTTCAAGATAAACATGCTTTGTCAAAGTGTAGTGTTATGTCATGTTATAAAGAGGTTTTAACGTTAAAATAAAGGGCATGAAAAAAGTAAAAGACAAGACTATTTCATTTCAAAGTAAATGTATTTAAAGCCACTTTATTTGACAATTGCCAAGCCCTCCACTAAATCTGCAGTGGCTGGTTAGTTCCCCCAACTGGTCAGAAAGGAGTACTACAAATGTATTTACCTCAACTGCTGCTGGTTAAATCATGTAGAGCAGGGGTGTCAAACTCAATTTCATCGCGGGCCACATTCGCATAAAGGTTGCACTCAAAGTGCCGGTTGTAACTATATAAATATATAATATATATATAAAATAATGTATTATATTACATTATTGCCTCTGAATTGGATTATTATCGGATAGGATAATAAATTAGTAAAACTACGTCTGAAAGCAGAAGTCCAGGGCAAATAATTGCAAGTCTCTTCAGTGCGCATGTCACAAAACGAGATGCATTGTGGGACATGTAGTTTATGGGCAACCTGCTCCTGTAAAGTGGCATGTAACCGTATAATAAACGTATTTATTCTTTGCAAGCTCTTGCGGGGCCACATAAAATGAAGTCGCGGGCCGGATTTGGCCCCCGGGCCTTGAGTTTGAGACCCCTGATGTAGAGAGTACAAACATACAATGTTGAAAAATGTATAGGTAAATGAGTCACACAACTCTCAAAGTTAGTGAACCACATTATAATTGAAAATATAGAAAACAACACAATCATTAGGCAGTATCAATCACATGCAAAAAAGCTTATTTGTATTTCATACAGAACCAGCTAGATGGTCTATGAAAGAAGTTCAAAGTTATTTGCACATTTAAAGTATGTTTTAAAAAAACCAAGCCAGATGTCACAAAGCAGCACCACAGCCAACACATTCCTGTGAGTGTTGAACACATTAAACTCAAATAGAACAAATGATATGACTCCCACATTTTATATTATTTCACTGTATTAGATAAATGGGATGTGCTTAGATGGCGGGATTCATCACCTCGTTCGTCTACCCTATAAAAACAAAGCAATAATGTAATAAATTAACTAATTATTTGTACCTGCACACCGAGAGTAACTCTGCCTAAAGAAACAGATTTATTGACTAAATTCATCTATAATAAACTGATGGTTAAACAAGGAGCTGCAACAAAACAGCTAAGACAAGCGAAAAGAAAAGATTCAGACTCACATGCTGACATCATATGGAAATGGATGGAGGATTTGGATACAATCAATTCAATCATCTCACATGTACACAGCACAGCAAACAAGGGGTAAGTAAATATATATATAGCACCCTGGGAGCAGTGTGGGGGTCCATACCTTGTTCAAGGTCACCTTTGCCCCAAGAATATAACTGGCACCTCTCAAAGTACCAGTTCACAATCTCTACTTTGTCTGTTCAGGGCTTGAACCGGCGACCTGAGGTTCCCAATGCAACGAGCTACTGCTGCTAACAAAGATAAGCTAATGTCTTAAGGACATGTCCCCACCACTTTGCATGAGGATAATTTGTTAAAAATGTTCTGATAATAGCGTGTAGAAAGGTTTATATATTTGTCCAAGAGAACATAATACCTCTTGGACTGTTCACACTTTTGGGGGTATTCTGGTGACCCAAGTGGTGCAATATGGACTTGCGAACCGTAATAATTGAAAAGAGAATAGCTTTGCAGCATCGTAGCATAGTTACTGCAGTAGTTGACAAAAGTATTGTAACTAAGCATATGTATGTACTGTATGTATGTATTGTTTGCAGGGGGCGCTTAATGCAGAAATGTTTTTTAAATCTGAAAAAAGGGTCACCAACACTTTTTCTAACAAAGTAACATGGGAACATTATCCAGTGCTGTGGAGTTTTCGCAAATGTTATTTTCATAAAATTGTGTGTCGCAATAGAAAGGAATGAGTGAATTTCAGGATAAATGTCTGCCATCTTCCACTGAATGATTGCTTAAAAACACCACTAAACTATCTCACATTTGAGCAGCTCCTCTTAAGGCTTAAGCTAACCCAAGACAGTTAAGAGAGTTGAGGTGAATGAGTCAGTCTAACCTAATTTATGAAAAATCAGCTGCAGTGTTAGGGATGGGGAATAAAAATAGCTCAACATAGATTGAGGAAAAGTATCATACAAGAGTCATAACCACAACAACAAATGGGCTACGGTCCAACCAGCTACTAATTGTAGGCTTCATAAGTGAAATGATCATACATTAAGACAGTTATTGATCAAGCATCATACATGAAAAAAAAAATGCTTGTAAAACAAATATGATATTAATTATTGGACTCCTGGCAGTATTGCGTGGCTTGAGCTATGCTAATGCTAATGCTAAATGACCAAGACTAACTAAGGGTGAGTGTTTCTTTTAATGACAGACAGTTAAGAAATTAGAACAGGATTGAATGTCATATTATATATTGATTTGTATGTAGTATTTCGGCAAAGCAGTGTGAAGATAATAACCTTTTGTTAATATTTTAGAGAAATATATACACACAACTAAATGTTATTATTAAAAAAAACTAACCACCCTGAAACTCTGGGCCGATAAGATCATCTTTATTTTGAATGGGAAATAAGCATAAGACAGATACTTTGCATTTCAATTTGGCTAAGAAAACATTTGGTTGAATGTATCTTTGACTGAAATGTTCCGTTAATGTCTGTATGATTATTCAATTACATCTTTCAAGACGCCACATTCTTCACACAAAACGAAGAAAACCTATATTCACATGGGTAGTTGCTCCTTCCAGCTGTAAAGGCAGAAAGAGAGAGAGTTACTGTAAAAACTGAACATTTTCAAAATGTTCCAGAAAAAATTAAAAGATGCAGATCTGATTATGCAGGTTATGGATTATAAAACAAGTTCCTAATTTTCTCAACATCATACACAAACCACCACATTTGCAACAGTTCAACTAACATTTCCTTTAAAAAACAAAAAACATGAGCATTTTATTTGGTTTGATTAAACTTGGAAATCTACCTAATATGTTCTTACCATAACCATATGTCGTAAGGCATGCGTTGGAACTGTCTGGAGACATATTGTAGAAAAATCCCTGATAAAACCAGGAGCCATCAAGCCACATCCACTGGTCCTGGAGGGAGACAGTGAAACATTATGTTTCCATTTCTGCCACCTGTTTTATGTCTTGTCCTTATATGTTTATTTGTTAAGCGACCTTGGGTCTATGAAAGGCGCAATATAAATGAAAGTTATTATTATTATTATTATTATTATTAAAAGTTCTTGTTTGATAAATTATATATTGGTGACAACGTCAATATTATCTTAAGCTACGTTATCATTCCTAACCTAAATGTCTTATGATAAACTTTTGCTTATTATGTCTGCCAATTATTATTAATTACACCGGATAACATGTGCTGTGTCTCAATTTGGATACTTACCTTAGTACACTGCCATGATGTTCACTGTGAACAGTGCAGGAAGAGTGTTATGGTGGTATGGTATATAGCAGTTTATTAATTTATTTAATTGCTAACTCGATTCTGATTGATCAATTCAGAACATGTGACAGGTTGTTAATACGGTAGTACAGACCGCTGTCAAGGAATAATGCCCGTTGCTAAGGAGGAACAAGGAAGAGAAAGCAAAAGAGGTTAAAAGACGGAGCGCTGGACGTCAGATAAATCACCAGAAGCAGACAGACAGGAAGTAAACACTAACAAGAACACGGTATGGGCTTTGCAGTGTTAAAGGACTTGTTAGTGGATCAGAAACTGTGAACAGTGCTGCCGTAAAGTTTTTATTGTCGCAGTTCCAGCCGTTGGTGCGCCATGGAACAGAGTTTTTTTTTCTTAGCGGAAGAAATACGATCATTTTTAAGTCAATAAAATCATTTCAATTAATTGGGAGTCGAGTCGTTATTTTGTTTAGTATCTGGCCGTGTAATAAGCGGGATAATGTGCAGCGACTTGGTCATTATGGGGAAAAGAACACCTGACAGGGTGATCGCGGAGCCCGACACGAAGCGGAGGGATCTTGATGAGCCTGATCGCCTCGCTGCACATTATCCCTTACATATATTGGTATTGTCTTAAATTGCACACAGCTGTTGTGCCTTTACTGGATGGGATGATCGCTGCTGTTAGCTAGCTAGTTAGCTAGCTAGTTAGCTGGCTAGCATTTCACACGTTTTGATAGTTTTGAGTGCACCAGCCGGGTACTTGCATTTTGTCATACTTGGCATAGGGACGCATTTATGGACTGAAAATTGCAAAGGGGCCATCTAGCAGGTGTACGATGATGTCGGCATTTTCGCATCCTTTGATTGGATTGCTCGAGGTAGTAGAGCTAGCAGTAGCTACCGGTAGCGACCTGCTGGCAAACCGGATCTGTATCGACCTTAGCAACCTGCACAAGGTAAAAATATTTGCGTTTGGATATCAGAGCTGTTTTTTCAACCCACAATGGCTGAAAGCAGAGGAGAAATCGATTTGGTGAAGCTAGCAAGCCTGTTGCAGCCAGGGAAAGAGTTTTTCCGCCACTTTCAATTCACTAACTATATACAACTACTAAGGGTACCTTGGCTAACAGCCCCTGAGGAGCCCTGCAGACTGTATTACTGGGAAGGTATGATATTAGCAACTGATCGACTTGGTGTTTGGAGCCTTATAAATGTGCAAACTTCAGTTGTCTACTAACCAAAACAGAAGCAAGACGCCAAAGCACGGCTGGACACTTACAAGCAACGGTGCTTTTGAAACGTTTTTGGGAAAAGTGGATCTACAGCTTAATCGAAAGTGCGCAGGAAACGGAGCTTCACAATGTTTTTTGGACAGACTTGACTTTCAGCATTAGCCTCCATGGCGATAGAACAGGACTTATTATTGGAACTGAAGACTCAGATAATCTGTACAACAGAGTCATTTAACTCTTCTTGAGGAAAGAAAGGAGGATGGATTTTGTGTGCACATAATCAAACTTATTGGTGAGTAAAGGCTATAATGACTTTGATTTACACTTTTGGATATTTTCTTGTCAATTTATTAAAAGTCCCATGTCATGGCCATTTCTACTGATCATACTTCCATTGTTGAGGTCTACTAGAATAGATTTACATTGTTCAATGTTCCAAAATCACATTGGTTTCTCATACAGCATCTCTGTATAGTATGTGTATTCACTCTCTGTCCTGCACGCCTTGTTGGAGCTCCTGCACCCCCCTCCCTATGAGCCCACTGTGCTCTGATTGGTCAGCTCGCCGACCCTGTTCTGATTAGTCAACCACCGTTACAGCTGAACATCAGTGTTTATGTTACAATGGCGTTTGTTAGCGTTTCTGTCCAATATTAATGGTTTCTATAGGCGTGACATCATAATGATGGTTATTAAGAGGTGGATAATTCAGGTAGGACACTACTGAAGGCCTAAGTGTAAAATGTACTGCCCGCTACGGCCAACTTGAAAACTGATTAGTCAATGCAACCGTTTCATTGCCATTTGATTTAAGCTACGAAAGCCCACACTTTCTGACTTAAATATGTTTGGATAAAAGCTCCAACATTAACTACCATTACTGAACGCAGCGCAACAAGCGCAACAAAGAGAAAAGCTATGAAATGAAGAGAATAGACTATTGGAAATAATTTAATACATGTTAATGAAAAAACTATATTAAAACATTTGTCAGGGATTCTGAAGGACCACCACTGAATGTCATCCTGTTTCACTATTACACACAATGTGTGTATTTCATCAGATTATTTTAATTTGCAGGCTAATGGTATTGGTAGGAGTGGCTTCAATTTTTTTATTTACATCTTGGCAAGAAAAGGAAAAATTGTAGTGCCAAAAATGTCAAACTTCCTTCCAGTACTTTGAAATCAACAGAACAGTTTCATCTTGAAGAAGCCCTTGGAAATATACGTAATCCAAGGAAGACAATCTGGAATACCATCAGCAAACACAATCTTAATGGTTAATGTATTGCTAAGTCATCTCACCAGAATCCACCCAGCCAGGTGTATCCATTAAGAATAGCAATTTGCTGATAGAGGAAGTTATACTCTTCAAGACTGTGGACGGACACCAGGTTGGCCCCGAGACTAGCACAGTTAGCCTGGTGGAGACACAAGAAAAAAAAGTGATAGTTGGACAAAAAGGGTATAGGAGGGAAACTAAAATCAGTTTGACTGTTACGTTACGTGTGTCTATTGTATTAGACTTGAAGCACTCTTTTCAACTGCGTTGAAATCTGCAAAAAGTGATTGTTTTATACATGTAGGGCAGAGAAAGCAAAAGGAATTACCCATCTGAATCATTCCTTTAAAGTTGGATGTAAATACCTTGAATAAAGCTGAATGTCAGCACTTCAATATCAAAGTCCTTGTTTCATTTTAAATGAAATTGCCAGGTCCCACTATTGAAGGTGATTAATTAATCCAGGGTAAGATGATTTGAGTCAGTTGACATTTTCTTTTATCTGGCTTACTTGGTTCTTAAAAAAGAACATGACTTTTGGGGTTAAACTTGGAAAGTTTTGGTCATTATTCAAGTCAATTTCCTGTATTTAGCTCAAGGACTTGTTACTCTGTTTATAGCTCTACATTTAAACATATGCAGGTTTTACAAAAAGCGTTGCATAAAAGAAACGCTGCAAATACAAAACGCTGCAAATAAATGAACGCAAGAAGCTCAAACACAACAGAAACGGGGACACTTAAAAGTGATGCACACAGTTTTTTGTTCAGGGATTATATAGTTGACCAACTGTAATGTACTTAAGTTTTATTGGCTTATTTGAACAATCTGATGGTATGATTCCTTCTGATTATATTTCAGATCTGCTGTGAGCTAGCTTGCAAACGTAGCTAAGTTAGTCATTTCAAATATACAGACAAAACACTTACAAATATGAGACAGACTCTGCTAAAAGTGACAGTTGGCCACCTTTATAATCCCCGAACATCAACAAGTGCAGCAGTCCCAGCTGTGTGCATCGCTTTTTAGTGTCCCTGTCTCTGTTTTGTTTTTAGCTTTTCGCAGTGTTTTGCAGCGTTTTTGTATTTTAAACATTTTTTAAAGTGCATCGCGTTTATACAAATTTACTTATTTTTGGGCCATGACTAAAATTGTTGCTCACAAAGAAATACAAAGTAAAAACAACAACACGTCAGTTGTGTGAATACTATAACACCAAAATAAATGTGGTATGATTGAATTCTAACAGCGACTGACAATAGGGACACACTCTAATGGCAATTCTTATGTGTATTTACATCAGCGTAATGCCAGTTCAGAATGTCCGTGTTATGGTAGTAACAGCGGCCCTGGAACCCCATCCAGCCATTAGGACACACCATGAATAGCGCTGTGAGGGTCAAACAAATGGGAGTTATCCACATCGCACAATTTACAATATTCATGTTCAAATCATGACATTTACCTATGAAAGATTGTCTGTCCTTTTCTTTTCTGCTGCTGGTCAATACATCTAGGCAGAATTGTTACAAAAATCTCCCAAAGCAGAGAGAACTTGCATACTTTGTTTACTGGATTTGATTTAATACAAATCTGCATCAGGGCCAAAAACCAAAGAGCTTAACTGATCACTGCTGATGAGCCAGAACATGTGTGAGTGGAGACTCAAACTTAATAGTTTCAAGCTGTTATGATGACTAACAGGGAATTAAATCATGGCACAATACAAAATAGGGGAAAATGCAATATATCAAGAAATACAATGTAAATGTAATGTCTTATTCTGACTATATATTCTCTTGCACTGTGACATCATTGTTAATTTCCCTTATGTTTTTTTGTCATGCAAAGAAATAAATTGCCTTACGAACGTTCGAGTTCTTCACACAGATGGACAAAAAGTAATAATTGCATTGATAATTGGACGTTCCCTCTGTGGAGAAAAGGAGATGAAAAAAGGCCATTAGAATAATGGGGCAGAGCTCTATAACTGTGCAGATAATAAATGCCTGAACTCACACAAGTGTCTTAAAGCTTAGATATTATTATTTTCTGTCTAAAAATGAAGTCTGTGTGTGTGAGCTTAATCCTTCCCACACTATCAGGGCCTTTTATTAGAAATTCAATACTTTCGACTGAACCACATATTGATCTGAACATATTTTTGCTACATGTCAACCCAAATAGAGATGGTGAGAACTTGGTTTAATTAGACAGAAATAAATGGTAAGTAAACCTCATTTATAAATATATAGAGCTCAACACAAGTCAGCATTCACCCATTCAAATTAACTTGCACTCCATTGGCAATGGCATCGGGAGCAATTTGGGGGCTTAGTATCTTGACCAAAACAATATTATACAATATTATATATATTCTGGGCATGTCACTCACAAAAAACCTTATGCTGCATTGCGGAAGGTTGGGCGCAGTGCCTTGCTGTGAAAATCGTCAGATAAGTTTCAGTTCTGTGGTTACTTCCCCTGCTAGCTTGCACTGCTTAACACAGCAGTAATGAGATTGGTAGCGAGTCGAAAGGTCAGCGGCAATGGAAGTCAAAGTTGAAATCATTTGAACTTTGAGCACAATGTTGCACAACGCCACAGCTAGCGCTTCCTCGTAGTCGGGTGGCACCATTCTCTCCACAGCAGGGACGTGCACAGGTACGGGCTAATGTTGCCTGGGCAACGGCCCGTTTGGCCTTTTTGGCTGACCTGCCCCTCTGGAGAGAGCGAGAGTTTGTTTTTCTTTTTTCTGTTGTGGCCGAATCAACATGATAAGCCCACAATTAGTATTGTAGCGTCTCGCTGCGGGAAACACACTTTGTCAGCGCTGTCATCTGCCGGTGCAATGTTGGATTTTGGAAACTTGATTTTGAGTTGTCTCATGGCAGTTAGGGTATAAGGGACAAACCAAGGACTTTACTTCCTCTTGATACCGTCGGTTATTTACAAAAAAAACAACTAAATATAGCCTACTTGTTATTATTGTGCTTCTGTCTTTCTGTGTCTTTTCATCTGTAAACTCCCTCGACGGGCCGCTCGCTCTCTTTTCTTGATTGACCTCTCACGGGTGAACAGTTCAATGTCCCGCTTCATTGTAGGATTTCTGTGTCTCTACCACTTTAGTTTGACCATCTCTGTTATTAAGTTATGGAATACTAAATAAATAAGTAATTAGATACCTTACCGTTACTGCGCTCATAAAGAATGATAAGAATAAGAATAATGCGTATTGAACTGGTTTCATTAATTAGTGAGTTTATTTAAGGTAATTAATTAGAGGCCCTATTTTATCAGTATGTCTGGACTGCACAGCAGTTACAATGGTCAAACTACATTAGAACATAATTGTCCCCATTTTGTCTTTAATAGTTACTAAAATTAGATATTTTAATGAGATATGGACCGCAAAACTAAAAATGTCCCTGGTTTTCATTTTTAAAATCAAGTCACCGAATGCAAGTATAGTCGCCTTAGCTTATTTTGTTACGAGATGTGAAATACTGATCAATTTAGTTGATGTAATAATCGTTTGGTTTCTTTTACATTAAAAACAAGTTACAATTTTCAAAAGGTCTTGTGTTTTTTTTCGGGGGGAGGCCCTTTTTCTAGTTTAGAGCAATAGCCCCTCCAAATGTCTGTGCACGTCCCTGCTCCACAGGAACACAATGGCAATACCAGCACATTTACATCATGTAAATTAAGCTTTAATGTTGCCTAGGATTTGCTGATTCGCCTCAAATATAACTAGCATTTTCTTCATTACGTTACTGAATAAACAGAACATTTAGATAAAAAAACAACATCATTTCATTTCATTTCTTACATATAATTGTACCTCTTCATGGCTAAAATAATTTTTTAGGAAGTGCGAGGGACGAGGTAAACATTGCAAATTTTTCATCCCGTGAACGGCCGTCTGAGCCTACCGCTGCTGCAGACGATAGCGCCTGTGACGTCACAAGATGGGCCCAGTTGTGATTGTAAACATGGCGGAGACTTCGGAAAGTGATACTGGTGCGAGAGAAATGAGTGATTTTGACAGCTTTTCGGACAGGATAGATGAGGAAAGTGGCCATGGAAGTCAATTTAGTTGAGGACAATATTTTGTCATAGATCTAGAGTAGATCTACACACAGGATTGGCCATCACCTGATCATACATTCATCTGTTCATAGCATGATGCAACATTCATGTTCACATGCAGTGTTGTGCTAGTTACTGAAAACCAGTAACTAGTTACAATTACTAGTTACTTCACTACTTACACCAAAAAGTAATGCGTTACTGTGAAAAGTAACTTTTTAGTTACTTAAAAAAGGGCACCCATTAATGCCCTTATACTGTAGCCTTCATTTCAGTACTGTTATTGCATCGGAGAATAATACAACCTGTTGATCAACTTGACATGCATTTGCATCACTGAACTCTGCTAAGCAATGTGGTCTATACAAACACAAACACAAAGATATGTTTCAAAGTGCCAATCCAGCCGCTGTTGCTTAGGTGGAGGTGGAGTGGCGTCGGATGAGTCTGGGTCTGTGGTCTTAGCTACTAGCTTCGTCCCAGCATGTTGTTTCTGCAGATGTTTCAACAGATTTTAATTGCTGTTTTGGGCAGTCGATAGGATCTTTGACCCGCCAAGACACAACTTACATTTAACTAAAACGTTCTTTTCTTTGTGCTCGACAAAAGTGAAATAGTGAGAATATCTCCAGGCGGAGAAACTCGACTTGAGCTCTGCCGCCGCCATGATAGTCTTGTTAGTAGACACAAACACAGTGGCCTTTATTTTTCATAAACAATCTACGAATCTACGAAACAATGACACCAGCCACTCACCTTCATCTTTTGGGAACAGAAACATCGCCACTTCGGCAGAATTGACATTTTCACAGCCAGCGGCAATGCATCGCTTCCCGTGTGTTTTTCCTCCCTTTTTCTTCACTGTCGCCTCCATTGTCAGGTTTCCTCGATTGGCAATCACTTCCAGTCGACTGCGAAACACTTTCCAATAAAATACTCGCTCAAAAACGTTGGTAAATTCCACTTTGAAACAGAGACAAAATGAACGGTGGTGAATGTAAACACTTCGGCTGAGCCCATCTTCTGACGTCACGCAGTAGATCGCAAGCCACGCCCACGAAGGCGGAGGTCGACTGCGGATTTCCCAGCGGAAAATTCCAACTCGTCAAATTCGTTGCTATTCCAACATCTTTGATATGGGTTCCAATGGACAATTTTGGTCATTACTATACGTATTAGCATAACAGATCATGCACCGGCGCACACTTCACTGGGTCTTTAAGAAGGCTAGGAGAACTTCCAGTTAAGATGTTCTACTTCCCAAATGGTTTTTGCAGCGCAGTATAAGAACTGAAGAGTCCTCTAGAACCTATGGCTCCAATCTCAAGATTTTGGTATGGAAGCAGAGTTGAACTTCTTTGCTAATGGCAAAGTACCACATGCGGGCATCTGGAGAACACCAACACATCTGGTTGAAGGACATCAGGCTACTTACTTATGTTTGTATTTTCTCACCATTAGAATTGAGCACTAGGCAGGGGTTGCTGCTGTCTTCCGATTGGCTGGCCCAGGTGTTGTTGTAGAACCAGGAACCATCAAGCCATAACCACTGGTCCTGCATAGAAAGCACAAGATCATCAGCATTGTTGACTACCAACATTGACAGGTAGTCACATTTAAAATCGTCATAAAAAATGTATCAAGACATTACATTAAAGCAACAGCATTTAGAGTAAAAATACAGATTTGAAACAGTGATTCAATATTACTTTCTGCAACAGCGGTTGCTAACAAGTGACTAAACCAGACTTCTTAACGTCATCACGCCGAATATGAGACCACCTTTAAGTTAGCGACAGAGGTGGCAAGTAGTGGAGTACAAATACTTTGTTCCTGTACTTAAGTACATTTTTCTGGTATCAGTACTTTACTCCACTACTTATTTTTCTGGCGACTTTTTACTTCTTACATTTTTAACACAAATACCTGTACTTTCTACTTCTTACATTTTCAAAACAGGCTCGTTACTTTAGTTTTAATCTGCGTTTGTTGGCGTGATCATTATTATTTAGAGTCATTGCATGCCTATTGATTTTAACACGATCCGTGTATCCATCATTTCCTGGTCCTGGTAAAGAAGAGGGACCAATGAGAACTTTGTCATTTTGCCGTTCTTCAGCATCGAAACATTCATTAGCTAACAATGACATTATTGTTCTATTAATATAAAGGGAGGTCAGTTACTCTTTAAAACAGCTGCTAGTTATGGGTACTTGTTACTTAAGTAGATTTCGAAGCCCATACTTCTTTACTAGATGTTTAGTCAGTACTTCTACTTTTACCAGAGTATTTTTAAACACGAGTATCTGTACTTACTTGAGCAAAGGATCTGTTTACTTTTGCCATCTCTGGTTAGCGATGTTGACGCACAGCCATGCAACCATGATTTTGTGTGTTTATAGCCTTACATTAGCTTTTTACTTCTGGCAATAGCTTTAACACTTCAAAAGCATACTCAATGGAAAACTCATTTCAAAAAATGATGAACTCACTTAAACACGTAATTTTCCTCTCTGGTCTCACATACCTTTATTTATTTGTGTTGCTGTGGATTAATATCACTATTGACTAATATGAATACATCATTAAATGGTAAGAACCTGTAGGTAGAAACCACCCAGCCAAGCCTCTGAATAACCATTGTTGTTGGTGAGTTGTTGGAGGAAACCGTACTCCTGAGTGCTTTGGACGGAGACCAACATGGACCCAAGTGCAGCACAGTTGGACAGGTGGAGGAGAGGAAGACATAAAAAACAAAAAGAGACGCATTCAATTAAATTAAATTGGATGGTCAGAAGGAGCCTAACAAGTAAATGTACAGTTTATAAGTTGTTCTGAAACGGTTATTGTTATGCATTGAATATAATATGAAGTATAAATATATTACACTTAGTCAGGGGTCGTCAGTTAACTTGATTTACGATATATCAATTTGTTTGGTTTTGTTTTCTTCCTTATATTTCCTAAAATATTTTTACGAAAAGAACACTACTGACATTCTGGGAACAAAATTGTAACTGCTAAATCTGAATATTGCTACATAAACATGATCATGTGAATGATTCATAAGTAAAGTCTTTTTTCTCTGGAAACCCCACTCTAGAATTTAACAACATCATATCATATCACCCTGCTCACAACCATATTTCTACCTGCTCTAATTAAAATGTGGGGCTAATTGGGGTTTGACAGTGTACAACATCCCTCAGGTTAGAGACTGCAAAAATGTGGTATTTGCCATTGAAGAAATTAACACATTTTCTCCAGACATTGTTTTTGGGGCTGTAGCCTTGTTGAGTGTTTACCTGAGCCCGGGACCAGGACATGGCGTTATTCACAAACATGTAGCAACGTCCCTTGAACAGCTCCCATCCTTTGGCACACATTATCTGGCTCGGGGAGAGGGGAGCTTGTGTGGTCGGAACTGGTGTTGTTGTTGATGGAGAAGAGATAGGTGGAGTTGCTGTGACTGTAGGGGGCATTGTAGTAGTTGTAGTTGGAGGAGTGGTGGTGTCATTGTAAAGCCCCGTAATAGGGACCGTGGTTATAGCGACAGTTGTAGTGAAAGCCTCTACATTGTTTGACACTGTGAAGAAGAAGATTATGATGTAAAATCTGCCATAAATCAACATATTCTGCTAGTTTTAAAGTACAAGTTAACCCTCCTGTTATCCTTGGGGTCAATTTGACCCCATTCAATGTTTAACGTATCTAAAAAAATGGACCATAAAATGAACATGAAGATCTTTTTTAAATGTCCTGTACGCACTTTGTACGCATCAGTGTTCCTTGGGGTCAATTTGACCCCAGGCTGTTTTAGTAGTATAAAACATATAAAAATGTCAATATTTTACACATATTTGTGTTGATTGTGTAGGATGATATTGAGGTGACTATTACATAGAAATGTATCATTGTAAAACAAAACTCCCCTCTGCTTTAGTTATTGGTCCTTTAACAACATCAAAAAGATCTTACTTTTACATTTTATTTCAGTCAGTGAGATTTTATGGTGATTTATATATTTTTCGACCAGAGGGGTGGCCCCCTGCTGGATATTAGAGAAAATGCATGTACAAGCAGAAAAAGACAACATAAATTAGGAATATAATTTCATTCAAATTTTCCCACATGCTGTATGTGTAGCATTTTTCTGGATATTAACAACTATACAATGCAAAGGGGTATATACAATATTTTTTAAGAAAGATCCGGTAGATTAAAATCTCCTAAATTACTTAAATTGGCTTATCAAAAGTGGATATTATAGTAATTTAAATGTCTTTGTTGACAAGAAATAAGACATTAACCATTTACCTATGTACCTATGTAATTTCTAGTTCACATACCTGCAGCCCTAACAGAGAGGACAACAGCAAGGAGAACACACAGGACAAGAGACAACTTCATGGTGATGAATGACACGTTCCTGCCATAAAAAAAAGGTTTATCTATCAGATTATCTGAAATTCACTTCAACACTTTTTATGGTTATGATTAGCATAGACGGCAGCAAAAAGGCTTACTTGATTCTGGTGAATTTGGGATGGTCTTCTGAAGGGAGATCTCAAAGAGTTCTGGGCTTTATAGTCCCACATCACGCTAACAAATATCAGTCTGATGTGTACTTAACATTCATGTGATAAACTTATCAGCATGTTTGCAATCAGATCTCAATCTATCACTGTTTATTCAAGTCATTTCCCGAAACAGTTGGAATCGAAAACACCAGTAAGAATGCTTTATTTTTCAGAGATCTTCGGAAAAAAACAACCGTGTAATTTGAGATTAATTAAAAGGTGAGTGCTGATGATTGAGAACTAGAGGTTTGATGTTGTGTTGTAGGAGGATTTTTTTGTTTCTAGGTGACATTTATCATTGACCTAAAGTAGTAACACCTGCTGATTTTAGTTGCTGGGAAATTAAATAAGTGGGTTGCTAATCAGTAAGCCAAGATAACAAATAAAGTCGAGCTGCTTATTCTTGAAGGTCGACCTGATTGTATTGACCGTATAGCTGTATTTGATGTAGATACAAAAGTTATAAATGAGTCTTGGATAACTTAAAATACTGTTGCCCATTTAAAGCCGAAGGTTTAAACTTGCTGTTCTACAAGTCTTTCGGACGTGCATAACTTATTAATCACAGTTTAATAGTAACTCCACTATCAACCAACTTCATTTGGATAATGGAAAATCTATAAAACTATCGATTACATTTGAATGTTCCTGATTTAAAGGTCTCATGTCATGGCCATTTCTACTGATCATATTTCCATTGTTGAGGTCTACTAGAATAGATTTAAATTGTGCAATTTTCCAAACTCACATTGGTTTCTCATACAGCATCTCTGTATAGTATGTGTATTCACCAGGTATTCACTCTCTGTCCTAAACGGCTTGATGGAGCTCCTGCACCCCCTCCCTGTGAGCCCAGTATGCTCTGATTGGTCGGGACGTTGCGAGGCTCGCCGCTGCTCGCCGCTGCTGCGAGGAGCGGACAGGTTTCCGGGTCGGCGATACTGCGAGACACAGCGAAACTCATCCTGAGCACACACAAACACTCACAGCCGAAGTAAAAAAAATAAGTGTGGCTTGAAATTGAGTAAGAAAAGGTTTATAACGCTGTGAGAATGGGTCTGCGGAGAGCATTTCTCCGCGATCCCAACTCGTCTATTACCAGCGTTCAGGGAGCTCTATGCAAGTCAATGGGGACTCCCTGTTAGTTAGCCAAGGGATCACGATGGAGACTCATCACGGAGGTGATGAGTCCACTCACCATGCACTTTGGGTCGGCCTTGGTCAAGCCCTTTTGACCCCCCCAGCCTGGTTGTCGGAAAAGTTGACAGCCATTTTTCGCTCAAATGACACCAAGGAGGAATGTAACGGAAGTTGACAGGGGACTCTGCCCGCCTCACGAGTGCCTATTTTCACTTTTCCCCCTATTTTCCCCGGTTCTATTAATTTTTTGGTTATTTCACCCGGTTCCTTCTACCGGGTACACTGCCCGGTCTCAGGTGTCTCCCCACGGCCTGTGTCCAGCCGTTTCCTCCCCCACTCATCCATATATTAACGGATTTTGACCATTTTTGTAGCATTTTTCTCCTCTCCTCTCACTGATCGAATGACAAATGCGACCCATCATCGGAGGGCCTCCGCCGGCCCGGCCTAGTGCCGGTGCTCTGGCGGTCGGTTCCTCCGAACTGCGGGTTCAACTCTGATGGCCGGGAGGGTGTGCTGCATTGGGGTGGGAGAAATAGCGACACCTTGTATTGTTTACTCTCAGTACAGCGCCACTTTCCGAACAGGAAATGCTGGCTAATACAAAAAAAATCGCACTGACACTTATTATATATAGATATATATCTATATATAAAAGGAAAT
The DNA here is from genome assembly GCA_031216635.1 of Dissostichus eleginoides. NCBI lineage: Eukaryota > Metazoa > Chordata > Actinopteri > Perciformes > Nototheniidae > Dissostichus > Dissostichus eleginoides. Next base: position 7,273,130 of record CM062266.1, read on the forward strand.
CTAAGACACTATTTCAAACCAATTAAAAAAAGTTGTTATCTCAACATAAAATAGAACAACCAAATGTACACATTGGCTGTTACCAGGTCCTGTGGAGTACAACCACCTAAATACGTCGTATAATGCCTTATGTTTTTCCAGGGAGAGGCATCAGGCTACATAAGCCACATTCGCCAAAACTTGCATGACCCTGCAGAACGCGTGACTGAACTGTGGAAACCAGAATTATTGTCACTACTTTCCAGACCTTTAATTGGGCTTCCCGAACAAAATTGTATAATCTCAAAGATGCCTGGTCCCATTCCTCCAATACAAGTTTTTGCATTATTTTCAAATGCCGGGCTCTTTTTTAGTACAAATGACCAGACCAATTTAAAACTTGGCAATGTAAACGTTTTTGGCCAACGATGTGATATAGTGGTGTGCAAAGGAAGATAAAACAAGTTGAGTTTTTTGTCATTCTCCATTAGGGTACGAGAGGTCCCGGGCTCAAATCCAGGATGAACCTGAGAAAAGTAGAGAGCAATTCAGATTTTAAGCCTAGTATGGGCAGAATTTACTTAATGTGTTTTCTTCTGATATCTTCCTTTATCCAAGGATCTGAAGTAAAGGGAAAGAAATGGAAGAAAACGCAGGGATGTAGCTCAGTGGTAGAGCGCATGCTTTGCATGTATGAGGCCCCTGGTTCAATCCCGGCATCTCCAACTAATATTATGGTCGCAGTCAAGGATACTCTGTTGTACGGGTTAATGTGTAAAAAGTATTGAAAAGGAGCACGTAAAAGCATGCGTCATGTATCAGCATGCATCATGTATCACAAGGGCAAGGTCAAAAAAGCCAAGGCTTAATTCCATTTGTAAGATAGGTTGACTTGTTCTTCTCAGGTTTCCAGAAAGTCCTGACTATTTGGGAAATTGCTTAGAACTCTGGTTTTTGTGTTGTCGTGGCCGAGTGGTTAAGGCGATGGACTAGAAATCCATTGGGGTCTCCCGCGCAGGTTCGAATCCTGCCGACAACGTCAGATCATTTAATGCATGTGTACAATTACCTGCAGGGGGATTTCATGTGTTGTAGAAAAAAAAGGCAATCTAAGAACTATTTAAAAACCAATTAAAAAAAAGTTGTGTTCTCTACATAAAATAGAACAACCAAATGTACACATTGGCTGTTACCAGGTCCTGTGGAGTACAACCACCTAAATACGTCATACAATGCCTTTTGTTTTTCCAGGGAGAGGCATCAGGCTACATAAGCCACATTCGCCAAAACTTGCATGACCCTGCAGAACGCGTGACTGAACTGTGGAAACCAGAATTATTGTCACTACTTTCCAGACCTTTAATTGGGCTTCCTGAACAAAATTGTATAATCTCAAAGATGCCTGGTCCCATTCCTCCAATACAAGTTTTGCATTTTTTTCAAATGCCGGGCTCTTTTTTAGTACAAATGACCAGACCAATTTAAAACTTGGCAATGTAAACGTTTTTGGCCAACGATGGTGATATAGTGGTGTGCAAAGGAAAGATAAAACAAGTTGAGTTTTTTGTCATTCTCCATTAGGGTACGAGAGGTCCCGGGCTCAAATCCAGGATGAACCTGAGAAAAGTAGAGAGCAATTCAGATTTTAAAGCCTAGTATGGGCAGAATTTACTTAATGTGTTTTCTTCTGATATCTTCCTTTATCCAAGGATCTGAAGTAAAGGGAAAGAAATGGAAGAAAACGCAGGGGATGTAGCTCAGTGGTAGAGCGCATGCTTTGCATGTATGAGGCCCCGGGTTCAATCCCCGGCATCTCCAACTAATATTATGGTCGCAGTCAAGGATACATCGTTGTACGGGTTAATGTGTAAAAAGTATTGAAAAGGAGCACGTAAAAGCATGCGTCATGTATCAGCATGCATCATGTATCACAAGGGCAAGGTCAAAAAAGCCAAAGCTTAATTCCATTTGTAAGATAGGTTGACTTGTTCTTCTCAGGTTTCCAGAAAGTCCTGACTATTTGGGAAATTGCTTAGAACTCTGGTTTTTGTGTTGTCGTGGCCGAGTGGTTAAGGCGATGGACTAGAAATCCATTGGGGTCTCCCCGCGCAGGTTCGAATCCTGCCGACAACGTCAGATCATTTAATGCATGTGTACAATTACCTGCAGGGGGATTTCAGGTGTTGTAGAAAAAAAGGCAATCTAAGAAACTATTTCAAACCAATTAAAAAAAAGTTGTTATCTCTACATAAAATAGAACAACCAAATGTACACATTGGCTGTTACCAGGTCCTTTGGAGTACAACCACCTAAATACGTCGTATAATGCCTTATGTTTTTCCAGGGAGAGGCATCAGGCTACATAAGCCACATTCGCCAAAACTTGCATGACCCTGCAGAATGCGTGACTGAACTGTGGAAACCAGAATTATTGTCACTACTTTCCAGACCTTTACATTGGGCTTCCTGAACAAAATTGTATAATCTCAAAGATGCCTGGTCCCATTCCTCCAATACAAGTTTTTGCATTATTTTCAAATGCCGGGCTCTTTTTTAGTACAAATGACCAGACCAATTTAAAACTTGGCAATGTAAACGTTTTTGGCCAACGATGGTGATATAGTGGTGTGCAAAGGAAAGATAAAACAAGTTGAGTTTTTTGTCATTCTCCATTAGGGTACGAGAGGTCCCGGGCTCAAATCCAGGATGAACCTGAGAAAAGTAGAGAGCAATTCAGATTTTAAAGCCTAGTATGGGCAGAATTTACTTAATGTGTTTTCTTCTGATATCTTCCTTTATCCAAGGATCTGAAGTAAAGGGAAAGAAATGGAAGAAAACGCAGGGGATGTAGCTCAGTGGTAGAGCGCATGCTTTGCATGTATGAGGCCCCGGGTTCAATCCCCGGCATCTCCAACTAATATTATGGTCGCAGTCAAGGATATCTCTGTTGTAAGGGTTAATGTGTAAAAAGTATTGAAAAGAAGCACGTAAAAGCATGCGTCATGTATCAGCATGCATCATGTATCACAAGGGCAAGGTCAAAAAAGCCAAGGCTTAATTCCATTTGTAAGATAGGTTGACTTGTTCTTCTCAGGTTTCCAGAAAATCCTGACTATTTGGCAAATTGCTTAGAACTCTGGTTTTTGTGTTGTCGTGGCCGAGTGGTTAAGGCGATGGACTAGAAATCCATTGGGGTCTCCCCGCGCAGGTTCGAATCCTGCCGACAACGTCAGATCATTTAATGCATGTGTACAATTACCTGCAGGGGGATTTCAGGTGTTGTAGAAAAAAAGGCAATCTAAGACACTATAAAACCAATTAAAAAAAAGTTGTTTGTCTCAACATAAAATAGAACAACCAAATGTACACATTAGCTGTTACCAGGTCCTGTGGAGTACAACCACCTAATACGTCATATAATGCCTTTGTTTTTCCAGGGAGAGGCATCAGGCTACATAAGCCACATTCGCCAAAACTTGCATGACCCTGCAGAACGCGTGACTGAACTGTGGAAACCAGAATTATTGTCACTACTTCCAGACCTTTAAATTGGGCTTCCTGAACAAATTGTATAATCTCAAAGATGCCTGGTCCCATCCTCCAATACAAGTTTTTGCATTATTTTCAAATGCCGGGCTCTTTTTTAGTACAAATGACCAGACCAATTTAAAACTTGGCAATGTAAACGTTTTTGGCCAACGATGGTGATATAGTGGTGTGCAAAGGAAAGATAAAACAAGTTGAGTTTTTTGTCATTCTCCATTAGGGTACGAGAGGTCCCGGGCTCAAATCCAGGATGAACCTGGAAAAGTAGAGAGCAATTCAGATTTTAAAGCCTAGTATGGGCAGAATTTACTTAATGTGTTTTCTTCTGATATCTTCCTTTATCCAAGGATCTGAAGTAAAGGGAAAGAAATGGAAGAAAACGCAGGGGATGTAGCTCAATGGTAGAGCGCATGCTTTGCATGTATGAGGCCCCGGGTTCAATCCCCGGCATCTCCAACTAATATTATGGTCGCAGTCAAGGATATCTCTGTTGTACGGGTTAATGTGTAAAAAGTATTGAAAAGGAGCACGTAAAAAGCATGCGTCATGTATCAGCATGCATCATGTATCACAAGGGCAAGGTCAAAAAAGCCAAGGCTTAATTCCATTTGTAAGATAGGTTGACTTGTTCTTCTCAGGTTTCCAGAAAGTCCTGACTATTTGGGAAATTGCTTAGAACTCTGTTTTTGTGTTGTCGTGGCCGAGTGGTTAAGGCGATGGACTAGAAATCCATTGGGGTCTCCCCGCGCAGGTTCGAATCCTGCCGACAACGTCAGATCATTTAATGCATGTGTACAATTACCTGCAGGGGGATTTCAGGTGTTGTAGAAAAAAAGGCAATCTAAGAACTATTTCAAACCAATTAAAAAAAGTTGTTGTCTCTACATAAAATAGAACAACCAAATGTACACATTGGCTGTTACCAGGTCCTGTGGAGTACAACCACCTAAATACGTCTATAATGCCTTTTGTTTTTCCAGGGAGAGGCATCAGGCTACATAAGCCACATTCGCCAAAACTTGCATGACCCTGCAGAAGCGTGACTGAACTGTGGAAACCAGAATTATTGTCACTACTTTCCAGACCTTTAAATTGGGCTTCCTGAACAAAATTGTATAATCTCAAAGATGCCTGGTCCCATTCCTCCAATACAAGTTTTTGCATTATTTTCAAATGCCGGGCTCTTTTTTAGTACAAATGACCAGACCAATTTAAAACTTGGCAATGTAAACGTTTTTGGCCAACGATGGTGATATAGTGGTGTGCAAAGGAAAGATAAAACAAGTTGAGTTTTTTGTCATTCTCCATTAGGGTACGAGAGGTCCCGGGCTCAAATCCAGGATGAACCTGAGAAAAGTAGAGAGCAATTCAGATTTTAAAGCCTAGTATGGGCAGAATTTACTTAATGTGTTTTCTTCTGATATCTTCCTTTATCCAAGGATCTGAAGTAAAGGGAAAGAAATGGAAGAAAACGCAGGGGATGTAGCTCAGTGGTAGAGCGCATGCTTTGCATGTATGAGGCCCCGGGTTCAATCCCCGGCATCTCCAACTAATATTATGGTCGCAGTCAAGGATATCTCTGTTGTAAGGGTTAATGTGTAAAAAGTATTGAAAAGGAGCACGTAAAAGCATGCGTCATGTATCAGCATGCATCATGTATCACAAGGGCAAGGTCAAAAAAGCCAAGGCTTAATTCCATTTGTAAGATAGGTTGACTTGTTCTTCTCAGGTTTCCAGAAAATCCTGACTATTTGGCAAATTGCTTAGAACTCTGGTTTTTGTGTTGTCGTGGCCGAGTGGTTAAGGCGATGGACTAGAAATCCATTGGGGTCTCCCCGCGCAGGTTCGAATCCTGCCGACAACGTCAGATCATTTAATGCATGTGTACAATTACCTGCAGGGGGATTTCAGGTGTTGTAGAAAAAAAGGCAATCTAAGACACTATTAAAAACCAATTAAAAAAAAGTTGTTGTCTCAACATAAAATAGAACAACCAAATGTACACATTAGCTGTTACCAGGTCCTGTGGAGTACAACCACCTAAATACGTCATATAATGCCTTTTGTTTTTCCAGGGAGAGGCATCAGGCTACATAAGCCACATTCGCCAAAACTTGCATGACCCTGCAGAACGCGTGACTGAACTGTGGAAACCAGAATTATTGTCACTACTTTCCAGACCTTTAAATTGGGCTTCCTGAACAAAATTGTATAATCTCAAAGATGCCTGGTCCCATTCCTCCAATACAAGTTTTTGCATTATTTTCAAATGCCGGGCTCTTTTTTAGTACAAATGACCAGACCAATTTAAAACTTGGCAATGTAAACGTTTTTGGCCAACGATGGTGATATAGTGGTGTGCAAAGGAAAGATAAAACAAGTTGAGTTTTTTGTCATTCTCCATTAGGGTACGAGAGGTCCGGGCTCAAATCCAGGATGAACCTGAGAAAAGTAGAGAGCAATTCAGATTTTAAAGCCTAGTATGGGCAGAATTTACTTAATGTGTTTTCTTCTGATATCTTCCTTTATCCAAGGATCTGAAGTAAAGGGAAAGAAATGGAAGAAAACGCAGGGGATGTAGCTCAGTGGTAGAGCGCATGCTTTGCATGTATGAGGCCCCGGGTTCAATCCCCGGCATCTCCAACTAATATTATGGTCGCAGTCAAGGATATCTCTGTTGTACGGGTTAATGTGTAAAAAGTATTGAAAAGGAGCACGTAAAAGCATGCGTCATGTATCAGCATGCATCATGTATCACAAGGGCAAGGTCAAAAAAGCCAAGGCTTAATTCCATTTGTAAGATAGGTTGACTTGTTCTTCTCAGGTTTCCAGAAAGTCCTGACTATTTGGGAAATTGCTTAGAACTCTGGTTTTTGTGTTGTCGTGGCCGAGTGGTTAAGGCGATGGACTAGAAATCCATTGGGGTCTCCCCGCGCAGGTTCGAATCCTGCCGACAACGTCAGATCATTTAATGCATGTGTACAATTACCTGCAGGGGGATTTCAGGTGTTGTAGAAAAAAAGGCAATCTAAGAAACTATTTCAAACCAATTAAAAAAAAGTTGTTATCTCTACATAAAATAGAACAACCAAATGTACACATTGGCTGTTACCAGGTCCTTTGGAGTACAACCACCTAAATACGTCGTATAATGCCTTATGTTTTTCCAGGGAGAGGCATCAGGCTACATAAGCCACATTCGCCAAAACTTGCATGACCCTGCAGAATGCGTGACTGAACTGTGGAAACCAGAATTATTGTCACTACTTTCCAGACCTTTACATTGGGCTTCCTGAACAAAATTGTATAATCTCAAAGATGCCTGGTCCCATTCCTCCAATACAAGTTTTTGCATTATTTCAAATGCCGGGCTCTTTTTTAGTACAAATGACCAGACCAATTTAAAACTTGGCAATGTAAACGTTTTTGGCCAACGATGGTGATATAGTGGTGTGCAAAGGAAAGATAAAACAAGTTGAGTTTTTTGTCATTCTCCATTAGGGTACGAGAGGTCCCGGCTCAAATCCAGGATGAACCTGAGAAAAGTAGAGAGCAATTCAGATTTTAAAGCCTAGTATGGGCAGAATTTACTTAATGTGTTTTCTTCTGATATCTTCCTTTATCCAAGGATCTGAAGTAAAGGGAAAGAAATGAAGAAAACGCAGGGGATGTAGCTCAGTGGTAGAGCGCATGCTTTGCATGTATGAGGCCCCGGGTTCAATCCCCGGCATCTCCAACTAATATTATGGTCGCAGTCAAGGATATCTCTGTTGTACGGGTTAATGTGTAAAAAGTATTGAAAAGGAGCACGTAAAAGCATGCGTCATGTATCAGCATGCATCATGTATCACAAGGGCAAGGTCAAAAAAGCCAAGGCTTAATTCCATTTGTAAGATAGGTTGACTTGTTCTTCTCAGGTTTCCAGAAAATCCTGACTATTTGGCAAATTGCTTAGAACTCTGGTTTTTGTGTTGTCGTGGCCGAGTGGTTAAGGCGATGGACTAGAAATCCATTGGGGTCTCCCCGCGCAGGTTCGAATCCTGCCGACAACGTCAGATCATTTAATGCATGTGTACAATTACCTGCAGGGGGATTTCAGGTGTTGTAGAAAAAAAAGCAATCTAAGACACTATTTCAAACAAATTAAAAAAAAGTTGTTATCTCAACATAAAATAGAACAACCAAATGTACACATTGGCTGTTACCAGGTCCTGTGGAGTACAACCACCTAAATACGTCGTATAATGCCTTTTGTTTTTCCAGGGAGAGGCATCAGGCTACATAAGCCACATTCGCCAAAACTTGCATGACCCTGCAGAACGCGTGACTGAACTGTGGAAACCAGAATTATTGTCACTACTTTCCAGACCTTTACATTGGGCTTCCTGAACAAAATTGTATAATCTCAAAGATGCCTGGTCCCATTCCTCCAATACAAGTTTTTGCATTATTTTCAAATGCCGGGCTCTTTTTTAGTACAAATGACCAGACCAATTTAAAACTTGGCAATGTAAACGTTTTTGGCCAACGATGGTGATATAGTGGTGTGCAAAGGAAAGATAAAACAAGTTGAGTTTTTTGTCATTCTCCATTAGGGTACGAGAGGTCCCGGGCTCAAATCCAGGATGAACCTGAGAAAAGTAGAGAGCAATTCAGATTTTAAAGCCTAGTATGGGCAGAATTTACTTAATGTGTTTTCTTCTGATATCTTCCTTTATCCAAGGATCTGAAGTAAAGGGAAAGAAATGGAAGAAAACGCAGGGGATAGCTCAGTAGAGCGCATGCTTTGCATGTATGAGGCCCGGGTTCAATCCCCGGCATCTCCAACTAATATTATGGTCGCAGTCAAGGATATCTCTGTTGTACGGGTTAATGTGTAAAAGTATTGAAAAGGAGCACGTAAAAGCATGCGTCATGTATCAGCATGCATCATGTATCACAAGGGCAAGGTCAAAAAGCCAAGGCTTAATTCCATTTGTAAGATAGGTTGACTTGTTCTTCTCAGGTTTCCAGAAAGTCCTGACTATTTGGAAATTGCTTAGATCTCTGTTTTTGTGTTGTCGTGGCCGAGTGGTTAAGGCGATGGACTAGAAATCCATTGGGGTCTCCCCGCGCAGGTTCGAATCCTGCCGACAACGTCAGATCATTTAATGCATGTGTACAATTACCTGCAGGGGGATTTCAGTGTTGTAGAAAAAAAGGCAATCTAAGAACTATTAAACCAATTAAAAAAAAGTTGTTATCTACATAAAAAGAACAACCAAATGTACACATTGGCTGTTACCAGGTCCTTGGAGTACAACCACCTAAATACGTCATATAATGCCTTTTTTTTCCAGAGAGGCATCAGGCTACATAAGCCACATTCGCCAAAACTTGCATGACCCTGCAGAACGCGTGACTGAACTGTGGAAACCAGAATTATTGTCACTACTTTCCAGACCTTTAAATTGGGCTTCCTGAACAAAATTGTATAATCTCAAAGATGCCTGGTCCCATTCCTCCAATACAAGTTTTTGCATTATTTTCAAATGCCGGGCTCTTTTTTAGTACAAATGACCAGACCAATTTAAAACTTGGCAATGTAAACGTTTTTGGCCAACGATGGTGATATAGTGGTGTGCAAAGGAAAGATAAAACAAGTTGAGTTTTTTGTCATTCTCCATTAGGGTACGAGAGGTCCCGGGCTCAAATCCAGGATGAACCTGAGAAAAGTAGAGAGCAATTCAGATTTTAAAGCCTAGTATGGGCAGAATTTACTTAATGTGTTTTCTTCTGATATCTTCCTTTATCCAAGGATCTGAAGTAAAGGGAAAGAAATGGAAGAAAACGCAGGGGATGTAGCTCAGTGGTAGAGCGCATGCTTTGCATGTATGAGGCCCCGGGTTCAATCCCCGGCATCTCCAACTAATATTATGGTCGCAGTCAAGGATATCTCTGTTGTAAGGGTTAATGTGTAAAAAGTATTGAAAAGGAGCACGTAAAAGCATGCGTCATGTATCAGCATGCATCATGTATCACAAGGGCAAGGTCAAAAAAGCCAAGGCTTAATTCCATTTGTAAGATAGGTTGACTTGTTCTTCTCAGGTTACCAGAAAGTCCTGACTATTTGGCAAATTGCTTAGAACTCTGGTTTTTGTGTTGTCGTGGCCGAGTGGTTAAGGCGATGGACTAGAAATCCATTGGGGTCTCCCCGCGCAGGTTCGAATCCTGCCGACAACGTCAGATCATTTAATGCATGTGTACAATTACCTGCAGGGGGATTTCAGGTGTTGTAGAAAAAAGGCAATCTAAGGACACTATTAAAAACCAATTAAAAAAAAGTTGTTGTCTCAACATAAAATAGAACAACCAAATGTACACATTAGCTGTTACCAGGTCCTGTGGAGTACAACCACCTAAATACGTCATATAATGCCTTTTGTTTTTCCAGGGAGAGGCATCAGGCTACATAAGCCACATTCGCCAAAACTTGCATGACCCTGCAGAACGCGTGACTGAACTGTGGAAACCAGAATTATTGTCACTACTTTCCAGACCTTTAAATTGGGCTTCCTGAACAAAATTGGATAATCTCAAAGATGCCTGGTCCCATTCCTCCAATACAAGTTTTTGCATTATTTTCAAATGCCGGGCTCTTTTTTAGTACAAATGACCAGACCAAAAAAGCCAAGGCTTAATTCCATTTGTAAGATAGGTGTACTTGTACATAAGCCACATTCGCCAAAACTTGCATGACCCTGCAGAATGCGTGACTGAACTGTGGAAACCAGAATTATTGTCACTACTTTCCAGACCTTTACATTGGGCTTCCTGAACAAAATTGTATAATCTCAAAGATGCCTGGTCCCATTCCTCCAATACAAGTTTTTGCATTATTTTCAAATGCCGGGCTCTTTTTTAGTACAAATGACCAGACCAATTTAAAACTTGGCAATGTAAACGTTTTTGGCCAACGATGGTGATATAGTGGTGTGCAAAGGAAAGATAAAACAAGTTGAGTTTTTTGTCATTCTCCATTAGGGTACGAGAGGTCCCGGGCTCAAATCCAGGATGAACCTGAGAAAAGTAGAGAGCAATTCAGATTTTAAAGCCTAGTATGGGCAGAATTTACTTAATGTGTTTTCTTCTGATATCTTCCTTTATCCAAGGATCTGAAGTAAAGGGAAAGAAATGGAAGAAAACGCAGGGATGTAGCTCAGTGGTAGAGCGCATGCTTTGCATGTATGAGGCCCCGGTTCAATCCCCGGCATCTCCAACTATATTATGGTCGCAGTCAAGGATATCTCTGTTGTACGGGTTAATGTGTAAAAAGTATTGAAAAGGAGCACGTAAAAGCATGCGTCATGTATCAGCATGCATCATGTATCAAAGGGCAAGGTCAAAAAGCCAAGGCTTAATTCCATTTGTAAGATAGGTTGACTTGTTCTTCTCAGGTTTCCAGAAAGTCCTGACTATTTGGGAATTGCTTAGAAACTCGGTTTTTTGTGTTGTCGTGGCCGAGTGGTTAAGGCGATGGACTAGAAATCCATTGGGGTCTCCCCGCGCAGGTTCGAATCCTGCCGACAACGTCAGATCATTTAATGCATGTGTACAATTACCTGCAGGGGGATTTCAGGTGTTGTAGAAAAAAAGGCAATCTAAGAAACTATTTCAAACCAATTAAAAAAAAGTTGTTATCTCTACATAAAATAGAACAACCAAATGTACACATTGGCTGTTACCAGGTCCTTGGAGTACAACCACCTAAATACGTCATATAATGCCTTTGTTTTTCCAGGGAGAGGCATCAGGCTACATAAGCCACATCGCCAAAACTTGCATGACCCTGCAGAACGCGTACTGAACTGTGGAAACCAGAATTATTGTCACTACTTTCCAGACCTTTACATTGGGCTTCCTGAACAAAATTGTATAATCTCAAAGATGCCTGGTCCCATTCCTCCAATACAAGTTTTTGCATTATTTTCAAATGCCGGGCTCTTTTTTAGTACAAATGACCAGACCAATTTAAAACTTGGCAATGTAAACGTTTTTGGCCAACGATGGTGATATAGTGGTGTGCAAAGGAAAGATAAAACAAGTTGAGTTTTTTGTCATTCTCCATTAGGGTACGAGAGGTCCCGGGCTCAAATCCAGGATGAACCTGAGAAAAGTAGAGAGCAATTCAGATTTTAAAGCCTAGTATGGGCAGAATTTACTTAATGTGTTTTCTTCTGATATCTTCCTTTATCCAAGGATCTGAAGTAAAGGGAAAGAAATGGAAGAAAACGCAGGGGAGTAGCTCAGTGGTAGAGCGCATGCTTTGCATGTATGAGGCCCCGGTTCAATCCCCGGCATCTCCAACTAATATTATGGTCGCAGTCAAGGATATCTCTGTTGTAAGGGTTAATGTGTAAAAAGTATTGAAAAGGAGCACGTAAAAGCATGCGTCATGTATCAGCATGCATCATGTATCACAAGGGCAAGGTCAAAAAAGCCAAGGCTTAATTCCATTTGTAAGATAGGTTGACTTGTTCTTCTCAGGTTACCAGAAAGTCCTGACTATTTGGCAAATTGCCTAGAACTCTGGTTTTTGTGTTGTCGTGGCCGAGTGGTTAAGGCGATGGACTAGAAATCCATGGGGTCTCCCCGCGCAGGTTCGAATCCTGCCGACAACGTCAGATCATTTAATGCATGTGTACAATTACCTGCAGGGGGATTTCAGGTGTTGTAGAAAAAAGGCAATCTAAGACACTATTAAAAACCAATTAAAAAA